>VCII01000177.1:1550000-2005727 GCA_006030095.1 Triplophysa siluroides
CTTTCATTCCATTGGAGGTACATGAGGAAGGACGCGGAATGTCACGCTGTCGTCTCTCTGGAAAAGATGTCCTTCAGTACTGATTAGACTCACATGTATGACAGTGACAGTGATGACTTTTAACCTGTTGTGTACTGCACTTTGTACATAGAGATTTTGTAATAAAAATGTTTTGGTCCTTTCGTCAAATTGACTCAGACAGGCAAGAGATGACAGGAAAAACAGAAAGTAATGGATTGGGAATGCTGCAAAAAAGACTCGACCTTGCATCTTGTATAAAGCATTGAAAACTCAATGTGTTGGACCTTGTGCAATGATCATTGACAGCTAGGCCAAGAAAAAAAAAAGCTTTTCATCCATTTGTGTGTGTTTAAAAAAATGCAGTGACTAATGTGATGAAAAGGTGCTTGAGAAAAAACAAGGTCAGAAAAGAGACAGACTGAGAAGACGAAAACAGTGCCGGTTAAGATTGCAGTTCTTATCAGATACTCTATAGATAGAAAGCTTTGCCAGAATTCAGGGCCTTGAGAGTGAGCTTAGATAAACCACTGAGTTGACTGCTCTACAACATGCATGTCACCATGCCACTTAAGATCCTTATACTGTGATTCACCTTCGATAATGTCAAACACAAAGTCCCAACCATGCAAACAAAAGTAAGATTGTCTCTGCGTTCCATTTCGAAGGGCTCATCCCTATGCCCTAAGCCCTTTGAATGGTTTACCCTCCGGAGTGAGAGCTTTGTAGGGTTATAGGGTGTTGGGGACCAAACAACTGTTTCTTAAAGTGCCCTTCTGCGTCATCATCCCGCGCCCATAAGGAGGCGGCGACATTACCTTCGGGAGCCCGGAGTGACCATAAGTTGTAGCCTTAGAAATCCTTCATTCTGAAGGGCCCTTTGAAGTGGCCAGTTACGAGCACTTCGGTTTGGAACGACCCTTCAGTATGGCGGCCATGATTGTTGTCACTCCGAAGGGCCCTTCGGACAGCGATATATCCCAGTTGGAACATGTGTATCAAAACCTCATGTTGTATAAACTACAAATGTGACCAGGATGGCCGAGTGGTTAAGGCGTTGGACTTAAGATCCAATGGGTGTATGCCCACGTGGGTTCAAACCCCACTCCTGGTAATTTATACCATGATTCACCTTTAATAATGTCAAACACAAAGTCCCAACCATGCAAACAAAAGTAAGATTGTCCCTGCCTTCCATTTCGAAGGGCTCATCCCTATGCCCTAAGCCCTTTGAATGGTTTACCCTTGCAGTGCTGTGCAATCTTTAACTGATTGGCAAGGAAATGTCATTGCACTATCAATAAGAAAAACAAATTGTGCACTATAAATACAGTAACGCTCTTCTCTTGACTTATGCTCAACCAATAGCTGAAAAGCACGATCTGTGGTGTTCATGTACCGCAAGAAATAAATAAAATAATCATCATCAGGCTAAACCTTAAGTTTCCGCAAACATCACCAAATCTAATACTTTCCTAATACAAATGCGAACATGCCGATTTACAGCTTAATCGCAACGCTTCTTCCTCTTTCCTGTTCAGTTTTAGCACCCCATACCTCCAGAAACGAGGGAGAGGTGTTTACTGCCTTCTCCAGGTGCAGTTACGAGGGCCAGGCAGGGCAGAGCAAGGGCCCACCCTGGATTACATAAACAAACAGACCCCAGAGAGCATGCTGTTTTGATAATGTCCATGATTAGCTCAGGTGCTGGGTTATGACCCTGCCAGACCCACAAGACTGGCGGGGGCTTCCTGTGTTTTCCTTCATTTCCGACAAGGAAAAGATGCAGCTGCTTTCCTGGGATAGTTCACCTGACACCGTACAATTTCAACCCGGAATACGCCGGAAAATGAAAGAAATTAAAGCTTTGTGGTTTTTGAACATGAAAGTGTTTTCCTAAAACAAACCACTTTTAAAATCAACAATCTTTCTTATCTTGGAAACACTCCTTTTAAAGGTCGGTTCTTCAGCGATACTATAGAAGAAGCATGTTTGGTTTCTCAAACAACCATTCGCTCAACTGTTTTTTATTTTGATCTATTTTCCATAACAAAGAACCTTTTGTGAAACAGAAAACTTCGAAGGATGTTTAAAAATCTTTATGGAACCATTCAGCTCTGGCTGTTTTATGGCATAGTGAAGCACCTTTAGTTTTAAAAGTGACCAAAAATACTGACGACTCATTTTATTCAGCTTGTAAGATTTCCCAGTATTTTCTGTTATATCAGTCATTAAAAGTATATATTAAAAAATCTTATCGCATAAAAATGCTGTAAGGTTAGAAAATGCTGTCCGGAATAAAGATGATGTCATCAATGATTAAAACTGCAATCCATATTTAGTTTTACTTTAAAATAAACAAAACTCAATCATTTAGGAAGCAAATAAAAATCAGTGTTTAAAATGAAAGGTTCCCGGCTTCACAAGGGTAAGATTGTATGGAAAGTAACATGCAATTTTACGTTTCAGATAGAGATGTCAATGCAGAGACAAATGTTAGAGATTTCAGATTTAATTATTCTATTATTTTGACCAATAATTTTCATTTTAGATATTGTATACTTTGAAAGAAACTCCACATTTAATTAGAAAAAACCTCAATAGCTGCTACGAGCAACACCTCGTAACATCAATAAAAGAATCAAGTATGATATACTCAAACTCCTAGAGCAGAAGGGAATGTGATATGTACTCACCGCCACAGAGAAAGGATGGACTGTGAGTTTAGGGTTTGTGTTGTACTCGAGGGCCAGCTGTGTAAATCTCGCTGGGGGTGAGTGTAGACTCTGTGCATTTTTAGAAACACTGGTATTCCAGTGACTAAAGAACACTTTTCAGACATGTACAGAGAGATCACAAAACAAAGACTGCTGAAGACATCCATTCAAATCCCCCTTCGACACAGAATAATGTTCTCAGGTGACCTAAAATAGGGACCTCCATCCCCATTTATCGAAAGAGATCCAGTGTGTTATATTGATTCAAAGCTCCCTGCAGCGAGCTAACCCTTCCCCCCCGACCTGTGAGGAATGACGGACCAAAAGAAAAGAAAAAATAACACGTCGAAATTAAGCGCACGCTGAGATCTGCTCGCCTAGAATATCAAGAAATCGTTTGCACCGAAAAGCCACAATTACCAGACAAGAGCCATCTTAGAAGATAATGAGTGTGAGCTTCAAAGACGGCTCTCTGTCCCCCTCACTGTGATCCAGGGAGGTTTTTGAAGATGGACAGGGTGAGGCCCCCAACCACTGCTGTTGATGGAGACCCCATGTAAAAGTGGGAACAATTGAACGGCCATTAGCATGGCAAAGGTCTGCTCATTACAAGAGATCATTAGAGATGAAAGAGACACTTCCACATTAGAAGCTGTCCACAATTTTTAAAGAACAGTGCTAGGAGGGAAGGGGGGTCAGGGGAAGAAAAGAAAATAATCCCCTCACTGCAAACACCAGGTGAAAATTACATTTATAATAAATATAATGATTGCTTAATGTGAAAACATAAATGTATTATTTACTATATAAATTGTATTTTATAGCATTTATAATGTACAATAGTATTCTGTAGTTTTAACTATAGTGAATTGATAAATTGTAGTAAATACTATAATCTGCTTTAATATTTACTGTGGTAGGTTACAAAAGTACTAAAGTATCTAGGAATTTTACTTCAGTTTACTATATTAAATACTAAAGTATACTCACATTATTTTTTATGTGGGTAAATTGAGACATATTGAATATTTCAAATATTTATTAATATAGTAAACTGTAGTAAAGTTTAGCATATTGCAGTAATTAAATATATATTAAAGTATTTTTTAGTAGAAATAGTGTACATTGATAGATTGTAGTGAATACTATAATATACTTTAATATTTACTATGGTAAGGAACAAAGGCACTTTATATAGGGATTTTACTACAGTTTACTAATGTATTAAACGACAAAGTATACTCACAGAAATGTGGGAACTTATAATACATTTATAATTTCTATTAAAATGTAATATTCATTTAGGTCAACTTTATAATTTAGGATAATTTATTATAACATAGACATTTTTTTACAATTGAAATAATGTGTTATATAGTTACATTTTTGACCATTTGAGGTTGTGTGGTACAGTGATTTTACTAAGGAGAAGGATTTTAAGGCAAAATCGCTTAATGACTAATGCAAATTCTTTCCTCACTTTTTTCATCTAGTGGGCTAAACACAGGGAAATTCTTGTGATTTACACTAAAAAAGCAGCTTTAAATTCTTTAAAAGTTTAACCAAAGAGTTCAAATAACTGTTTTATTTGTTATTGGCAAGTGTTCATGTTGGACCCTGCACACATCACCACCAAAACCACTGAAACCCAGTGGAGATCTCCTTCCCCCAAAGCCGCAAAGTCATTATCAGCTGTCCTGGTCTTATATATGAGCTCCACGCTCCCAGGAGACTCTCCAATAAGTGTGTTGGTCGGTGGGGGAGGTGAGGGCCGACGGGGTCCTGCTCCTAAACGAGGGGCCGTGGAGGAACAGAGAGGGATTCTGAATGATGAAGGAGTCTTTGAAGAGCTGGAGATGGAGGGATGATGGCTCTTTGAGGTCTCCGTGCGCACTGAAGGGTCTTTTGTGTCAAAACCTCCTACAAGAGCAGTTCACATTACTGCCGGACAATGGCCGGTTAAACTGCGCACAGAAAGAGGTTAATCCGCGAAGAATAGGCTGCTGGTCGGTAAAGCCAGTGACACAAGGTCTGCAGAAAAGCATTAGTCAATAAAGTACTAATTAAAGCGTTTGCTTGGCGAGCCGTGCAGAAGGCGATCAAAGGCGAGCGCAGCCGTGTCACAAATAGGCAAGATGCTTAAGGGGACGCGTTCATTCTGCGTTAAGGCCAGATAAGAACACACACAAACACACTGAGCAGCTGCACAACCTGTTAAGATCCGTGTTTGAAAGCTACATAAGATTTGAGAAAAGTGACCAGGGTGGTCGAGTGGTTAAGGCGTTGGACTTAAGATCCAATGGGCACATGCCCACGTGGGTTCGTACCTCACTTTGGTAAAGCTATGTGTATTTTAAATGGGAAACGGTTCTTAGTGTGCAAATGTGGTTGACAACAAACAATGAAAGTTGTTTCACAAAGGCATTGGAAAATGGACACTTGTAGACACCAGGATGGCCGAGGGGTCAAGCCGTTGGATTTAAGATCCAATGGATGAATATCTGCGTGGGTTTGAACCCGTTCCTGGTATGACTGTTTTAAACCGAATGCAGTTATGCTGGAAAGCAATAAATAAATGAACTGGCTTCTTAACTGCCCTGAGAGAACCAGAAAGTCACCAGGATGGCCGAGTGGTTAAGACGTTGGACTTAAGATCCAATGGACGTATGTCCTCGTGGGTCCGAACCCCACTCCTGGTAACAATGAATTGGGCTCCCACATGTAGAAAAACACCCAATAGAATGTGCAAAATGTGTTATGGCACGACTAAACATTGATTAAAAATGAATTTATGGTCATGTTTAATGACCAGATGTTTGTTTTGTTCTCCAGAAACTCACCTTACACGAGCACTTCTGCATGAGCGCTAATAAGAACCATGTCAGGAGGGACGCCCGCTGTTCCGGAAAGTGAGAAGCGAGGCAGGCAGTGACTGGCAGGTTGTATATAGATGCTATCCACACCTTCTAGCGCGTACAGAATCTCTGCTGATTTTTCCGTCGCTATGGCACCCATGGAATATAAAGACGCCTGCAACCATGGTTACTGATTCATTTCTGCTTTCCATTTCTACAAAAATGTAGTGAACACACTGATTTTGATCAACTTGTGTGGCGTAGTTTAAAATATAATGCACTTTTTAAATGCGACGACTGTGATTTACAAACTATAAATGACACAAAAAGAACATTTCTTCAATAAGCGGAGGTGAAAAAAAATCCTTACATTTGGATGACTTTTGGTAGGGTTGATTTGATAATGATTTCTTAAATGTGTTGTTATTGTTACTATGTCCAATTTGGGCAGTTCAGACTGAAGGACATTTCTATAAAATATAATTTCAAAACGATTACTTTGACTCTGGAATCTGAACCAGTTAGAAAATTTGATTTGGGTGCTGAAAACCATACTAAATTTAGACGACAATCACATAAAAAACAAACCATAAGGCAATAGATTTGATTGGCATGTCATTACAGCTTAAAGGGAACGTTCAGCCAGAAATACAGATTCTGCCATAATTAATTTCCCCATATGTCATTTAAAACCTGTATGAGTTTATTTATTCTGCAAGAAGATATTTTGTAGCACATTTATAACCATACAACACTGAATCCCCATTGACTTACATTTACTTTTTTCTGCAAAAGAAAGTCTTGGGAATTCTGGGACAGTTCAACCAGTCCATACAATGATCTGTTCATTTTAATTTCCCATCATCCACCCATTTAATGTGATGAGAATGCATTTTTCAATTGCAGATCCACATTTTCACACCTTTGATATAATAATACTTTAAGCGCCACAATTGTGCTTTCAATGGGTAGAAATAATACAAGCAGCTCTTTTATCCGTTTTCCCTCAATCGTTTCTTCTTTTTTAATGTTTTCCTCAAACACATCTGCTCCAACGCCCTTCTTGCGTGTTGACTCTGTAGGAATATCTGTAAATTGGGGACCCCCGAGTGTTCCCTCGTTGGGGGGATCAACAATAAAAGTTCACTTCCCTTTGGTTGCGTGGTGCTGAACAGCAGGATGGGTCTGGTTTTTCTCACCCTGCCTTTCCATCTGACAACAAATAAACAGCCAGAGCTCTTTAATGTACCATACACGTGACACCTCCAATCTCCTACTTTACAAAGAGCTCAGGAAGCTGTGGGTGTCAAGACAAATATTATGGCAGCGAAGCTTCATTTGGCGTGTGTCTGAGGCTTGGGTTTGTCTTTCGAACCTGAGCGAGAGATCAAGGAAGAGCGTGGAAGTGGAGAACAGGAGAAGCCATCTGTCTGGTTGATAGCGCTACATTTGGTCAAACTTCACCATGAAGTGCTCGTGAATGTTATATTGAGAATTATCGAAGTGATTTTTAATGATCAAAATATCTGAGACTTGCGCTATTTGACTCCCATAGCAACCACTTAGCAATGCTCTAACAACATTCTAGAGGATACGAAGCAACAAACACAATTGTACATCAACGCCCAGACAACCACCCACAACACAGTTTTTTGTTTAAAAGAATGTTAAGCTATATCATACAGCCACATTCCTCAGCGACGTTATGTTGGTCTTTGCTTTGCTTTGTCTAGCCAGCAGGTTTTTCCCAACTAGATTAACACCTCTGTCAATTATGCAGATCAATTTGCGAAAACATTTGCCTCCCCACAAGGCGCTGTGAAATGAGTTTACACCCAAGCTAATTACAAACACGTCCCCCAAGTCCCCTTATCAGATATCAGCTCAACAGCACACGTCATCTTCACAGGAAATTGAATTCATCTAGAAAGAAAACGAAGCTCTAAACACACAGCCAGCATTTTCAGGTTTTGAAGACGTGTCAGAATCAAAGGTTAAACTGTGTTTGGATTCACCGTCTACGATATCCCACAATCCTTTGCTTGCAGTGCAGTTGTTGGTGACAGGTCACTGACTAAGTGTTGAGCAATGCAGTAGCTAAAGGCTTTGGACACTAACTCAAGCCCCATTCTGCTTGTCTCAGGCTGTGCCACGCTTTTTCCACAGCCCTTCATCAGAGAATGTGAAATTAAACCCGTCATTTAAAGCAGGCCTGCGTTTATTAGGAGCCAGCCTGTCTCATCAGTGCAATTGAGAAACATGGGCCCAGCGCTCTACAACTGGCACTAAAAGAACACCAGATCCGTTCCCATTCTCCTGAGAGACAGACGGGGAGACGGAAACCAGTGCGGCCTGAGAGAGATGGAGGATTACCTTGTGGTGTATTCTCTGACCACTTCATTTCCTATCCCTGGAGCAATCAGCGTCTTCATCTCTCGCCTACAGCACTGCATGCTGCCGCTTGCCATCTATACGCGCCTGTTCGTCAGGCGTTCTGTTTTCCCCATTAGTCCACCCAACCCAACGTCTAGAGTTGCTGATATTTGAACAGACCGATCTGATCTCTTATACCGGCTGATGGCCATTGCTGTTTTTATGATTTAGAAGGCTTCTTGCATCTCTGTGGGTATTTTAAGGCAGCGAGCGAATCTGATCATACCATTAATCATCAAGTGTTGGGTTGGGTAAGACGTTGGTTTAATGCAAACTCCATTTCTTACGCTCAGGCCAAAGAAAGACATGCTCGGGTGTTACCAAAGAGGACAGCTATGTTTAGAAAAGCATACTAGTGCACTTTGTGTGCTATTTCTGCAGTTTTGGCAAAAGTCAGGGAAGAGGTATGCATTTGTTACCCATTCACTTTTATTGTTTGGACACAAAGTCAACGGGTATCGGCATTGTTCGGTTACCAACATTCTTCAGAATGGTCTTTTTTGTGTTCTGCAGAAGAAAGAATGTCAAACAGGGTTGAATTGACAAGAGGGCGAGTAAATGATGAAAGAATTTTCATTTTTGGGTGAACCATCCCTTTAAGGGTGTTTCTTCCTTTACTTGAGCAGTGTGTATATTGTGAACACAATTCATCTTATCAACTCAATATAAGACAGGTTACACAAGTATTGAGACATAAGTGAATTATATACACAAATAAATAATAACAAATAAATAGTGATAACTGATCATTTTATTTTAACTCGCTAGAAATGTGTCATAACGAGTTAAAGTGGCAACAACGCAGTATGCAACATGCAGCACACGTTAGTATTCTGTTCTTAACATAACCGGTGATTTATTTTAAGCTGGCTTTTGGAAATGTATATCCCTGCTCAATCTCCGAACCCTGCGGCCTGGGAAGCAAAAGCACTTCTGAAATATGAATGAGATTAATGGGTTTAAAATTACAGGGATTAGGTGCAAATAAGAAACCTTGCTTGGTTTGCGCTAGCTTCTCCCAAAACCCAAAACAGGGGGAGTCTGTTAAATCACTTGAATTAGTCTAATAATCTTCATAGAAGTCCTTCTAGCCTGTAGAATCCACGCTTGACTAGGAGCACGCAATGGCCGCCTGTAGGGTAGAACAACCGTGGTGCACGGCACAAATTAGAAACGGTTTCCCCCTCCCAGCCAACCCACCGGTCGGCCTTTCCCTTTGCTAAACAGACCGAGGCTTTACCACACAAAAAAACCTGCACCGTCAGCTCGAAAGCAAAGATGCTCAACGGACAGCTCACTTTGTGTTGACCCGTGCAGTTCTCTGAACCCTCACATTCTCAATGGGGCTCAATGCCCATTTTTGGAGAGGGGTGTACCCCTCCTGCCGGTAGTTACTTCCAACATTTCTGCTGAGCAGCTGGTTTCCAAGGCAACCATAGTAGGCATGGATGACTGCAACCACGCGGAGGGCTTTTGTCCTTTTTGGTTGACGAGATAATAACATGACAGGACAGGTCACCCTACCTCTGAAACACGTCGGGAGCTAGAACGGTCGGCGACAGCTTGTGCACGTTAAACACAGCTGGCGGAGGACGGCGCTCGATGTCACAGATGTGGCAAAGTTGGCCACGGCAACGGCAATATAGCCCGATCAGATGCATGCAGATGGTGTGATTTTTGCTTTTCACAACCTGATCTTGAACATGTACACACATTTAAGGACGACGAAATCATATTCACAAAAGGTTTCCGTTACAACATCACAACTGCCCTTGCTCACTAATCTCATTCACCTGTGCTGACTCCGTCTACTTCCACTCGAGCAATGGACCATCACATCATTGATTGACTATTTGTAGTCTCGGGCGACAGTTCATGTTCCATCTCTCAACAGCTCTCGACACGCTATAAACAAGCAAAAGAGACGATGTCAGTGACTCATATTTTTAATCGGGTTAATGTAACCGATAGCCCTATTCCACGCATCAGCGGCGTGTCACGGCTCGCCCCGGCTGCCAAATCCAGACGTTCCTCATTATCTTCCAGTCGAGGGAACACGAACGTTTCAGGGTGCATTTCGGCAGCAGCACATGTAGCCTGACGAGGGAGGATAAATTGGCTGTGAGCCGCTCTCTTCTTTCCCCAGTTCATCTCAGGGGGCCTGTGGAAACAGGTAAGTCTGTATTACCATCTGGGCGCTTACAATGAGAATCAGCTCCATTCTTATTTAGCGGCAACTTCTAATTGGGCGGCTCCTTTCGGAGTGGCCAGGGGGGAACTGAGTTCACGGAAAATTCAGTCAGACAGTCAAGATTATGTTTACGACATACAAAATGTCTGTTTATTTGCAGCAATTTGCGTTTTAAAAAGACTCTTCGGCTCGGTTTCACAGACGGGCTTAGCTTAAGCCAGGACTAGGCCTTAGTTAAATTGGGATATTTAAGTAGCTTTTATAAAAATGGCTTAGTAAAAACTATACTAGTGTGAATCTTGAGACAAAACAATAGCACGGATATGTTTTAGGATTATGTTCGGTTAAAACAGATCAAACTTGCATTTGAGTCTGGGACTAGGCTTAAGCCTCGTTTGTGAAACCGGGCATTCGTCTCTTAGTAGCTCTTAGTGATCGTCGTCTGGGCAGATATAAAAAATAGTGAAAATATGAATTTGCACAGAACCATCCGATGACCATAGAAACCAACTACCAATGCCTAGCAATCACTCAAAACACCCTAGCAACCATACAGCACTGTGCTAAAAACACCAGAGAGCAAAAGCAATGTCCTGGCAACCACTCACAACATCTCACAGCGTCTTGGCACCAAGTTTAGCAAAACAAGCATCACTCACATTTTCTTTAGAAAATATAAAAATGGGTTTGGGATTTTAATTCGTCTTCACCTCCAAGTTGGTACTGTTAACAGAAACCAAAAAAATAGGTTGTTGTTTACCATAACAAACACATTTCAATAAGATCAATTTCACATTGTCTTCAAATGAGCACAGTGAACAGGTTTCGAGAAGTCGAAATAGGTCAGCTAGAAACGGCCTTTCTGTGACCTCTGAGTCACCCCTGGGACATCACTAGGTGGGGAGGGGGGTGTTCTGTTTGTGTGACACCATTCACACAACCTTACATGTGCAAAACACTTCTACAGTAAATGCACAAATACATGCGACCACAAATCAAATGAGATTTCAGATGAAAAATCTTAACCTTACAAATGTTGCTATGGTTGCTACGCTAAAGCTGTGTCATTGTCTGGTGGTGTAGAGGGATGGCGAGTGAGTGAGTGAGTCTCAGATGGGTTTGATTGGACACCGGGTGAACTGATACCCTCAGGGATCAGCGCTGGGAGCTTGTGGTTCCTCCTCTGGGCCGCTGATCTTGACCACTGAGGTGAGAAGAGGAGCTGTTGGGAATCTGCTTTTTACACATCAGGTTGTCTGTAGCTTTTTCGTATCGATTTGGTAAGCGTGGAGCCATCGGTGCTCCTCGCGTCTTGGTGTTGTTTGCTCTGGGTCAGCTGTCATCCGGCCCTGGAGAGATGAGTGCAAAAACAACATGCACGAGATGATGCTTCGACAGGAATGATTGCATTTCTGTGAACAAGTGCCAGCAAGTTGTTGTTCTGTATGATTTTAGGATTGGTTTTGGTTCGCACATTAGTAATGCGCATGTCAACATGTAACGCGACAGACCAACCTACTTTTAATTCAGCCATAGACTTATTATGTTCAAAATGCATTTTGTATTTTTAAGGTGTGTATGTAACATAAGCAAGTAATTGTGCAAAAGTTAAACAGGTTTAACCGGCAATCCAAAATGCATGGACTTTAGCGTGAGACCGGACTCGAGAGTAAAGTTCCCCCATGGACCTAATTATGAAAGTAAAGGTGGAGAGGAGATGCCTGAGGAATTGTTGGCGAGAGTTGAAACGGGCGTTTATATTCTCGTGGCGCTGTGATTGGCCAGATGACACGGACACGCTCCTCCCCAAAACTTTGGAACTGTTTTTAATATGTAGTGTGGAACACGCTATTACAGACAGATCAAAAAAACAAAAAGGGCTTTTTCGTGACTGCGGAGAAGAAAGGACTTGGAGCTGTGCTTAAAAGATTATTCCATATTCACTTTTCCAGATCTCCCGGAGGTTGCCAATTGTTGTAAAAACTAAGCGCGGGGTGCCAGGATTTGAGAAAGCGCTTCTCTCAAGAGTGGCCAAAATCTTTCCAGGCCACTTCAAAGCAGCTCCATCTCTGCTTTCTAACTCTGAATTCATTTTCACTTCGAGCCACAGCGTTGCCTTTTCATTAATGTCAAACCCCACAGAAACCGCTGTAGCGAACTGGGACTCCATTTAACTGCACCCATTGATCCACTAATGCTAATAGACAAATAACAGCGCCGCAGCGAGTTGAAAGCAGAGGCACATGCATTTGGTTAGAGCTGAATGTAAGTTCCTCTGATTCCCGTGAAGACAACTTGTTGGTATTTCTCTGAATCGACTCTTTCTTTCCTGTTCCCCCCACCGTCAGGCGTCCATTTCAAAGCCGGGTCCAGCTGAGGTGTCCCACCCTCGCCACCATCACAGCAGTGTCTTCCTGCCACCCCCCGCTTTCTCACCCCCTCCTATTCTCTTCCAATAGTCACTAAAGCCCATCAAAGGAGAGACGACTTCTTTCTAGTGTATCGTTCTTGGCTTTGAAACCGACCGAAACCAAAATGTCACTCCAAGGAGGGATACTGTAGATGACGTACATGCGTGAAAAGGAGGGCTGCCAAAGTTAACACATTAACTTATGAGATAAAGTAAATGTATTTAACTGTGTTACATTTAGCACAGTTAATGCATTTACCTAATAAGACATTAAAATGTCTAAAGAGGATGAATAAGAGCACAAGGATACAAACAACATATGTAGACGGCTCTTATGTCTTTAACTTGTGGAGAAACAACTTTTTAAAGACACATTTACATTTTAAATACAATTTTAAAACATATACATGTTTTAAATCACACGTTTTTAACAAAAATCAATTAGAACAAATATATTTAATTATATATACAAACTTTTTTATTCAACATTTATATACTTTTTTAGAAAATAAAAAATATTATATATATTTTACAAAATGATACATATAATTATATATAATACATTTATTTTAATTAATTTCTCAATTAGTTGTCACAAAGATTTTTTACCCATAAGGAAGAAAAATCACAGATGAAATTTCCTTAATATCTAATTATTACTCTTAATTAATCAATGTGAATAAAATGAAATGAAAAAAAATATGTATTATTTATTTTGTATAATACATAGAATAATTTGAATTTATTTCTAGTCGAAATCTAATGATAAAAGTCATTTGCATTATCACTAAACCGAAAACGAGAGAATAATTTTATAAACTACATACCTCATTATTTCAATCTATTGACATCAGTGTTAAAATACAGTATAGGGAAGGGTTTTCTGTACCTGTATGTTCCCTGTATTGAACACTTTGTAATAGACAAACAAAAAGCATAATGACCTTCAAACACACACACAGAACACACTCCTTTTTTACAGATAAACAGGTTTGTGTTTTGCTTTCTTGTCCAGACCTGAAAAAAGACAGAAAATGGTGCAACAGTGAATTGAGTCATATTGATTTTACTGGGAAAACCTAAAGTTCTTGCCCAGGCACAGAGTAAACAACAACTCCGCCTCGTTTCATCTGAAAGACGATCTGGTGCTCGATTGATTTCTTTCAGAAGAGTGTGAACGGCTTGTGGGTGGCATGTAAACACAAGATCTATTCAGGTGAAACATTCATCAATGTTTTTACTGAGAATGACTCTTCTCATACGTCTACAGGCCATAAGTGTTGTAAACATCGTTGTCTCAGTATAGCAACGAGACGGCAACTTTCTCCACCGCTGCTTGTCTGGTATCAGTTTCAGCGGGTCAAAACTGGGCAGCGTCGTGACTTAAGATGTCATGTGAGCATCAGGCTCTCTGGTCTCACTTTACCTGCTAATGAGACCTTTCAGCACATGCGGTTTAGCAGAAAAAGTGTTTCGAGTTGTGGGCAACGCAATGTGGAAACATCTCTCAGTACAGTAGGGTCTGAATGCCTGCATGAGCAACATGTCGACACGCTACTTGAAAATGTGTTTTACAGTTGTAACGGATTATTTGAAACTCTCTCTCCGGGCCCATAACACTCGTGCCACTTCACTTTAGCGTATTTCCTTTCCAAAGATGACATATTTATATATGTTCATATGCTTGCTTGGGTTTCAACTGTAAGGCTATAACAAATTTAGAAGAAATAAGATCATGTCAGTTTTGGCTCACACTTCTTCAAACCCTCCGTAGAATCCAAAAGCAGCTATTTCAACACATTCACATGTTTATAATCTTCCCTTTTGTAGAATGGCTGATTTTCACCAAAGGAAGCACGAGTCTGAAACCTGAAGCTCCATAAACCTCATGAAGAAAACAGGCTGGACATCAGACCCTGTCACATAGACGTGATGGAAATAAGTGTCATTTACTCGGCAATGCTGTCAAATAAATATAAATGATTTCACCAATATGCTGATTATTATATAACAGATCATTAGAATCTGCACATTTAAACACTTCATGACACTTTGATTCACACTTTATATTAGTTCAGATCTGCTAAGGGGTCATTAATATAACAAACCATGTAAAAAAAAAAGTTTTTTTTAACAACATCTTATCAAAGTGAGGTGATAGATGAGTGTTGAAATGCATGCAGCTTAAATACGGCTGAATTTCTTATTTTATTAAAATTAGATTTTTGGGCAATTATAAAACATGCTGGAGACATTTTAAATGCATTTGTGTAGTTCATTATACTTATTTCATAGAATTAAGTTTATTTTGTGGATTAAATAAAGTAAATATTACTCAGATCCTGACCAGTTTGGCTTGTAAAAATGTTACAGCGTGTCTTTTTTTTTACCAGGAAAGTTGTGTTTATTGTCTCTCATAACAAAAATCTTCTATTTAAGCAAAAGTGCAGATCCTGTTGTAAATTAAACAAAGTATACTAACATCATGCACTCCTATTGAACCATTTTAAATTTACATACTGATAAAATGTATAGTTCGAAAGATCTTTAAAGGGACAGTTCACCCAAAAATGACATTAATTGGGCATCATTGACAAGTAAAAACTTTTTGCTTTCCTTAATTCCTCAAATATCTTCTTTTGTGTTAAACAGAACAAAAACATGTATACAGATATGGAACATGGTAATTCATGACAGAATTTTCATTTTTGGGTGAAGTATCCCTTTACTGTAAGTTGCTTTGGATGCATTTATATTTATTAGCATCTTTTATCCAATGCAACTTACAAATGAGAGAGCACTTCGTCTATCTGCATGAACTTAAAACAATATACATGTAAAGTATATTTATTCATAGCTGTTATGCACCTATAAAAGCCTCTACAGCTCTCACACATAAATACAGATGGCACAGCTAATGAGTCACTGCCATCCAGCCACTTAGAAACATACACGCAGCACTTATTTCCCAGCACTGGAAATAATTCTGACAAATGGGCCGTTCCATATGTGGCTGTGTTCTGTTCTGCTGCCAGTGTTCAAGAGCCAATGGGAAGCTCCAAATCTGCAATACATGCCGTGCCACACAGCACACAGTTGTTCATTGTGATACATTCTTCAACCGCTCGGAGGCCATGAGGACCGTTTTAAATTTGACATGCAATGAGATTTTTACCTCATTTGTTGCACCAAGAGAAGGACAACGAGTGTTCTTAAAAGCTTTTCTGAGACAAAGCTTCTCTTTTGAGAATGTTTGGTAAACATCGGTGTATATTTGCCAGGAGTGTTATCTACACTTGCATACAGTCACACTGTAGATAAAGGCTTCGGATCTACGTTTGGCCTCTAAGATGCACAAATGGCCGGACCTCCAACCCCGCCCATAGCGTCACTGGTGAAGCACTGTATTGTACAAAGATATCTGTCCACATTGATTGAACATTTCGGATATTTGTGACGCATTATCAATCGGAAACGGTTCAGAATGCCGTTTAATCTTCAAAGACCTGAAATGTGATCGCATAACAGATTTATGAAGCATTCTGAATACAGACCTGCACATCCAAATCTAAATGAGCAAATGAAATCGCAACAAATAAAAATAAAAAAAGGCTCAGATGGAAGTTTCTAAGTGCGATAGCTTTGTAGACTAGTGTTAGCACAACATGTTAAAAGCTCGCTCGCTTTGGATAAAGCGTCCGCTACATGAATAAATGTAAATGTCATGTACGTGAAGCTTTTTAATACCAAGAAGGAAATGGAAAAGAAAAAGAAAAGACAATTACTTACCAAGTGGAAAATGTTGCTCAAGAGTTGCTGCTGTGAATTGGAGTTCTTGGATGCATTTCATTCCCCATAATTCCCTCAAAACCTCACTTGGAGAATAAAGGAGACACAGATGAGACAAGTAAATAAAAATAGGTTAAAGAATTAAAATGCGTGTGGATAACATATCAGACTTTTGGTCAAATGACTTTCCTTTTCCGAGCTTTTGAGTTTGTTTCCCTATGAGTGAATGTTTTTCTAAGATATTTCAGAAAACTGATTTAATTGAGATTTTAATGAGACTTTCTTTGCAATACCTCTTTTCTGCCAGGAAGGATTGGGTAAAGTATAAATGATGTAACCGAACCACAGTAGCTGATATGGAGGAAACAGCCGTCATTACTTCAAATGAGACGGAAAGACACAAGACATTAGCGATTATACCTGCTGTCTCATGAAGTATCTTACATTTTAATCATGAAAGTCTTGACTGACTCGCGTGTGTGTGTTTATGTTGAGCGACAGACAGATCTGCTGAATTTATGTTGGAAAACCAGAAAGGCAACGGTCCATAAACAAAGCTATTAACGTTCCATTAGAATCATTACCTGTTGAACGGTTTTCTCCCATGAGTTTATTGTTTTACAGACAGCGACTCAGACACAGTCAGGCAGGTTTATGGCCGTTGGATGTCCTCACATCCCCTCCGTTGGATTATTACGGCCCACGTCAGTGCCTGTATTTAAGGTAATTTACGATGACAAAAACAAGATTGAATGACAGAGTAGAAATGTTTTCCTACAGCTGTTTTTTAGCCGGCTTTTGGAGTTCAGGAAATCTGACCATTAGGTCATCCATCATATGGGTATTAAATGAAAAGTTTGAATGCTGACATCATGTTTCTCCACGGTTCTGTTTTCCTATGCATGTATTATTCTCTGTGAATGTATTATTCTGCAAACCAGAACTACACAGACCAAAGACTTAGAAACTGCTATGTATTTTATGTACAGATTTAGAAATTATACTGTTGGATGCATATAGTAACCAATCAATGTTTTAATGTTATTGATTATACTAAAAATAAATGTTAACTTAAACATCAATAATGAATGCTACTTTTAGCAAATATATCAAAAAGTGTATAAACTTACATGAGATGAAGTCATGAATGACACAAATGACATTATATAGTGTATCTGTCCAATAAATGCAAGATTAAAATAATGCTGCACCTTCAAGCTCTTTTTACATCTTTCAGTTAAAGTCGTTTATGCTCCTCGCCAAATTTGTCTATACGCACAGGTGACAAAAGACCGTTGAATGTTTTTCTCAAACAACATCTTTCTGTTTATTTATCCCTGTTTGACCATCCAGACAACAAAGACAACAAAGACACATTTCATGCTCTACAAAATACATCTTTGTGCTTTACCGGATCATAAATGTAACTGAATGTGTGCGAGACACTTGGAATGAAACCGGATTAAAAATAGTTTGAGGCTTGTGTACTTGTCAATTCTGTTATTGCTCAGTAGATGCTGTTATAGCACAGAAGATTGAATGAGTTCTTAGTTGTGTTTTATTTGATATTAAGTATCAACTTAGTCTCAGATGTCTTTCTTAAAATTGCTTAGGAGGAAAAAAAACGATAGAATCTGTAACCTTGGAATTCTAAGGTTCTATCTGACATTTTTGTCAAAACTTATTGACTTTTTTTAGAAAACAAAAAGGTTTTACGTACAAAGTTAAATGGAATGCAAGAGCTTTGAAGCTTCAATATCTCAAAACTGCTGAGAATGCAGATAGAACCTTAAAACCTTAAAACTCGAAGGCAACAAATTGTTAAAAATACAGTTTGTGAGGCTTTAAAATAAAAGTAGATTGTAGAGGTAAAAAATCTGGATTTGTGTTCATTTGATAAGAAATGTTCATATTGAGATCTTAATTGTAGAATTGTCAAATCTGAGCTCAGTTTATGATATTATTGAAGTTCCTTTTGTGAGAGTTCACGAATGTTTCCATCTGCTTTCTGTTTAATCTCATTCATGTCTAGGAGAATTTATCTCATCCTGAGATTTCTTATGGGTACCAATCAGGGCTAAAAAAACATGAACAAATCAAAACTGAATTCACATATTAAAACATTTGAATCACAGCAACATTCAGAACGAGGATCATTGCATATACAAATATTGTGGATTTTCATCTACTTTACCTATAGTAACCATACAACAAAAGCTCGGCGTGCTCATTAGATCACAAAAACCTTTTCATTGATCACAGTAAAGAGCTCAACAGAGAACAAGTCATGGATCAGCCTGACAACCTAATGTCTCTCACTGGACTTATCAACAGACTCATCGTTGTGCTGTCTGTACCATAAACATCCTTCATTAGAGCGCGTCAAACCAGGTCTCCATAGACAATTCTACAACCAACACGAAGAAACCGCAACGCATTACTATAATGATGCGGAATCCCGATGTTTGCACTTGCCTCATAGCAACAACCTCTGCAATTTGCATCATGCAAAAACCTTAACGAAGTGTTTTTTCGAACCCATTGAAAAGCCCCCTTCCCCCCGTAAGCCAACATCAAATATAGCTCCGGTCAAAAGTGTCCCTTGACTCCCTCAAGCCTGTTTTCAGCAGCTCTGATTACATGCAAATGAACCGTAGAGTCCTGTTGAGACCACCAACTCCTGTCCCCTCCTCTCCCCACAGGCTCTAGTGACCTCCGTAAGGCCCTGTTTCTCTCCTCGGGGTGTAGACGACCCTTCCCCTGACGGCCGGCCGGGCTCTGACGATACACGGGGGAGAAGCTAAGAGGGGGAAAAAGGTCTATAACAGAGACAATGCGTTTCACAATAATCACCTGCCCGGCTCTCCCCCCGCCGTCCATTACACGGATCTCTTCCACCGAAACCCTGCAGCACTTTCTTAGAGGTCAGCCAAAGAACTCATTTAAATAGAGATGCATTTATCTGGTTGCCGGTGAGTTATGGCCTGTCGGGTTGGGGCGCTGCTGGTAGACACTGATTCCTACCGCTTCCCAAGACTGCAGATAGCGATAGGAGAATCATGGGCTTTTTATTGATTATTATTCCAGGGCCGGTTTACACTTGGTGTTTACATTTGTTTGGAAATCGAAAACTGTATTTTTATGCTTTAATCCTTAAACTTTGCACTTTTCCCCGACTGTACAGTGTTTTTTATGCTGCCTAAAGATTTTAAGTACAATCAAATTGGCTTTACATGTCTTTTCAACTTTCAATTTGTAACAATTTATAAATAACATAGACAAAACAATATTTAATATAATTTATTATAATTGTTTTGTAATAAAAATGAAAAAGTAATTAGTAAAATAATAAAAAATGTGTTTTTCTGCATTCATGTCAAACATTTTGTTGAAAGACCTTAAAATATCATAAAAAACATTTAATTTACACTTTTAAACGGGAGAGAACATACAATTGTTTTTTAAATTAAATAAATAATTTTTATTTAAAATTGTATCTTGAAAAACATGTAAAATGTGCAATGACTGATACAAGCGAACATTTCAGCAAATATTTCTCTTAAATGCCGAAGGAATAAAGAGTTAAAAGACGTCAAGGCCTTTCAAGCTCTTCCACATTATCCAGATCTCCATATTACAACCCAAACTGACCATGTTGCCTCACCCTTAAGTTTTTATCTTCAGATCTTATTGTACAAAGAGCCGAGGAGTAAACAGTCAGGCGGAGATGTTGTGCTTGGGCTGGGTTTGGCCCCCGTGTTGATTTACACTTCCAATCTCTCCATATCTACCCTCCATTTCCTCCCATTTAGGTTTATGACTCTTGGTGACTGTTTGAAGATCAATTGCGAAGGACAGACCACTGCAGGGAAAACTGAAGCCAGACGGCTCACAAACAGTGTTTTTCTCTTCCCCTTTCACATCATCTCGATCTTCTCAAAGCCAGCGTCGCTCCTCGGAATCGGGTCATTGAGTGTGCCGAACGCTCCACTTAAGCAACGTTGAACAAACAGAGCCATAATGTCCGAGAAAAACCAGAGGAGGTCCAGGGGGCCTGGCTGACAGCAGTGCAATTGAAATAGCAGATCTATGGACCTATCAAAACTCTGAGGGTCTGGGAAAGAGTGGGACTGGTGTATTCTTGAGAAGAGAGAAGGGGGTTGTGGGGTGAGGAGGCTTCATTGTTGCTAATGCATTATTTAGCTTAATGTGACAGTGTTTGGGTATTAGTGCCTGTTGAAGCGCCATCATGATGGCAACTACAGAAAAAAGCCTGTTTTGTCTTCATTAACTCCAGAGACAGAAGTTCAGATGAGGCCAAGCGTGTTGGCAGGCAAAGAAAATCAATGGCTTTCATGTGCCTCGGCAAACACAAAACAGAATGATAATTCAGGCCAATGCAGTACAAATCTACAGAAATTGCTTCATGTTATGGTGCCGTGTGACAAGAAACTGGATAAACACCACTGGAAAACTTTAAAATGCATTGCTATAATAAGTGACAATAAGTTAAAATAGGGCTCTCAAAAGATTAATCGCAATTCGTCTCAAATAAACGTTGAAAAGTGTTTACATAATGTTTGTGTAGTGTGCATATTAACATTATTGCTTATATTTAAGAAAAATATAAAAATTAAGAATCATACAATTAATATTCATATATCATTAAAAGTATTGGTTAACATAAATATATACGTTCAAATATTTCCCAAATATGTATACATGTATGTGTTTATAAATACAAAATTAATACGCACAGTACAGAGACGTTTATTATGTAAACACAAACTTTTAGTCTGGATGCGATTCATTCTTTGACAGCCCTATTAAAAATATAAATTTATTAAAAATAAAGGTCCTATAAATTCTATAATTCTAATGAATTTGCCAACATAAAGATGCTGGATGAAGGTTTTAAAGCTCTCAAAAATCAATACCAAGCACAACCAATAACCCAAAAGCCAGAGGCTTAACAGAGGTTAATATCTGTTTACCGTTTATATTCGGCACACAGCCTGCAGCACATATGACACGAATTCCCCAGACAGCTGACATCGGATTACCTGAAATCAAGATACTTCTGAGAACTCCTCTCCGGACAATGAGTAAGGGAAGAACGCGCCGGTTTGCGGTGGGCAGATTGTTTTGCGTGGGTTTTCCACCAGTTGTCCACGTATTAAGTTTACCAACTTGGCCTCTCGGTGACCCGACTGGGATGAGCTGCTTCAAAAGAAGATTGATCTGTGCGTGATCTCTGACAGGCCTGAGAGAGAGTCATCGGGCCATGAAGAGGAGTTTGGAAGCAAGGCTAAATCAACACTGACCGCATGCCTCTCATAGCCACCGTCCGCCTGTTCTACAGGGCTAAACTGACCTTGGATGCCAGGGCTACCCTCCGCACAAGTGTACATCATAGTTTTACTAAAGGTTTAGGGAGGTAAACAAACATAGTGCTTGTTTTATGTTAGGTTCTTAAAAAAATTAAGTCGACCCTTACCAAAATTAAATATTCATATACTAGAGCATTTACATGACACGTCATGTTCAAACTAAAGTGAATACTTTAAAGGAAATATTTACTGATTTGTTCATGCATAAATCATTTTGAAGCACTTTTTAGATTGATCAAATTTATACATTTAAAGTAATACTCACAATGTGAACATTATATTTCTAATAGAATAAAAGTTTGTGTTTACATGATGTATGTCTCTGTACTGTGACTATTAATTTTGCATTTATATATATATATACATATTAGATAAGAAAAATATTAAATATAAATATTGTCTTTTATTATACTAGTAAATATAAATACATGCAAATATTTCCAAAATATATAAACAAAATGAATATGCACAGTACCACTCCCAAAAATAATGGTGCTTCACGATGCCATAGAGTAACCTTTGTTTGTCTAAATGGTTCCAAAACGTTTCTGTTTCACAAAAGGTTCTTTGTGGCGAAAAAAGGTTCTTCAGATCCTAAAAAGTTAAGACAGAGATGGTTCTTTAAAGAACCTTTGAACCAAAAATGGTTCTTTATGGCATCGCTGTGAAGAACCCTTTAAGCACCTTCTTTTTTAAGAGTGAACAGACATATATTATGTAAACACAAACTTTACGATTAATCGCAATTAATTGTTTGACAGCCCGAATTTCTAAACCTCTTGCTCCTCATTGCTTGTACTTCTGTGGATATGTAATGTAGACGCAATTATGGTTGAAGCCTCAAATATACAAACAGTATTCTGTCGGCATGTTTGCTGTCGTATGAACTCTTTGTGAACTTATTAGACTGATCATAATGAAATGTTCCACATAACACACTGCTTTCGAATTTTGTCCTGTGCAAATAAACCTCAACTTCATATAGAAAAATCACACATTATTAAGTTAACTTGAATATAAAGTTTTGTGCACGTAATGGAGAACATGCAGCCACAATATGGATTTAGGAGAAAACTAACTTCCCCTTCATGCATTTTCATATACTTTAATCCTTCTTCCATCATCTTGGAGATCTGTGGTAATTGTATACGGCTATCATCAGGCATAGTTTGATTGAGCTGAAGATTTGGTGGACTCACCGAGACTGTAGAGAAGTATCTTGTAACTTGGCAAGAAGAGCCATGTGCTCTTAAACGGCAGAAAGAGGAGAACACAGGCTGGTTTTCACACAGCTGTGGTAATCTAAACAGACATACCGGGCTTTAAAAAGCCAAACCTATTCCAGGACGCCATCTCTGCTGGAGTCTGGAAACAGAACAGGAAATGTGACTGCTTGGGACAAACGCCAGAAACCAAAGAAAGGTCAGACAATCACGTAAGGATAGTAATTACGAGCGCAACAGGTTTATATCTTTGCACATTTTACTTCAACCACATGTTCTACATTTGGCATTTCTTTAAGGTAAACCTCATGCTAAAAGTCATCTCAACTTTGTACACAATAAGAACGTTTCGCAGACACTGAAAAGCTATGATGTCAGTCTGTTTTTCTCTCGAGGTCTCCGGAATACGTTGAAAACATCGGGTCTTAGAAATTTGACTCAAACTATGAAACAAAAAGTGGTGCAGTTGCCAACACTGGCAATTTCTCAACATGTATATACAGTTTAGATCTAGATAGGTTTGCTTGGACATAAAACTCATTTTAGTTATATGTAGAACATTACACTGGCATGCAAAAAAATGATTTACAAACAGCTGTAAATAATGGGCACTCTCTAAATTCATGTTTGGTTCAGAGGTCAACACGTCTTACCCATGAATGCATCTATTCCCTATACAAATCTAAACTAAACGCAACATCTGATCCTTGTATTTTTACTGTCTTTCAATAGAACCAGAGTAACTGTGCTGTTGACAGCTGTGTACTTAGCCGTCCATGAAATGTTACACAGATGGCATGGAGGAAGAACTGTGTTTGTTTGGTAAACACATTGAGACTAAAACTAGTCGCATTTTATCAGTTCTGGGTTAGGGTGGTCTTAGCATGTCCTTGACATTTTCAGATTCTAATTTCAGGCCATCAAAATTGGACTATTGTTCATTTGATATACTGCAGCACTTCAATGCGGTTTCTGCCCTCGTAACTACATAAGAAAAGCAGCCAGCAGCACTAAAAGAAGGAGTCAAAAATAATGAATCATTTCAACAATAAGATTTATTAAGGAATAAGACATGAGAAATCATTAACTTCCATTTTACAGAGTCATTTACAGCTAATCATGTAAAAGGGATAAAGCAGTTGCTCATGCATATTTAATGTGCATATAACAAAAGCCCTTGAAAATCAGCAGGTAAACTTGCCTTCGTAACATTATTTTGTCAAACAGACTGCATCTGTAATACACTGCTTCAGCTAAGTCATACTTTCCGTACCATTTTCATGTATGACTAACCAAATATATTAACTTATAAATATCTTATTTAGAAAAGTCAACCATGTATAATGCATTTACATAGTACTTGCTACGTAGATGCATCACAGCAAAGCTGGATTTTTAATAAATACTAAACAAAAAAGTAAAAAAGGCTAAAGACATCGACATCAGGGGGATAACAAAGAAGCATTTCAAATGCCATTTTGAGCATTCGTTTAGTTGTAAAAGTGCAGGCAATGGAGCCGGACAGAAATCGAGTTCCCAGCTGATAGGATCTCTGACCGAGAGTGTACGACAGGCAGTTTTAGGCCATGCAGCTGAATTCTGTCTAGGCACTTGATTGTGTGACTTGCCGCCAATTTGATTGGCCGCGTACGAACTGTTTCGTGAGTCTCTTACACGGTGGTCATGAGTTTTAATGAGCCTGATCTGAAACGCAAGATCTTCTTCTTCAAGTTGTGAGAAGCCTTGATTTTGACGAACGCCTTCGCCTGTGCCGCCGTCATTCCATGGGACTCCGCCTGGTTAAACTGGGGCCAGTTGACCCCAGCGCTACCTTCGGAGTCGCTGCTAGTGCTGCTCTCAGCCACGTACTCCGCCTCGCTCGCGCTTGACTCGCTGTCCCCGAAACAGTTGGTGGTGTAGTTACTACGCTCATCTTCGCTGGTGTCCAAAATGGTGGAATGGAAGAGGGAGGCGCACTCCGCCGAATATTCAGAGTCGCTGCCTACGTAAGCGTAGGGACTGGTGTAGTGCGCATTAGACGGCAGATACATGTGACCCAGCATTTCTTGTTTCTGCCTGCGATGAGCTCTCTTGAAAGCCTCCTCGAACGGGATCTCGTGGAGACCCCTCGGGCGCCGGAGGTAGTCGTTGCGCTTGTGCTTGGGTTTGGTTAGCACTGCCTCATGATGCCGAGGATGCCTGTGATGTCTTTGGGAAGACAATCGATCCGTGGAGCTGGTGTGCTTCTCCAGGATTCGTCCTTCAGGGATGGAGGCAGGGATTCTCTTGGCTTTTGATGTGGACTTCTTAGAGGACTTGTGCGAGTGGTGGACATTCTCTGCGTGTCGAGACCTCCTAGATCCGGTCCGATGCTTGTAGGCCATCTCGGAAATGTTCTCGGAAACATGCGATCTGGTTTTCACACTGTTGGTGTTTTTCACTTTAACGACTTTGATGTTTTTAGTGCCACCCTGGCGGAGATTTACGTTCTGCTTTTGGCCAGGGACGTACTGGGCACTGACCAGTTGACCTCCCTCGTCTTGACTTTGAGAAGAGGAACCAAGACTGAGCAATTCTGGAGCCATCCTCTCCACCTCCTTGCCACATCCGACTGAAGCTTTAGTCTTGGGACATCTCTTAACAGGGCTTGCTTTCGCTGTCTGGCCTGATTTGTTGTCCTCCACAACGTAATATGAGTGTTTGTTGAGCTTGGGAGAGGAAACCGCATTTGGGCTTCCTAAATCCTGGTAGTCCTTTGATACAACACTTACTGGCTGGCCTTTACCAGCTCCGGAATTGTTCTTCTTCAAGAGACAGTTAGTATCATTGGTGGTTGTGTAGCCATTCTGTGGTTGACTTGAAGAAAAAGATGCTCTGTTTTGTAAGGTTCCTTCTTTGGACTCAACAGTCCATTGTCTTTGGGGCGAAGCTGTTCTTGGCACAGTGCTTGTTGCCGACACATCTTGTAAACATGTCTGCCAGTTAGGCTTGAGGTCAGAGGTCCGTTGATGGGGCTGGACAGTAGCAGGGGCCCGTGAGCAAAGACTAGCCTGCCTTAAAATGCTCTTGGAGGGGTCAGTGTTGATGCTTGTTCGAGGTCTGTTGGTCCTCAAAGGCTGCGCTCTCCTCTGAAGCAAACCAAAGATATAACTATCCAGTCTCTTGTTTGGCAAAGAACCATGCCAGGAGGAATTCTGGGAACTCGTGGGGTGATCTGGTTTCTGCTCATCACTCGACGCTTCACCCGGTTTGGAAAAGTTACAATCATCCTTTAGGTAACCAGTCATGGATTGAAGGAAGACGGGGCTCTGAACAGCCACCGCATGTAGAGGGCTGGGATACCGGTATATGTCACCACCATTTTTGGCAATGAGGTCACAGTGGAATTTGGACACGCCCTCACTGCCACCATCTGGGGAGGGGGAGTAAGACGCAGAAAGAGACCTGTGCACTGTTCTGGAGGTCGAGTCTTCGCATTGGCAGTCACACTCGGCACAAACGCTCAGCTCATCTGCCAACACAGAAAACACAACAGTCAATAAAACCATAAAAGAATGCAAGCTAAACTATCACCAAACAGTTCATTCTTAAGAATGTCACGTGAGAACACCCTACTGTAGATTCCTTAGTGTTTAGCTAAGTGGGTGGTTGATTAGTTTTGATGTGCTAATGAGCCTTTTGTAAGTGGCTTATAGGTGTGGTTGGGAGAGCCATCAGCAGGCATCTGAAACAGTTTCTATCCCTGTTTGGGACTGAACTTCTCTCGTTTCACCTCTGTTTACACATTCAAGCTTAAGTAATTACAGAACGCTTACAGAACGCAGAAAACAACGTCAGTTGAAGGAACTAGAAACAAATGAACAAAGACACCCTTATTTCTGGAGCCAGCTGGAGCAAACCATCAGTATTAAATAAAACAAGGAGCTGCATGCGATTACCAAAGCTTGAACAGTGTTCGGAAAAGTGTTGATAACACCAGCCAGAATGACTCGGAAACCTCAAAATGTCAAAATGAATCTCACCTGCAGGCTTCTGCCGTCCGTCGGAGGCACAGAACGAGGTGTCGAGGGGGGTGCACAGGCAGGTGGTGGAACGACAACTGGACAAACACTCGCTGAAGACCGAGTTGGAGGAATTGGAGAGAGATCCTGAAGTACCGTCACTTAGCTCGTAAAAGCCTGAGAAAGAGAGAAAGAGACGTTGACACTTCAGTTTCACATCTTGGGGGAAAACGAGATCATGTGAATCTTGCGCAATGAGGTTTAGGTGCAAAAACTGGAAATGATAAACTGAGAGCTAGAGTAGCGAGCTGCTTTACTTTCAACTAAACTCTTTCATGGAAACCTACATCCGAAAGCAATTTGCATAATGTTGCTTCCAGGAAAGTATCAATTTGTCAAAGGAAATAGATCCGGCAACCAGGCCTCCATACATTACAATTGATATTAGCATTAAAATAGCGAAGAAACGACCAAATGTCCCACAACAACTACAAGCAAAACACAAAACATCTGTTCACTAAACTTTTAGCTGATGCAAATAAGACCAGCTTTCCAATGGAAAAAATCTGTCGTCCCATAAATAGTAGCTGGAAGGCCATTTAAACAATCAAGACTTTCACAGAGTAGCATACACACGTGTAATCAATCTCCACTTTATATAACCTTCCTCCAACAAAAGTGCACTCAGTCCCGGCACTAAAATGACCTCTCGTATTTGGAATGTAAACTAATGGAGCCTCGCAGGCCTCCGGCACAGGGGCAGATTGTTCATATTACCAAATTAGTGCGTAAACAAAACAGCTAAGCAGTTTCCAACTGACATTAGGCCTTGCAGGTACACATGCTGCCACAGGCCCAAAGCACGTAAAGTAGGCAGAGCGATATAATTCGTATGGGATGTCTGATTACTCACCCCCGAGTGATTGTGGAACATTACGAACGATTAAATTCTTGTAAATGAGTCTCATTAGAAATGGAGACATCTTTGCAGCATTCCCTAGTTGCGAACATTGCTTTCTGTGCAGGCATTCGATTTAGGCGACTTGACCTTTTATCCATCCGTAGATGTACAACAGGTACCAACCTGAGCTCGGCCGGCTGTCTGTCTCCACGAGTTCATGCGACGTCTCCGTGTCCAATCGCAGGTCACTGATCTGTCTGTCTAAGTCCTGGAGCTGGTTGATCAAACCAGCATCTCGCTTCCGAAGGCAGTTCTATAAAGAAACAGTACACGTTTACAAATGACACATTTTCATAACGTTAGGGCACAGTTGCGTTTTGTGGCACACAATTTTGTCATTTTCCATAGTAAAATAACTTTGCAACTGTCATTGTTTTGTTTCTTTTTAGATGGTGCATCCAACTGCATATGTCTCAATGCTGGTTGCCCTGATCAGACAAACATATTTGTACAAACGACCCAAACCAAAGCGCCGCCGCGTATGGGAAGGACCATCCAGCTTTGTCACACCGCTTTAGAGCAATTGGACGCGTCTGACAACGCCCGTATCATGTGCTGCATTCCAAATTAAGCGTGCAGGAATGGCAGACCGAGGAAAATGTGGCCCCTTCAGAGCAAGCGGACATTTCTTCAAATGATCCATAATCTGAGGCACGTTATCTGCACATTTAACTGCCGTTTGCTGACAGAAGAAGCAGATTCTAGACTACATGGAGAAGTGGAATGGCGTTGCCTTCGCTGCAGAGCGAGGCTGTAAAAAAGCCTGGTACTGACAGCTAGTGATTTATGGGCCCTGCGCTCTCAGCATGCTGAGCTGTGAGGACCAATTTTACACAAAGTGCCATTTGCACAGCACACCGACGGTTATTTTGAAACGGCATCAAATTAACCCCAGACGCTGTTGATGGCCCGGGCTTAGTGCCCACATTCTTGTTTCATTCTGAACATGCTCAGCCTCAAACTTTGTCAGAGACATTTGCTTCATTTGATCATTTTTCAGACTGCATTGCAGCTCTTCTTGTAACCTATTGGGGAAAACTTAAACCGCTTTGCTACATGTCTGAGGCTCGAAAAGCCGGGAAACGAATCAAAACCTTGTAATTCTTTCCTGTATACAAAACATTAGCTACAACGCAAGGATCCCAACGGGTTACAATAATGGAAATGTTTGCAAATGGTCTTAAGTGGAACCAGGTGTCTGGTCATTTTAATCTCGGTCATCCTCTGAGACAGCAGGGGGCTTGAGCCGGGCTTTAAAAGTTCATTTCCATTGAAACTCCTCAACTAATCTCATTCAGACCCCCCTAGACCAGCATCAGAAACACAGGAAGTTTGATTTAAATGCCTATATGAAGATTTCAGGGCACCGGTGTTTCGAATTAAATGCAAAACATTGTACTTTAATCCAAGCCATTACTTTTGTAAGTAGGTGTACAAGAAATTGCCTAATTATTCCATTTAAAATGCAAGATCCTAGTTGTATATAAAAGACTGCTTTTAATCCCATGCAAGTGTTCATGTAAAATCGTTTGTTAAGTATCTGTGTCTTGTTTTTGTTGTTAATGTTTGTTTCACACCCACCGGACATCCCCTTTATTAGAAAAACATTTTTTTTTAATTATAACTACGTCAACCTCATTCTAACTAAAAATAAGTGTATTGAAATAATTCCAGTTCAGATGTCCTATGATAGTCGATAAGACAGTATAAATGGTACAACAAAATTGTCCTTTGAATGCATAAACAAAATTGCAAACAAATCGCATTTTTTTTCCTGAATATCAGATTGAATCAATCAATACCGTGGAAGTACCACGATACGGTCGCGATATCATGGTAATAATATGCTACCGTATGATTTCCGTAGTTATTTTACACATAAGGATATCGAAGTGCCGTGGTACTAAAATTCATTTAAAAACGTCAGTGATTGAAATCAAATAATTGAACTCACCAGTTGTTTTCTCAGCAATAAAATATTCTCCTCCAAAAGTTTCTCTTCGTTGTTCAGATAACTGTCCTCCATCCCAACGCTCAGTTTATCCTCTTGAAAGTTTAACACACTCCTGACCAGCAGCTCCTGTCTCTGCCTCACGTACTCCAGCTCAGCCAGACCCGCGACGGTCGCGTCCAAGCGCTCGCGGGTTCGAACCCGCTCCAGATCCGCGTCCCGGGAGCGCGCGTCGCTCTCCTTCCGATCGCGCATAATGAGAGCAGAATAATCCCTGGACATCAACATCTCTGCCAGCTCGTGCATTTATACATCCGACAATAATGACCTTAGGAGTCTGATCACTTATTACATGGTTGGACCAAATCCACTCATTAAAAGTGATATTGTCGAACCCGAAAAGATCCCGAAAATTAGAATAAACTGTAAAAAAGCACAATAGTGTCTGTCCTGAACTTATGGTGCATTTAAAAGCATGATGTCCTTGATAAGGAGCAGGGAAAAGTCCAAATGCCGTGTCAAAGAGAGAGAGAGAGAGAGAGAGAGAGGTGATGCGCCCAGTCTTTGCGATCCTGGGCTCTGGATGTGAATGCTGGAACCAGACTGGGAGCTCATCAATACTCACGCGCTCTGAGGAAACCCACTGGTGATGCCGAGGGGTCCTATCGCCCGCCTAGTTACGCCCACCGCACTCTCTTCAGAAACCCCCCTTTCGTCAATTAACTATTTAAATACAATTCATCAGAATATGAGATAAATACTGCTAAGAATTGCACAAAAGGCAAAATGTCTGTTACTTTTTACATGTCATTAAAGCGTCCTTTACTAAATTAGGTTTGAAGACATATGTTATATATACTATAATTATGCTTAAATGTTTACTCGTTTTGACTGGGTAGTAAAGAAAAACGAAACGTGTCCAGTTAAACAAGGCAGCTTCATATTACCCAAACCTCCATTTGTATTTTTTCATATAGTTTGAAGAAGAAATAAATCTAGATTTTAAATTGTGACGTGTATTCTACTACGGTTTCCTGTGATAACTACTTTATAAACTATTGCATACACATATTACTCCAACTACTTTACTTTCACAGGATATGATAGCGGTAATGCCCAAAACCACGACATTACCATGGTATCATGTCTCAAACAAGAACAACATCAAAAAGCAAACATGCACATTAAGGTGGAAATGGATGAAAACAATCTCAATAATTATAGTGTTTGTGCAAAATAATCAAATTAAGAGGTAGTTTAAAGTGAAAATAAGCACTAAGCCTGGTGTGGCCCTCTTTAATTTGTTTTATCAATAAAAGTATAATAACCTAATAACATGTTTAATAACTTACATTACAGGTAATTATCATTACAGATAATTAGAGGAATTACTGATAATTTATTTGAAAACGAAGATTTATGGATGCGATTAAAAGGTGTGTGTGAGTCTGAGGTGTTCAGGTGTAGTGACTGCCCTCTACTGTTCTTAAAAAACAACCTGATCTCCTGTCCTTTGAAAAAACACTGTAAATATGAATGACAGTATTCACTTTTCTGGCTGTTTAAACTTATATCAAAATGGAAAGTCAAGGATTTTTACTTGGATCATTAAAACATGTGTTCAAACATCCTTACTGGTAATAGACTGCACAGCTGTTTCTATAAGACGCTGATGTCCCATTTCTCAAGCAGCACATTAGTCAGAACCACGCAGAACCGAATGCAGACGTCTGATTTGTTTAAAGCGAGCAGCTATCATCTGTGAAACGGATTAAGAATTCACATATAAAGGGTGGAGAAATGTGATTGTTTTGGCAGAGCTGAAGCTAATTAAAGTTTCAGACACAAAGAAATGTGTTTTTATGCAGATTTTACATTAAACATTGAAACTCGATTATTATATTGATATGTAATCTCAGCTTTTGACAAAGCACAGCGTAACCTTATTTAAAGAATCGCACTAGGGTGCAGTGTTTTTTTTTGACAAATCATTTGCCTGTGCATATGCTTAATGGAAATATATATATAAAAAATATATATATTTTACAGACATCGGTCTGTAAAAAAACACGCAGGCTAAAGTAAAAAATTAACAAGCACCAAAGTTTGATTTTAGCATTTAATTTTAATATAAATTTCAAAGACATCAAAGGTATACGTTCACAGATTGTTTTACTTTCTATTGGATGATTTTAAGTAGAAAACAGTAAATCACAAAACAATTGCCTTTAGCTGGGTTCTCGCATATGGTTTAGTAATGTTTGGTAACTGCCTTAAATTTATTGTAAAAATTTACTTTTTATATATTGAAGATTCGTTTATATATAATCTCTGGGTCGGCTGAGAATCTGGATGTGGGCTCTCTGGGTTTACACAAAATATACAACAAGAGACAAGCAAGGTATATATGTTCAACATATATTCAGACAAAAAAAATCCAATTATAAAAAGGAACATTCATTGCGTATACTCATCCGAATAAATGAGTTTTGCCTGCAGCTGTGATGGATAGACTCATTCTGCGCGAAGGCTCCGCATTCAGCATGTCTAATTAAAAACACTGCACCTCCGAAACCCCCGTCCATCAAAACCAGCCGACGGTTCAGACGGTTTCGTGTGATTCACAGCTAAGCAGCCATTGAAGAGTCAAGAGAAGACCTTCGGCAGACAGCACAAAGCTTAATCTCTCCTCTAAACATGCTTGTATGAGAAACAGATGTTTGTCACACAGCTGGTGACGCTTCTCATAGTCCCTGAATGAAACGTTATCCATGCTCAAATCTTAACAAGAACACAGCAATAGATGCTGAGAGAAAGAGCGGCTTTAGGGCACAAACTCTGACGGCAACAATATTTCGACAGGGTCATGACTGGCGGGTCGCCCTCCGGGGTGAGATTATGGGACAGGAAGTGACCCGGGATATACACACACTGTAATTGGATGAAAGAGAGAAGCCTTTGTGCCACCAGAATCAAATCTTTTAGACAAACAAGAAGATAAACTCTTACTTTCTGAGTTTGTGGATCAGAATGACCGCATTAGCGATAAAGTTGTAAACTTTGGGCTTTTAAAACAAAAACGCCTCATTCAAAAAACAAAAAGAAAAATCTGACCCAAAAAAGGCTAGACAGTCTTGTGTAGACTAGCTTTGGTAGTACAAAGTCACAATTGTGCTTTAACCTAATCCAATCGCTCACAGTAATTACCTTATGAATTTTCTAAGGCCCATTAAACCAGAACAGGAGCCCATTATGTCGCACTGGCAGAAACACGAGGAATAAATTAATACATCTAAATACATCAAAGCCAGCACCGTTCCTTACACCGAACAGTGCGGACAAATTGAGCAAACGCACCTAGAGGATTTATAAAACGTGGTCCCAATCGTCACCTCTCACCTATATCGCGCGTCTCGCCGGACACAGAGTGCTTTTATAAAACACATCAGTCATAATACAGATCTTATTACTTTGAAATTACACACAACGGTTGTGGCAATGATCCAAAAATAACTAGTTCTAGGTGTTCGGTTTAGTTTTCCTAAAGCGGTAGAAGTAAAAGCATTGGAAAAGGTTGGATCAGGACACATTTCGCTATGAATTCAGATGAAAATAAAAACGGGAGTGCATGTGCACTTTTAAAAATAAAGGTTCTAGGATGCACCGATATATCGGATTATAATCGGTATCAGCCAATAAAAGCAATTTTTCGCTCTATTGGCCGATAGTTTAAAAACAGCCAAGGATCAGGGCCTGTCAATCAAAAGAGCACAGAAAAATGCAATGAATTTGTGCTCTGTGTACACAAAATGTTGAGATGTTCAATATTAATAGTCATTTAATGAATTAATAACATAACACAAAATTAAGAAATATTAAGTTAACCTAATGTTAACGTGAATTAATAGAAGCACCGAACTATTAGTATCGTCAGATATCACTCAAAATAATCGGCTGTCGAGAAATGTAGTATCCGTGCATTTCTAATCTATAAAGGGTTCTTCACTGTGATGCCATTGGACAACCAAAGAACCCTGAAAGAACCTTTAACTCAATGTTTTTTTTAAATAAACATTTCTTTTTTTATAGTCCATGGAGCCTTTTTCCATTACAACGACCCCATACAGCTCGAAAAAAAGGAACCTTTATTTGCAAGAACAGCGTCTGTATTTTAAGTTGAAGTTCAGATGACATCTGCAACTCTGCAATCACTCATCAATAATGTCACGAGATGCTTTTCGTGATGCAATAATGAAAACTACGCTGTAAGCATCTGAAGAAAGCAAAAACGTTTCGTCAAAATCAATTGAAGTGTAGGAAACCTTGTAGATAAAGACAAGGGAGAATTAAAGGAATGTACAAAACAACATCTGTGGCATGCTGACAACTACCACAGGCAAACATTCGATCCGTCCCTCAGTTTGTAAAAACAAACAAAAACACTTACAATAGAAGTCTATTGAGCACGGCATTCAAAGGATCAAAAGCAGGAATTTAAAACTGAATTGTTTCATGCCATATTTAATCATATTTGGGCTTTAAAGTAATCTATTGTAAATCGTTCTTTTAGCAGAAGCTACAGTTGTAGGTGAAACGTTCTGGCTATTTGAAACCAATCTATGATGAATTTGTCTCTTTGTATCTGCTAACATGATTTCCATAAACAGGAAGTTCAAGATGAGTATTCTTCAATCAGTTTATTTTAAAGTTTCCCAGTGCATTGTCTTGCGCCGTACACTGTGGCACATTACTGTGACCACAATTGTACTTATTTTTACAAACTGAGAGATTATTTTTCTCATAGAAGCACGTCACAGATGCAGTCCATGGAGCCCTGTGTTATAACGTGAACATTCAGACAGATGTAATTGAGAAATAATGTAAGTAATTCCCTGGTCTGCAGTTTTGTTGTCCATTGCGGATTTACTGAAATCAGAATGTATGGATTGATGTGTAAGGTAGCAGACAAGGAGACGAAACGCACAAATGAATATTAATGGAAACCAAGCTACTGTACATTTCCCATGTGGCTCCAGCTAATATCAGACCACAGTATACATATAATGCCTCGATGCTATTTTTAACTAAGCTACGCCTATTCTTCATTGTGTTTCATATTCGATATCGTATGATAGCTTTACACAATATGGAATTATTTATGCAAGTCTACACAAAATCTAAATTGAATGTACATTTAAAACAAAGGTCGTGCAAAGCATGATACACGACAAAAGTCAATGCAGTAGTATTTAGTAGCTTTGTAATGTTTCTGCAAAGACAAATTCAATATCAAGATTCATTTCAGCAAAAACGATCTAAAAGAAGTACTTCAGAATGTTGTGCACTAAAAGGGTTTAAATGGCGATTCTTTTGAAAACGCACACATACACAGAACAGCGTACAGGCCAGGCGGTCTCCAGGATCTCCTTACTGTCATCCTGTGGATCATTAAGAGTATTAATGGCGGGGTAATGCGGGTCTGCACAATGCCAATTACCCTCCCTGTCACACAGACCCCTCTCAAAAGCCCCTTCACACCCATTTATTCTGAACACACCGTCTGAGGGCAAACACACGTGACACAGCACATGCGTAAGTAGTTTTCCATGCCAGGTACACATGCAGGAAACCACCGTGTTTAACAAGCCATTCCAAAAATCAACAGCTTCTTTAGTCGAAGTGTAAAAACCGTAGAAAGACAAAGGGTTATTGTGGTTTCACAACTCAGGGTGAACACAGTGATACCAAATAGATGGTTGTGAATTAAACAAAGATAACTGAAATGATTTTAGATGTCAGAATAATAGTGGCAACACGTTTGGCAAAAAATGCTTTAAGATTAAATGAATAAACGATAGACGTACTGTACAACATATCTTAGACACTTTTAGGTATTGTAAATGTTACTGGAACATTATATGACATCATATTTTTCATGTAATGAATTACACTTGAAGGAAACTGATTTTATGTATCCATTACAAACCTCAAACCACTAAGACCAGTTGGTAAAAAGTCATTGCAAAAAATGGTGAATTAATTTCTGACATCTCTACAATCATTTGTGTGCACTTTCAGCTTGGTTTGTTTTCGTGTTTTAAATGCAATGACATTCATACTGTACATGTCCATTACATTCCACACATCATCTTAATCTTCACATATCACAGTCAAATCACAATACAAAACATAATAGGTCACACTGCGAAACCATTTTCACAAAATCCGTTATGTGGGATAAAAGGTAAAGCAATGAAATGAACTATTTTTCATCTGAAAAACTTAATAAGACTGTCACTTACAGGCCTAGTTGTCATGTGTCCCATTGCATGTTCTTGATTTGTGGTTCTGTAATCCAGCTGCAGTACAGAGCCGTTCTGTGTTCTGCCATGAAACAAGATGTGATGCTTGATGAGTAAAAGCAAAAACTCTTTACGGGACAAATGGGATTTCAAGCAATGCCTGAAATCCATTAGAATAGATGACAACAGATTCAAAACAACATGTATACAACCAAATAATGCAGCCAATCTTTTACGATACTTCATAAAGAAAATCATTATTGCCCGGATTCACAGACAAGGCTTAAGGCTAGTCCCAGACTAATATGAACGTTTGAGTCTTATCTGAAAATAACTTGCCCCGACATATCTTAAAATACATCATTGGCTATGTTTCTTTCTAAGGCATTATTACAAAAGGGACTTAAAGATCCTAGTTTAACTAAGCCATGGTCCTGGTTTAAAATAAGCCTTGTCTGTTAAACCGGGCCTAAAGATCATATATTTAATGCGGAGCATAGTTTTTCCACATATCAAACAATTCACATAATTGGCTCACGCTTCTATACTGCATTATTAAGTATTGACAGAGAAAATCTGTATTTGCATAACAGGTTCTCTAGACAAAACATAATTAAAAAGATTGAATATTTTTTTCTATGGAGCCAAAACGTCTCGTTCATTTTTAAGCAAATATTGAGTCACTGAGATGGAAGTTTAATCTGAAAGTAATGAGTTCCACGCGGCGGTCCGTTTCTCGACTGAAAGAGATAATACCGATTGACATTTCGCTTTGCTTTTTCTAATCTCCGCAGTGCTCGGTTTTACCGGGAGGTTACGGGGATGCGGTTGTCATGACAACGTCTTTATCAGCCACCGGTACGCTCCCACCTCCATAGCCTGCCCCTCCATCGTTCATCGCAGGGATTTGTGCGTAATTAAAACACAGTAACGATGCTGCAGATGCTTTATTTTAGGAAAAGCCCCTCTGGGTGTTTGAGACGGGTCGGACAAAAGAGGTGCTGTGTCTTCAAATGAATACCAGTTTTGCTTTTTAAGGTCATAACCTGCGAGAGGCATGTTTTTCGCCCACAGCTCTAATTTATTCTAAAATAGTGCGAGACAGATGAGTTTGTGTGTGTTGTGATTACAGATGGGTCACATATCTTAGAATAATGAAAGCTACAGTGTATAATAGTGTGTTGCCGTAGGCAACCGGTTTTAGCATCGCTGTGGTCTTACGCAAATTAATATTCCATGTATTCATTTATTTGGTAAGTAGCCATGACATAAATGGAATAATATACTGTCAGCCCGCCATTACTGCAAAATACAGTCCTTCAGGGTGATTACTCGTCTTAAAAAAATGACAGCTTAAGTCAACTTTAACATTCCCAACATGGCCTTTTTCACTTTGGCTAAATGGACATTTCAAAATGACAGGCTTAAAATTCACCCACGATGCATTTAAACAGTCTGTCAGCACTCATATATATCAGTGTGTCAACATTTCAGCTCTGCACTTATCGCTATCTTATATGCTAATGTCTTTGAAACATGATTAATATCCTTCAGCAGTTACCAGCCCATGATAATACATCTGCAGCTCTGGATAATTGCTTTCCTCTGATTGATCAAAGCGTCCATTACAGCCTGACACTGAAATAATACGACGAAAAATAAATGTGTTCCCTTTTAATTCAAGAAACAAACTGCATAATCGTACTATGAAAGCAAAAACTGGCTATTTTAGGGCCAACTTTCCCTCGGCTCAGTTACTCGACACGGCCTGAGAATGACTCCCGGCACACACAAACCCGTCTGGATTTTCATCACACACTTAATTATACCGGGATGTGTTTACTCAAGACGACATCTCTCTCACTATCATATCGCTCGCACCATCGGAGGCGTAAATCACCGCGGCGACCGGTTTCCTCATCTTTGGCGGGGTCCCTTAATAGCCTTAATTAAATGGCGACTGAGGCTCCAAAAATAACTCGGAGTTTCCACCGACCTAAAGGCCAGATCAAACAAACATCTGCAGAGGCAGAAAGTGACTGTGGTGAGGGTGGGTACTAGCGTAGGTCCTCAGAGACACATGCAGGGTTCTCACTGACGTCACCGTATAAAAGATGGACTCCATTAGGGTCGGACTGTTTAAAGATCTGCTTCATGTTAGGAAAACTGTGAGGTTTCTGCCTGCCTCCCATGTCCCCACTTCAAAACTGGAGCTGGGTCTCTCCTAAGCTCCGGGATTAGGTTCTGATTTCTTCGGAGATGCTCGGGTGCTCTGATGTCTGTCTGCTGTCCATCAGCTGAAAAATATAAACCAGATTAACTGCCGTATGTGAATTGTGGATATGTGCATGAGCATTCTAAGCTTGAGATGTGGCTGGTCGATGGGACTTTACATTATGAATCTTTGTAATAATATTAAAGGTACATGTAAAGAAGCACATAGTAGATAGTAGAGAGACTGAAATCACATGACCAGCCAACCTGCAAATATAAAAATGATAAATGTTTATACAATAACAGCAAAAATCTTTTATACTTCAGTACGTTGACATTAATATTCAATAACATGTCTAAGCCATGCATTTTAATTTAAATGTGAACACCAATAACCTCACTCAAAGGATTATTAACAAATGACTTAAATTAGGGTCTGTTCCTCACATAAAACTATTGCACGCTTTTTAACTTTCTTCAAAACGTCTCATGGTCATCCTCAAAAGAAACAAGGTTGAAAGGGAGTCAGTGCATGAATTTAATGGCTGGCTGAAGTCAAATAAGAAACAGATACGGGGACCGTTCGGTTAGCGCTAGACAATTTCAGACTACAATAATAACTTCAATAAGGAGCGAATATTTTTAATGCAGTTAATATTTAACAGGGGTCTGGTACCACAATCTTTAAAGCTCAGCTGTCAGCGTTTCAGTCGGATCTCTAAATCATTTTTTATGCCACACAACGTCTGCGGTATATCTTTAAATAGTCCACCCATTTACCATGAAAGTTTCAAAACTCTTCCTCTAGTTCTGTTAATTTCAACCAGAAATCAGATCACTGAAATAGAGAGAGAGAGAGAGAGAGAGAGAGAGAAATGAGAACGCAAAGAGAAACACATCAAGTGTACCTAGAGAGTACAGAGCATTAATTCTATTTGGGACATTCAAGGGGAAAGAAAAGAGAAAAATATCTCAAATATCCAGGACACATCCGGTCGAAACAGTTGGAATATATCCATGCTGAGCATCTTTCATTCTGACATCTTTCTGACAGTGTACAATAAAATCAATATCAATCTCGAGTCGTTTTCCTTCAGTCACGTGTAGTATTTTGCATCCTGAGGCATTTCACCAAGTCGGATGGGAACCAATACATTACAAATATGAGGAAACAACAAACAAATACCGCCGAGGTTCCTGAGGGCACGGCTATCAGAAGCGGAAAATATCTGAAAGATTGGACCTAGATATGTTTACACCGGTGACGAACACAATGGCGTTTCTAGCAAATACATTCCAGTCTGTGGAACTACAAATAATGGAGGATAATAAATAAACCAGGCAAAAATGTAAGGAATGGTTATTTGCATTTGCAGGCGGGTCAAAGGCATTATAATTAACATTCTGCATGTGACGTTAAGACCCTGTGGGTGCATACACATTGAATTGAATCTAGTTTTGGCTCAGCGCCCGAGGCAAGGCTCAAAAACACAGCCTGACCCATACAAGACAGCTGTGGACAGCAGGCTTCTAGCTTTTAGCTGATCTATCTCCATTCCCAATGGTCTCTTACTTATTCCGCCCTTGCTTTTCCTTTCTGTGTGGGAAGGTATTAGCGATATAGTCCCTCCTCAGCTTTTGTTTTCCTGTCTTCACTTGTATGATTCACTAACTGCCAATGCTTGTGAATAATGAATGCTCTCACGGGCATATACACACCCCTCCGCCTCCATCCGTCTTAGACACCGGACAAGCATCTGACTGATCTGATGTTTATGCCATGCTCTTTATTCAACTTTACCACGGCTAAATACCAAATCAAGATATTTGATGTCAAGAAATCAAGTTATATCATGTTTTACAAAACAAGGAATGATATTGTGTCTGCAACGTGTCTGTGAAATCCAGACTAACGTCATAAAATCGAATTATAACATTATAGTTAGAGCCTTAAAAGAGAGGTTTATTGACTTTAATAATAAATTATATTATATATTTTTTATAGTTTTATGATTTTGCACAGAAGTTGGCCTTAAAACCTTTCTTTGACATGGCATTACTTGGTCAATAATGAAGATATCAATGTTATAGTGTCACATAATGTTTACTTTATGTGGAAAACAAGAACATTATTTAGCTCTGTTTTCACACACAGGTCACATTTCAACAACATTATTCTAAAAACATTAGAAAAACATTGGTATGAAATGATGAACATTTGAAGAAACGTTTTCATAACTTGCCAGCAAAACATTCTTAAACACATTTTTCTAAGATGGTCAATACTAATGTTAAATGTAATGCTATTCTGTTCTGTTCTAAATAAAGGTGCTTCATGATGCCATATAAGAACCTTTTTTGTCTAAACGGTCTCATAAAGAACCTTTAACATCCAAGAAACCTTCAGTCAAAACAGCTCTTTGTGGCGAAAAAAGGTTCTTCAGATCATAAAAAGGTAAGAAAGAGAGGGTTCTTTAACGAACCTTTGACTAAATGGTTCTTTGTGGAACCACAAATGGTTCTTTTATGGCATCGCTGTGAAGAGTATTCACTTCTAGAACATTGTCAGGACTGTGTAGATTCTCACTTCCATCTCTCTCTACAGCTGCTGAAACAGCTGTCTGTGTTGGGGGGATAAAAGCTGTTTTACTTCCTGTGCACTCGGCACGGCTGCCATCTCTGCCTCAAAGGATATTTGAGGGTCAGCGACTGCTCTCAGTACAAACATCTGGACACATCTAATCCTAACACAACTCTGCCCTTCCCTCACCCTAAATAAAATGCATACCTGTGACTTTGCCGAAGCAGGCGAGGGCACAAATGCATTTCACCGCAACACTCGTGTGATGTTTGCACGTCTAAATATCAGCACCGATGTATTGAACACAGATGGATTATATGCCCTCGCAGAGCAGAGAGTAGAAAATCAATGCGGTCTGCATATCAGCGGACTCTAAATCCCAGATGGGTCACACCTCTAGAGATGTTTGGATGGCCAAAGCGACTGCTTTCATGAATAGATCATTGAGACGTCTCATAAGCGAAGGTCATCTAGATAAGAGCAACACTGATGTTTTCCTCCCTTTCTGTTTTTTTATTAAAGATAAACACTATCACACAAATCAAAGCGGTACATGAGCTCATCTGTGATGTTGCGAGGTTGGAACAAAGAGGCTGACTTTATGTCCATCTATCATGTGATCTAGCCAGCCTAATTTCCATAAACACATCAAGTCCATCTGTAGGCCTTCACCGGATGCCAAATCTTACGCTGCGTAACTAATCTCGGGCCAAGCGAGGAGCCATTAAAACAAAAGGCCTTTCACACTTGAAATCCATAACCCCAGGTAATATCCTGGGTCATCTGTTTCACACTGCTTATAATTTACCAGGGGTTAGAGATAACCCTGGGTCTTCATAACCTGATGTTTCACACTGTATCACTAAACCCTGGGCAGAGCCATTGAGAGAGAGAGTCGCGTCAACTCCGTTGACTCCAATGGAACTTGGTTTTTCACAGCAATGGCGGTTCACGGAGGCTCTCAATAGTTCCCGGAAGAGGTAAATTTCTATCCCATTTAAAGACGAAAGCCATTTAATGAATACAAAAATGAAAGAAATAAAGCATTTGAAGAGAAAACACAACTTCCTGGAACTATCTGAAGGCTCCATGAATCACGTGACGCTCCGCTGGCAGAACTCTCTTATTAACATTCTTATTTGCATTTTTTGGGTGTCAACAGTCATGACTGGAAACTCTGTGCGCTGTGTAAACAATCCTTTGAGTTTTTTATTTATTTGAGTAAGTAACGTCTTAGGAGGCTTAAACATCCAAAAAGTATCGCGTCATTTGTCATCTTTCCCGGATGCCGAACAACGAGGTATTCGGTTATTTAAAGGGACCACGCACTATTTTTATTCAGTCTGTTGGACGCTGCAGTATTTATCAAATCATGACATATGCAAATAAGAATGTTAACCATGTGAAACATCAGGTTATGAATAGACAGGGTTATCTCTTAACCCCGGGTAAATTATGAGCGGTTAAACGTGAAACAGGTAACCCAGGATTCTGTTTGCCTGGGGTTAAGACTAACCCGGGGTCAACGATTTCAAGAGTGAAATGCCCTATAGTGCGTGGTCACTTTAAATAACCCAATACCCCGTTGTTCCGCACCCGGGGTAAAATGACGCCTCGCAAATCCTATTTGGCTGGTTTAAGCCTCCTAAGATCTTACTTACTCAAATAAAATAAAAAAAACTTGAAGGATTGTTTACACAGCGCAGAGTTTCTGTGACTGTTTTTGATTGGGTGTCCGTTGCGAAGCGCCTGGTTGTATCACTCTACCCCCGAGTCGTTTCACAACGCACATGTTTTACCCCGCTCCGGAGCAGGGTTTCATAACCCCGGGTAAAATGCAGGGATAACCCCGCTTCAAAAATTACAAGTGTGAAACATTCGTTCACTCGAGTCGGGGTTAAAAGCGGGTTTAGAATGAAGATGACCCGGAGTTAAGCCCTAAAGTGTAGTGTGGTTCTGTTTGCGGTGTTAGATACAAACACAGCGAAACAGCTCACTTGTCTCATGTTAGGGATCTTTGTAGTGTGCACAGGAAAAACAGTTTGTGTATATCATCCCCCGTTGTTCTCTTATCCATCCAGTCTCTATTAAACCCCAGAGAAAGATAATCAAACTCCTCCCAAACGCTCATTAAGAAACATTCATGCCAAAAAATCTGCAGCGTGCGTCCAAGCCCACTCTCACATTTGACTCGAAAACGTTCATTAAATATCTTATTAAATGAGATAAGCTCATCTTCCCATGAGTGCCGAGGTATCCGAGCGTGGTGCACACCCTATGACAACACCGCAACGATTCCAGCTGTTGTAAAAGGCTTCACGTTGCCAGTGAACAGTAAATGAAATCAGCTAATGCAATAACTAGAACGTCGTGAAAAGCAACGCAAGCTTCACATAATTGAAAGAATGAATAGAGGGAATAGATGTATCCTTCACTTTCCTTATTTGAAGACTAGATGTGGAAAAGACGAATATATGTGGACGTGACACGAGTGAGATTCTCAGCAGGTGGAGGGTCGAGGGCCTGACACGAGGGAGTGATTCATACGGCAGGTGCTGGGTACCGCGGGTCATCCGGGTGAAATCCTCACGTACTAAACCTTAACTGCGGTCATTCATCAATGCAGGGACACAACAAAGCGATGGGACGCTAAACTGGTCTAAATCCAGCAAGCAAGTCATTTATCTTCTAAAGCTCTTGGATTGAGAGGGCAGGATGTTCTTCGTCCTGCTTATCGTGACCTCGGGCATCATTACTCACCGTCATCCGACTGCTGCGGTGGAGTAAAGATATCATCACCAGGTTGATCAATGTCACCTATATACTGCGGAGGACACAGGTCGAAGATCTCCGGTGTGTAAGGAGGATGTGAAAGTGCTGCTTCCATGCAGATTGCTCTTTTATGGTCCGTGGCTGTTAGCTTTGAGTCTCTGTCATGATGACAGTATTAGCTTTCAGCAAAGATATAACTAGAAAAAGACAAGGATTTCATCCTTTACTCACACTCATGTCATTCCAAACCTGTGTGAGTTTCTTTCTTCTGAGGAAGATATTTTGAAGAATGTTGGTTACCAAACAACATTGGCTCACATTGACTTCTATTGTATGGACACAAAACCACTGAGACATTTCTCAAAATATCTTCTTTTGCTTTACGCAGAAGAAAGAGTCACATACACTTTTTGAACCACACGGGTGGATAAATGATAACAGATTTTTCATTGAAAACAAGACTTCTGGTCATCTTGACTCTCTAAATCACTGTCAGTACGATCACCTCTTAAATTGATCATTTTGACTGTTTGTTCAGCCCTGCTTTGCCTTAAGAATAATTTACAAAAACAGAGATCTGGAATTTTCCCAAATGCATCGTCCATCTAAAGTCGGCAAGATTAAATGCGACCTCTAACCTCTTAAGAATGTCTACAAATGACAAGAAGATTCCTACCAGCTACTGACATCACAAGCAACGCACCGAGCACAACGTGTGGCAATTCCCATAAGGTTTAAGCACCAACCTATGATGGAAACTGTTAGGGATAAGTTACCCAAACATGACAAATCATATACTCACCCTTATGTCTGTCCAGACCCGGTGACCTGTATTTTGAAGAACCTCTGAAACCAAACAAAATTGGCCCCTATTGACTTTAATTGTATGAATACAAAACCATGGAGACATTTCTCAAACTATCTTCTTTAGAGTTCCACAAAGAAAATAGTCATATACCGTTTTTGAACCACATGCAGACTCCTTTTAAAGAAAGTCCGACGGTGATGGGAATTATTTACGTGCGTTATTCTCTGTTCCACGAGGATTTTCAAGAGAAGAGTGGACAATGTCACGCTTCACTTCCTAGAGCTTCCTGTCCAGCACATCTGGCTTTGATAAACAGCTGGCTAACAGGGGAGTTTTTTTCTTGGGGTGTGAGAGCTGATATGAGCTGACTGCAAAGCTTGGCCCACAGACCTAATCTTTAGAAAACACTTAGAGAAACTTTGAGTGAGATCAGGCCAGCGGTGGGGTTTTTGAGGGCTTCTTCTCTCTCTGTAATTCTCTTCGTGGTTCTCCTGCATGCTCATTATAATCCAATCAAACCCAGCTTGGCTTTCGGCCGCATGAGAATGAGGTTGATCAGTTAGTGTTTTGACACACACAGCTGTTTAAATGATTTGGTCTGCAGAAGCCACATATCCAGTGCCAAACTGAAGGGGTCACGAGATGAAATTAATCACATGAAGAGCAATAAAACACTTGGCAAAGTGTCCGTACCACAGACACGCATTTTAGCTCATTGCGAGCAGATAAACTTTAAAGCAGATATCTAGACTTCAACATTACATGTATACATTCAAAGGAACGAGTCACCTCGTAAAATTGCTGTGAGATTGCGTTGCACGGATGTTATACAGACGTTATATTATATAACAAAATTGTACAAAAGTTTTTACCAAGAACTTACTTTACATTTCTTTTGAGAGCCTATAGATAAAATGGCCAGATCGACTCTCTGGTCAACTTCACATTACACCATCAGCGTCTTTATATCCAGACCCGTTCTGCCTGCTCTTATCGCTCCATCGGCTGCTCTGAAGCTCTGAAAGCCTGCAGTTTCCCCAGATGACATTGTTATATATAGATTTGCTTTAGTCTTTCTCTCACGATCCTCTCCTTCTACCTGCGGAGAAAGCAGAACAAAGTGTATCGGGGAGAAGTGGACTAAAAGCAATATTCTCCAGTTATTATGTTCTTGTGCCGAGTCTGCTGGGAGCTCTGCACCAAGGTCAGGACGGATCTAGATATCTTCATTATAGTCTCAGCCTTAGATGGGATGCCCGTGGCTCATCTGATATTGAACATGGATCTTGGAAGAGCTACGAGACGATATTCTGGTGTCACGACTTACCAAGTGGATTGAAAAATTGCTACTTATTGGAAAGAATAAAAAAAATACAAAAATAAAATGTATTGCAAATACGAATATTACCAGAGACTGTGGTAGTAATTGAATTTGTAAACCCTAATCTATCACAGTCTTAAAACATATATCTATATCATCTCCAGACTATATATTACAAATACCCCCGACCCCAAAACGTCAACCGAACAGACTGCGGTCAGATGGCTCCTTCCTGTCTGATTGGGTCCTGTACAAGAATGAGCTGCACAGTGGACCAGAGCTTACGCCAAAAAACAAAAGCTCTGGCTCTGCAAGGCCGTCTGTGGTTCACAGGCTCTCTCCCGGGCTTTATCATGTCTTGAGTGCTGAAAAGGAAACAGGATGCTTATTAGACAGGCATCATCAGTACAGGACACTGCAAAGCAACATCAGATAGCCGCTATCTTCTCTTTATCTCTCCGTCTAATGGGAGAAAAAAACCTTCTGAGACTAATGATGTGAAACCTCCTCTGGTGAAGTCGTGCCATTACCATGACAGAAAACAGCCGTGCTTAGACCTGCGGTGAACCTGGAATAACAACGTGACCGAACTATTACAACAGCATTGACCGTACAGACAAAAACACCGATGCGTAACCAAGCTTTGTTTAAAAGCGTTTATTTGTATAACATGTACAACTGATGAACGACAACAGACGTAAAGACAGAAGTTCATTGTACCGTATCTCTTGCTCTGTCATAGACGCAAGCATATAAAGGGAATAAATAATAAAAAACGGCATATTCTTGTGCAGTTTTACGACCGGTTGGATGTCGGCTAAAACACGTCATTAGCAGAAGAGTCTGTATCTCCTTCGACAGAGCTGAGACTGACGGACTCGTGGTCCTGTTTGACAGACGGCAGCCTCACTGACATCACTCTGACATCACTTCCTCCTTCTCTTGTGTGCAGGAAAACGTCTGTATCTGTGGAAAACAGAAAAAAAGAACCATTGGATATGATTTTGTGACATCATTTGTGTTCGAGAGAAAAGAGGTTATAGATCTCAGATAAGCATCATAGTTGGAAAGAATTTCCATGTTTAGGTGAATTAAGCAGAATCTGCTTTGCGTTGTCTTTTAACACATCTTAATATCATTCAAACGCATTTTTCGCATTGACATTCACACGTGCATTTCAAAAGTACAGCTAGTCACATTGTTTCAAACAAAAATAAACAAATTTCCAAGTGTAATTTGGCCTAATTTAGACATTAGAATGCAATTAAACCGTCCTAATCAATCCTTCCCAACTTAGCGACCGGTACTGAACTCATCATTAAGTCAGTCTGACATCATCCACTTATTAGGACATGTTTTCTAAACAATCGCACTGCTTCAGTGATGACACTTAAAAGGGAGAAACAAACACTCATCAGTCATTTCCTCCGCATCGGAGGGTGCAGCGGGCAGAAGCTGGGTGGGCATTTACCCAGATCAATGGGGCGTGCAGAAGAGGAAGTGCTAGTTGAACGGGACCCTCGGGGACCGCCCGGGCACGCAGTGATGGAGATCAGCTCCGGCAGTTCTGCAGGGGAGGGAGTCTCAGCGGGGAGCTTTGATTCAGCCTCACACACATTCACAACAGAGGACGGTTTTCTATCCTGTGTGTTTTCTCAAGCTGTTGGGGATTTTTTACTGGTGTGGAAAATACTGTACTGGCTTAGCCACAAATATTAAAGGGGCCAAACTGTACCGTTTTCATTTCGACATAAGGTTACTTGTAATTGAATCCTTGTGAATGTTTCCCACTTCCTCTCTGACCCAAGTCAGTATGAAATCAAAATGTATTTTTTAATACATATTAATATATATATATTAAAAAAAAAAAATCAAGCGATAAATATAAACTATGATTCTTATTCAATCTAAAAATAAAATAAAACAAATCAAATTAAAACAGACTGTTTAGGCTACCTTTAAGATCGCTCCTGTACATTTCAGACTTCTATTTGTAAATCACTATAATTGGTTATTATGACTATCATTATAATTAAAGACACTTCTGAATGAAAAACCTCCTTGTTCACACGGTTGGTTTGTCTGGGTCAAGCTTGTAGACGCTCAAAAAGTGCCGATGTGTAAATGCAGACGATCGTGTGCTCATGTCGTAACACCATAACCACAATGATTCTTGCATTAGCGGTTTTCGCAAATAGTCTTTGATAAATCGTCCATTTGAACTGGGAACGAAGATTCGAGCTGTTAACATTGAAACGTATCGACGCACTGAATCAAACACTTATACTGTACAAAAAAAAGAAAGTTGCTTTCCATAACATCTAGCTTCTTTAAAATAACTCCGGTATGCTTTGATCCATTTGAACTGGAGATTAACTGTGAAGACACCGACAGAGATTTTTACAACGAGTCTCTCCCATAATTTCCCTCCCACAAATATTGAGCTTCATTGCCTTTGACAGATTCAACGGGCCGCATATGTTTTGACTGGAGCGAAATCAAAGCAAACTGACGTGATCAGATTCATCAAATAGATGATTAATAAAAACTATTTCACGCTTGAACAATGCGAATAGAATAACAAAAAACAGATTTGGAATATGTGATATGGATTGGCTTCAATGAAAGGAAAATGAGGTGATGTCGTTTCACGTAGACTTTTTGCGTTTTGTCTATTGCCAGCATTGGCAAAAACCTTGATCGAGATATTAGAGCCAATAAACACAGGCTGGGCCAAGAATACGCCATCTTCCTTATCAAGACATTTCGAAAAACATAAAACTGATCTCTGATACTGCAGTATAAACTCTGGAAAAAGAGAAGATTGAACAAGTGATGTTATTTTACACACAAACTTGAAGGTAAAGACCCTCGAGGACATCAGCTTGCCGTGGCATCTTTACGGTTGTGTGCAGTGAATATTGTCTCTGTAGAGCAGATGGGCCGAGTCTGGCACAGGTTCTTGTCGGAAAAGCCTGTGGCCTACAAACGCTACACACTACACAACACCTCAGGGTGGAGGAGAGAAATAGAAAGAACGTAGACGAAGAGAGATTTGGAGTTTGCCCATCGATAGAAACCAAACTTCTTATAAGGTGTAAACAGCCTTGAGCTATTCAGACCCCTGTGAATGTGATGGTGGGTGTTATGAATGAGTAAAAAGTATTAAAAGAATATCTAAAATATTTGCTTTGCTGTGCTGTTCTTTCTCGTCTGTCACTATTTTTATCCAAACAATGAAGGTGAAGGGGGACTGAGGTTGTCAGCCTAACCTTTCATGCGCGCACACAAAAAAGTGTGTTTGGAATGACATATAACAAAACATATATAACACTAATCATTGGTGTGAACTATCCTATAAAAAATTGCTTCTGATTTTGGATGCTCGGCGTTCATTCTCCTTTTCAGTTTTCAAGTGTTCAGGCAATGATTTCATTTTCTGTGTGGGCTTAACAAACATTCACAGCTGTGTGAAAAGACATGGAGTCATCACACTGGAATCACCAGGCAGACATTGCTGCGCTGTATCTTTGACTGTACGATACCGCAGGGACGTTAGGTCATCACCAAATTCCTGGACTTTCTTTAAGGGTTCGATCTCAGAAATACAAAAATGGCCTTTGTTCTTAAATGTACATAATTGTGCTGTGATCGTAAGCTTGAAATAGTTTGACACCAAGAAAACAGAAAGGCATTTGCACCGAGCCATTTGTTTGGATTTTCTTGGGATTGTAGGAACAAGATGATGATCACGTAAGATTTAAACCACCCAAACAAGGAGATCATTCTTTATAACTTTGACATTTGAAAAGTGATGCTTGTTTTCTAAAGCATTCCTAAAGCTGTGTGTCAACCAGTTTTATGGGAACATGACAAAAAAAGACAGCTTCTTACAGGAACAGTGCGCCCAAAAGTTAAAAAGACTTCCATTATTTACCAAAATACACAATTGGTCATAAGAACCAACGGCAACATTTTATGGTCCTTTCAACATGCCTTTTAACATCCGCTTGGCACCAGATGCTATTAAACATCCTTTAAATTCCATAAAAAGAAGAAAATCATGATTTAAATGACAGATTTCATTTTTTGGATGAACTATTCTCAAGAGTTTTGGATCAAGCAGCTCGTTCTATTATCAGAGAAGATATCTACATAAATTATACATGCATTATAAAAACATCAATACAAGTGGATTAATGAAACATGAAAGTTAGAAATCAAAAAGTTCAGACTTTAAATCTGTCTGAAAACAGTGAAGGATGGAATTTGCTTTCAGAAGAAAAAACCCAGACGTTTCATCACTTGTCATGAATGTTTCATTAACACATCAAGTATTAATAACAGATCTTCCAGAACAAGCAGAACATTTACATCTAGGCAAAGCGACGTAGAATGCACACAAGGGTATACTTTTCTATGTTGTGTTTCCTGGGACTCCAACACATGACCTTGGTGTTGCGAGTGTCACGCTTAACAAACTGAGCTACAGCTATCTGGAATTAAACTGTCAGCTTGTTTCCTAACAGGAAATAGTTACATGACATAAAATGAGTTCTCATGCCCTACATGCCACTGTGCAATGTTACAAAGATCCGGCATATGCAGTGTTGTGGGATCTAACAGCTTTATGAGTGACCACATTTCACAACCACCCAGAACAATAGATATGTGTACACAGATGCCACATTCGACCGCTGCAGACATGTCAATATAACAGGTTTTTAAACTATGCTAACTTTTTATGTTGTATTAGCTAGAAGGCCTTTGTATTTTTTATTTTGTTTAGCAATTATAATTATAAACTACAAAACAGCGCGTAACATTTAAACTTTTTGCCTAATGCACGGTCTAACTGCATCTCAAGACTGGCATTGACAGTTCCAATATGGCAGACGGCTTATGTGAGCTTTTGTGGCTCGAACTTAACTTCCAGTGCTTATCCGCGAAGAATCGCTGTAGATTATTTCTGATAACCAGCAACATAAATAACCAGTAAATTACATTAGCAAGCAAGTCAAAAGTATGTTTGCCAGTATGTTTGGGTTACTAGTAAAAGAACCGTCACTAAAAGGCGGGAGGGGTTAAACAGTGTTTCATACATTCAGACTTCTTTACAATGTTAAACGTGAGCGAGTTAGGCGTATGAAGTAGTATTTCTGTGCTCGATACACTCCCCCAAGGTTTGTACACCTTTTGAACATTTACGAAATTCTGTAACGTAACAATTATACTTAGTCCCTTATTGGGCAATTCTCCCGGAAAAGCACACCCACACGTCAACCCGCCAGAGCGAGAAAAAGAGACCACCCACGTGTCAACCAGCGAGAGAAAGAGCACGAGCAAACATCAACCAGCACACCCATCAATGTGCTTTGCAGAAGTGTTTGTTTGTTCACTGCATTTGGGTAATGTTATATAACCGGTGGCTATAACGCTGGATTTGGAGATCGTTTGAAACTGATAGATGGATCAGTCCCTGCGCTAAAAGATGCCGGACATGAACCGCACGAGGTAAGTGAACCCGCATCAAATGTCTGTGTTTTGTTGGCAATCGCCACGTCCGTGCATTATGTTAACAACACGGAATTGTACTGAATCAAGAGTTATGCAGAAATAATGAGATGATGTAATGTGCGCTCGTGCTGTAGTTTAGCCCCCCTGCACGCCTCCAGGGGCTGTTTTGGGGAAATAATCGTACAGCTGTATATGTCTTTTATAAATTTGGTCAAACTAAATACTCTTCAAAGATACAAAGTAACTAGTACTACTCTATAGGTACTCAAGATTAATATGAGAGTGGCAGAAATGCTTTAAATCCAACAAAGTTATACGACCCATTCAACAAATTGTTTAATTAACACAATTATTATACAATAAAATATTTATATTATTTGTTTTATTTAATACAACTACTATACGATAAATATTTTATTTATTATAATTAATATTAACATAGATGAAATCAAATATAAATAGTTATATTATAAGCCACAAGCCAACTGTCTCGATGAAACCGCCTATAGAATCACATTGAAACAGCTTCTTATGAGGTGTCTATGTACATATATCTATAACTATATTAATACAACCCCTAAATATTGTGCCAAAATAACCTGGCAACCATCCATGCATTGCATTTTTTTGCAGAGCCAAACAAAAGAAAAGTAATATGTATTCTAAATACGTTTGGTTCAGTTATTAGCACAGAATCAATTGCTCAAACTTCAGGAGTGACATTTCAACAATGCCTTTCAACTAGAAGAGTCTCCAAACTTTTATTAAACCTGGAACCAGAGCCTGACCTCTTTTGGGCATGCCAGTAAAAACAGAAGAGCAGAGAACAGAGATTGATATCAGTGTCTCTGCAGAGCACCAGGTGGTGAGGTCAAACCTTATCCATCAGCACGGCTTGAAAATATCACACCAAGCACAAAGACGCTTCAGATGTAAGAGAGGAACTTCTGCATGACCTTCAGAGATGGTAAAAGTAGCCAGGTGCAGCAGAAATCCAAATTCAGTAAAGAAGAAAACAAATGTCCAGAGATGATAAAAGAGAGATAGATCTGACACATTTGGCGAAGCGCTCATTCCGGAGAAGTGGAGCATTGGGAAAAATGACTCACTAGTGTGTGTTTAAAGTCTAATGGTAATAAACACGCAAACACGTACTCACACACACCTAAAGTTTGGCTTGGCTCTTCGAAGACACCTGCAAGCACTTAACAGAGTTCTCCAGCGTGTTCGTGCTCTCGGGACTGACGGATGAGTTCAGCTCCTCCCCGCTCATCTTCACCACTTTCTCTGCTCTCATCTGGCTGGGCGGAGGTCTGGGCATTTTAAAGAATGAAGCTGTCTGGCAGTGTTTTTATAGTGGTAGACGGTCTTTGGAAAGCTTCCTATATGCTGTACTGTTTAAAATAGCGCTTCAGCAAGGTTTAGAGTCGAGAGAGCATTTAGAAAAGTGGCCGTGTGATAATATGAAACAAGTCAAAGCATCTGTTTTTTACACTAAAAGAATCAATGAAGAGTTTGCTTCCAAAATGAGATAAAAAAATCATGTTATTATTGTGTTTTATTGTGTCAGTTAGCTGTATAATTGAGTTACTGTGGCTTAAATCTAAACAAACCAACTGCAGTTTGATTGATTTTATTTGGAATGACACGAGTTATCTCATTTTGGAACCAAACTCTTACTATGAAAAGAAGAAAGACAAACTATTTGCACAATACCTTTCTTGTCGTCGTCAAAAAATGTGTCATGTGAAGATCGTCTCTGTTTGAGAAGCTCTGGGGAGAAACAAAGACAGAGGTGACATTAGTCAGTTTTTAGCATGCGGGTTCATTTAGGTTAATTGAAAAACCATTCAGAAATGACCATTCTTTTTTTTAATCATTCACAGTTTTTACTCCATTATTGTTGCTTTCAGTTTTGTTCTGCAAATGTCATAAATCAAATCCAAAAGAGACTTATGACAAAAGTCTCCTGTGTAAGCTATGGGAGACTTCTCATTTTTAGCTGAACAACTCCTTTAAGCATTGAGCCGAAATAATAACTTCACTTCACAAACACACAGAAACTCGCAATCACACGTATCACCTCAATTCACTTTCCCCGTGGGCATGTCAAAGCCTTCAGAAGAGCCAATCACATTCAGACTTTTCCTTCTGCAAGCTAATACCAGACTCATCTTAAAACCCACATGACTGCAATGAAAGGCATAATATAAGAGGTCCGGGGTTATTTTGGGAAAACTCTTCTGAAACGTTCTTTATCCCCAAGAATGGAACACAATAGGCTAGTGAACTAAACAGTTGCTTTATTTCATTGTAAAACGGTGAGCAAAGACAGCCAGTGGTCATGCCTGATAATAACGCAAATACCAAAAGAACCAAATTAGGTACAATTGTGATGTATTTGTCCTTTATTCAAATATATTATTAAAGATGCAAGAGATACAAAAGATCATCAACGAATATTAATAACATCAAATTGTAGTCAATGTTTGCTTTTTCGCATTTAATCTTTTGGTTGTTTTTATGCATTTTTTGTATTTAAGAAGAAAACCCACCTTCCATGATTTGCAGTAGTTTCCACTTTGACCAATACATCTCCTTAAAGTTGAGTGTTTTATCCATTTTGCCATACGTCTCATATTTTGATGAGAGGCCATTAAAAGCCTATTTTGTACAAATATGTCCCCCCACCGGACATCACTTTGGGTCACTACAGTAGATCAAATCTCTAGCACTATAGTCTTGGACGAAGGCATAAACATTCCTTCAGCTTTATGTATTCCGCTAGTATGACATCACAGTACCTTTCGCATGTCTGAAAGAGTCTGAAGATAAATCATAACAGGGTTACAAGCCAGATAAATACCATACAAGGCTAAAAACAGGGCGTGTGTTTGAAAAGTGGGATAGCGGTTCTTTCATCAAACCCGCACGCCTGAGTCAAAGTGTCAAAGCAAGAGCAACGCTTCATAAGTTAATTACACCATCTTCCCTAACTCATGTTTGGGGAACGCAGCCAAAGGCTCACTGCTTGGGAAACACGTCAGGTCGAATTTGATTTACAGGGCTTTCCTTCTGCAGGTGGAGACCGCTGAAGATTTGGGTTCATGAGGTGCAGGGTGGGTGTGCGGCCAGGTGGAGCTGGGGTCGTCCGCCGAGCATTTAAAACCCCATCAAACTTCCTATCCCCTAAAGACAGATTAAGTCAATCAAAGACATCAATGAGTCTTAACTAATCCTTTTCTTTCTGCTTGTTTACAGCAGCGCTCAGGAAAGCCGCATGGGCCGCTGACTGAAGCATTGTGTTGCAAAGTGCCGCCCACCATCCATCTCCCACCGTTTCATCTGTCCCGACCCTAGAAACAAGAGCAGCTTGAATACAGGGAGTGCTAATTGAGAGTCAAGGGGTTACGACCTTTGGATAGGGGTCCACCCAGCTCCACGGAGAGGGAATCGCGGCTTCGATGAGCATACAGTTCGATTCCGAGGTCACGTGGCAAAGTCCTCTTGGCAGATCCCAGCGATGAAATCAAGTTTGAGGAGGGGGCTGCTGTGAAGATCTGGTGGCAGGGTTGGATTCAGGAGGATTTGCATTCGGCCAGAGGAGCTTTTATCCCCCCTGCCTCTTGTCCCGTCCGAAGAGGGCTGGAGGGGGCCTGGGGTGATGGGACGGCCTCTCAATGATCCTTTCATCTGGATCTGGAGAAGAGGTTGGAACACAGAGCCGGGCTTAGACAGCAGGCAGGACTCCCATGCGGAGAAGCCGGGCCGTAACCTCACGCTGAAGGGTCAAGGAGCGGAGAGGAGATAAGGTCAGCGAGGCCACGGCTCAGGGCCAGAGATAGAGAGACACAGAGGCAGATAGAGAGAGTGAAAGAGAACAGAGAGAGATGTTATCCGTCTTCATTTGGAGAAGACCCCTCCGTGGGTTTGTTAAAGTCGATGGACACTGTATCAGAGACAAAGAGCAGGCCAGTGTTTACGGCCACCGCAGGCCATCACAATCATTCAAATATCATGTGTCGGAACAGCTCATGGGTGAAATTGATCAAACCTGTTAGAAACATGTCTAAAGAAAACAAATAAATTGTATTTGTTTGCAGAAAACAGCTTTAAGGACCAAAAGGATTTTCTACTTTGTGATATTATCAGAAGAGTTAAAGACATTTACTGTATTACTGTAATGCAAAAAACAAACAGCCCTAAAAAAACGATTTAAAAAGAAAGCACAAAAATTGCGCCGCATCCAGTGTGGATAAAATATACAATTGTAATGGGTTCTACTGCGCTTTTAATGTATTTTGTCGTGTTGCGTAGTTCGCATGTAAATCTATATATTTTTTATTTTCTTTGCTAAACAAAATTTTAAGCGCTGATTAATCGCATTCAGAATAAAATAATATATGTCTGTGTACTGTGCATATTTATTTTGTATTTATAAACACAAAAACACAGGAAATATTTAGCTGTATTGAATCATTTTTACAATCAATTGAAATTATATATAAACGTTTGTTAATTTTGTTTTTTATTTAATATATGCATGTATAGTATGTGTTTATCCATACAAAATTAAGAAGCACAGTACACAGACATATATCATGTAAACACAAACTTTTATTCTGGATGCGATTAATCGTGAATAATCATTTGGCAGACCTAAAAAAAAAAAAGTGTTTTGTTTTGATACCTAAACTATAAAAAAATCTGCACCATACAGCTTTAACCAATGACGTTGAAACAATGATGTTTATGATCATATGAGCATCTGCTAAGCCGATCGTTCAAAGACTGACAATATGAATCTTCTGAACTACTTTCTCACAGACTTGGACCACAGCTGGAGAACCAAACTTTGCTTCAGAGACGTATTTGAGAATTCATTTATTGGCATCACTGTCATTATAAATACAACTCTTTCCACCTTGCACAACAGGCTAATGCATTTCACAGACGTCGAGCTATACAGGGACTTCACAAATATGCCGAAACAAAGCCGTGGACACTCCTTTGGGCTAAAGGTTATTTTTAGATAAGTGGGCTATTTGTCCCAAGAGAACTGGGGGACCGAGCCTCAGAAACGACTGAGAGAAACAGCCATCATGTGGGCCAGCTTCAAAGCAGGTCAAACAGAAAGGTAAAATAATTGAGAAATCAGCTCTGCTCCAGGAATAGCTCTGCCTGCTTGACCTTCTATTCTGGCCAACACTCAGATTTAATGAGGTTTTCTTCAGACAAATGAAAACAACAACCCTTTCATTTCCAACTCTCACCCCATCAACATTTACTCCAAGAATACTAAATGAAGCTGTATTTCTGCCAATACTGACACACACTACAGTAAATATGCAACAAACCGCTTTAAAAATTGGACTGAAATAATACAATCATTTGGCTAAGCAGCTGTAATTGTATAATGGTATAAATGATATAATGATGGTCTTTTAATGGTGTAATGATGCATTAAGCTTCTCTGTGGAAATGTGATCTTAATTCATTTATCACCGTGAGTTCTTGAATACAAGCAAAACCTTTTCCTCTTCATAAAAACACAGGTGATACCACACGGAGGATAAAGAAGTCATTCATTTTAATAGGGTTTTTCACTATCAAACAAGCTGTTTTAGAAACAAATCGTCCTATGAATCGAATAACGGGAAGTTACATTGTTTTTATAGTACACAAAACTTTATTTCAAAAGATAGCTTAGAGGAACAGTTCACCCAAAGATGAATATTCTGTCTTGTCCCAAATGTGTATAAATGTCTTTGTTCTGATGAACACAGAGAAAGATATTTGGAAGAATGGAAAGCAAACAGTTCCTGGGCACTTTTGACTACCAATGTCATTTTTCCTACTATGGTAGTCATTGGTGACCCAGATGTCTTTCTCTGTGTTTAACAGAACAAAGAAATTCATACAGATTTGGAACAACTTGAGGGTGAGTAAATGATGATAGTTTTGGGTGAACTGTCCCTTTAAGGACAATAAATAATCCGACCAAAAAATCGTTTTTTAAAACAGCTTGCAACATTTCTTAAATTATAAAAAATATATACTGCCTTTTTTATTTATTTTCAGAAGATTGAAGCTAAAATACAGGAAGTAATACTGGACGAGAGAACGTAGAATCATGAGCCGTGACTCACACACTGTCCACCCAAAGAACTGATGGACTATTTCTCTCCGGCCCACTTTGCTAAAAAGTAAAACTGCGTCGAAAGCCACGAAACGACAAATCTACAAACCGTTTCCTTTGCCTACGCCGCTCTTGCTATGTGCCAGACAGCTGTACGTTAAACTAGATTTCTCAAGCAATGTCGCCCCTCCTGCATCTCTCCCGCAGCGCTCCGATGGGGGCCAGGAATGAAGCAGGCTCGCGGGAGATCGCATGACAGTTCACCTGAAAACAATCTGCTATCTGCAGAAGCCAGCAAAGCATTATATTGGCTTAGCACACCTCCAGTCTCAGATCTAGTCTAATTAAGAGGCATGCCTTTGAAAACTAAGCTGTCAGCCTCGTTCACGGCACTTCTATCAGGAACGCTGCTCTGTGTACGGCTAACCGAGCGCATCGCAGGTATGTGAGGGCCCTGCGGGAGTGCGGCAGAAGCTGCGATCACTGAGGGGTGGAGAGGGAAAGGGTGCCAGGGCGGACCTGTGGGCGAGCCGCCCGAACTGTCAGCCATCTGTGAACAAGGCAGCGTGTGTCTGAAGGGCTAAAATGGGCTGAAATAAGAGGGAGTGATGGGAAGGCATGTATGTGTGAATGAAATAAAACGCTGGGGAATGCATGTGTGTATCTGTTGGACTGGCTGATGGGACATTTTTAAGGAGAAAAATGTGGCGATTTTTGGTGCTAACTGTAGAACACAAAAGAAGATATTTCGAGAAATGGTGGTTTTGTGTCCATACAATGGGGTTCAATGTTGTTTGGTTGCCAACGTTCTTCAAAATATCTTCTTTTGTTTTCCGCGGAATAATGAAAGTCACACAGTTTGTAATGACATGAGGTAGTTATGACGACGGTGGAACTTTAAGTACCTGACAAATAAGAAACCATGTTCAAAACACCACCCGACATATTGAAGCACAAAAACTCAGGAAGGAAACAAACCTCTGGAGATCACATTAAAATGCGAGCACGCCCCGAGTTCACACAGCATCAGCTGACAAGTGAATCGATTTCCTTTAAATGGCTTAAAACTCAAACATGTTCAGAGACAAGACTGAAGCCTCAGCTTCTACTCGACCCCGCATCCAACGCAAACAAAGATGCACTGAAAATATTACGTGAAAGTCACAGTGGCGGCATAAATTGGACGAGAACCTGGAATCACATGTGAAAGTACTGATAGATTCAAGATGCTGGTCTGGTTGTACAGAATTGGTGGTAGCCGGGATTTTAATGGGGCGCTGGGGTCTGTTCCAGTACCCCAGGGGGATAAAGAGCCATAGAGAGAGACGGAGAAAGAGAGAGAGGTCGAGTGGCTGTGAGAGCGAGTCTTACATGAAACACATGGAAACTCAGAGCTGTCAGAAACAACACTGACCTGAAACAATGTGGCGAAAGCATTTTGTTACATCAGCATGGCAGCTGCTCATATAAAGCAATAGGTAATGACGGACCGTTGGGATTTTACCACCGCATCGCTTTATCGCTTTCAGTAACTCACGTTGATAATTGTTTCACCATGAATACTTAATAAAGAGACAGAAAAATCTAGAGAACTACTCAGCCGTTGTTTTACAAAAAATATGTTTATCACGCATGACATGGGATGACACACACAAACCTTTTCTAAATGATTGCTACGGTGCCATTTCATGTCAATTGACATCCATCGTTCCCATCCTCATCTACACTGACCAGTGAGTTTTCAATAGTTCTTAAAGGGACAGTTCACCCAAAAATTTACTCATCGACATGTCATTGCTAACCTGTATGACTTTCTTCTGCAGAACACAAAAGAAGATATTTTGAAGAATGTTGGAACGTTGTATGACGGTTCTCAGCATATCTGCTTTGGTGTTTCACAGATAAACAAGTCATATACAGGTTTTGAACGACATGAGGGTAAATAAATGATGACATCATTTGTTTCTTTTATCCTTTAAATGGCCAACATTTTGCAACTTAATAATCACAAATCAATTCATGGTGACGTGTGTATATCGGCTTTAAAACTGTATAAAACACCACAAACATCGTTCACCAGCCAACCATACAGTGGATCCTCAACAGCAGGATAATTCACTTCAGAGACCACAGTTTCCTGTAAAGTGGGCCCGTGCTGCCCTGTCATATAGGACGCTCATCCATCCATCTGGCAGACAGAAGGTCCCTACTCGCCACTCATCCCAGCTTCAAACACAGGCCTGTAACCCCGCAAAACCGTAACAGGACCACTCTCACGAAAGCCCTTCTCCACCTGTGAAAGGAAAGATTCTGCCTTCTGCCGCGTGGCTTAGCGCCGCTGCCCGGCGCGGCTGATCAAAGCGGTCCTGCTCGGGGACGAGCACCCCCTCCTCTCAATGTCTGGCAGATGAGGAGTCAGAGGTGAAGAGGTGAGGACTATTGGAGCGCACAGCCGCACTCACAACCCGGTTCATTTTCAAAAGTCTATCCTTCTCATCTCCACTCATCCATCTGTGCGGGGAACTTTATCTCTGCGCCTGATCTCACGCTTGACAGGAGGACACGGGACTGCCGGAACCGCCCGGTGCTGCATCCCTCCGAGTAAAAGGAGAAAGTGAGTCTGTTTAACGGAACGTCAGAGCGTCAGCCACAATTTCTTGATGACCACTTGAGTTTTGAATGAGTTATGTGAAGAAGTTTTGATCAACGGGCTTAAAGTAATAATTAAGTCCTTAAAATAAGCTCATAACCCTCATGTTGTTCCACACTCAAAGCATTTTATTTCTTTTGTGGAACACAAAGAAGAAATTTTAAAGAGTGCTATAAAAACAGAGCATATAGTGGGGCTCCAAATCTCATGATGACATACTTACATTTTTTTGTGAAATGTTCCTTTAAGAAAATTAAATGTTGAAAAAAACTATCAATCAAAATTATGTAAAATTAAGCATAAATTAAGCATAATTTCTATCACAATAATAAAAAGGCGCTAAAGCTTCAATTTGTAACTTTAAGGCTAAAAATAAACCAAAACTGGCTGAAAGTGTACATAAACAGTTACCATTTTACAACTATTATGTGGATCACGGTTGCACGAAATGTCTGTTTGACGTCATTTGATTTCAACAAACGAAATCACGTAATTTTTTTTAAGCAAAAATAGCATTATAGATGCAAAAGTTACGGATAGTAGTTACCACTATTTGAAGCTCCAGTGTATTAAATTTGTGCCATCTACATCAACATTTTTCATTTATGCATTTGGCAGACGCTTTTATCCAAAGCGACTTACATTGCATTATCCTATACATTTGTTTCTAAGTATGTAGGATCTAACCCACGACCTTGGCGTTATTGTCACCATGCTCTTACCACTGAGCTACAGGAAAGCATCTAGCGGTGAGGGTCAGAATTGCAACACACGGCTCACTCAAACCCTCCCTTTGGAAGCATTACGGAGGCTGACAGAGGACTAACATGTCGCATCGTTTTTACTTCTTTGCCGAAGGAGATAACGAAATAAAGGAGATTTACGAAACGCGCTCTTTAGGGCAGTTTGTCCCTTTAGGGCTACTGTAGAAACAACATGGCGAATTCCATGTAAGGGGACCCGCGGTGTGTGTAGATAGAAATAGTTCATTGTAAGGTAGTAAAAACATAACGGTTCAGTATATCAGGTCTTTATACACAGTTACGTATATTATATTGCATTTCTGTCAACAGATCCCGCTAAAAAATACAGAACACATTGGACCTTTAAACTGTTGTGACTTGGTATTGTCCTCCATTGTCTACAAAATATAAAAATATAATAGATTGAACTAAACTATTCTAATACTGATTATCACTCATTTCACAGTAGTAACAATAATTACAATCATTTTGGTGAAAACTACAGCTACCGTGGTAAACGTTTGCAGGCGCTTTCAGGAAAGTCTATCGGTCAGCAACTAAAACTGTATTTATAGATTGTGAGAAACATCATTTAACTGAACCTGCTCACGCTCGACCAGTTGGCGTCATTTGCAGATGACTGCGGTACCAAAGGACCAGAGCAAAGAACTTCAAACATGCATCGTCCTCAACAGACACAATAAAATGATATGCATGGCCCGGGTGAGTGGCGTGGAATGTCTGTTGGTCTCGAGCTCTTAGCGGAACCTCCTGCAGCTGTTCCCAGACAGACGGCTCAGTGCAGCTGGACGAACTGACAACACATTTTCAAGCTTCCTCGAATTACATCGAACAACTGGACGAGGGGTTTATTCTCGACAGCTCGCGCTAACAGGCCGTGTAGATCTTACAGGAAAACTCCTAGCATAAGAACGCATGATTTAAGAATGATTCACTTGTTTGTCCAGAGCTCATCCTGGCTGATTTGGCAGAACGCTGCGAGTGTTTTGTGTCATCTGAAGTTAGAAAGCGTTGTGGATGAAGTGGAAATTGGACCAGTATTCCATATGGGTAACATTTTGCTAGAAATATACAGTATTATGTGGGATTACATCATTTAAGATTTAAATCATAATAAATATATATTTTTGCATTATGGTAATGAGAATTTGTCATGAAAAACAATGTGAGAAAAAACAATACTGACATACTGAAGACTTTATTTTTATTTTATTTTGGGGTTAAATATGAGTAAGGCATGTTTCTGACATCTTAAAGAAACAGTTCACCCAAATATACAAATTCTGTCATCATTTACTCACCCTCGAATTGTTCCAACTCTGTTTAAATGTCCTTGTTCTGATGAACATAGAGAAAGATATTTGGAAGAATGCTTATAACCAAACCGAACTTGCCAACCCATTGACTCCCATAGTAGGAAAAATTACCTTATACATTTCTTTGTTCTGTTGAACACAAAAGAAGATATTTTGAAGAATGTAAGACAGCAAACAGTTCTTGGGCACTTTTGACTACCATTGTCATTTGTCCTACTATGGGAGTCAATGGTGGCCAAGAACTGTATGGTTACAAGCATTCTTCCAAATATCTTTCTCCGTGCTCACCAAAACAAAGAAATTGTACAGAATTAGTATGTCAAACATGTCTATTAATGTTACAAAAATGATAACGACCATTTTTCCAAGTATTCACCACAGTACCGCATAATTTAACCAGGAACCATTGCACAAACTTTACATGCCATCACCTTAACTTAGCTATAGTACTCCAGCTATAAAAGTGCTCCGAGAGCTTCATCCGCCGAACCCTGCGACGGTTATGTCACGGCTGCCGTGCCTCAGCAGGGTGGCGGCTCGTAACTGTGCCGTGAAATTGCTTTGCAGCATCTGCAGGTCAGACGATGGGAAAGTCCGATGAAGCATGACGATAAACAAGAACTTGGCCGGGCGAGTCTCCGTCAGTCAACTGCAGATAAGCACTTACTGTGACGCTACAAAGGGGCCGTATGAACACAAACATACACACTACAGTCATCACTTACCCATCTTACACAGACACTTGACACTGTCATTCCACACCCTGCTGTCAAAACAACTACGGTCTAAACCTAAACTACGGTTCCAGACAGTGACAAAATGACCAAGGTAACCATAGTTTCAAACAAAATACCACACGTACACCAAAGAAATAATAATAGTACCGTTGCCTTACCAAGTACCACTAATAACTGTACTTCCAGTGATATTTGGGCCACGCAAGAACTGCATATTCATCTTCTTATTTCACCCGATTTTCTTTCTCTGGAGCCGTTTCACGTCCGGCTTGGAGTGATGTTAAAGACTTAACAGTTCCACTTTGGTTTTGGCAGATCTGTCTTATTTAGTCTGGAAAAGTTGATTTCTCAATTCAGCTTTCAAAAGTGCACGCACATGAAACACAGCGTTCTTTGGCACAGCTCAACGGCAACATACACAGCAAACATCATCTCGAGGACAGTAGAAGAAAACTGGCTCTGAATCAAAAACGAAGAACCCGAGATCATTTGGACAAGCCGCGTGTCCCGTCACTTCATTTGTGGGAAACGTGAGGTTGACCTCTCGCATAACTTCTCTGTGTGGTGGATGTCCACATACATTACCAAACACAAGAGTGTGTAAAAACACTTTCTAAAGCACTAAATCCAGTTAAGCCCACGTTTCTTGTGTGGAACAACGTGGTTTCTCCCGCCATTTTCTTTTTGTTGTAAGAGAACGGCGTCTAACACAACACCCACTCTTCTCTGCCTTCTGCTTTGCTCTTTCCATTCTGTTTCAGTGTGGTGAAGCTCTGGGTGGCTACAAAACCTCAACTCTTCGGGTTTGTTTATATAGAGTGTTATTCCAGAGCTTTTGGAGTGAGAGTTTATGTCCGAACGGCTGAGAGAAGCGGGTGAGTGTGTGGCTGCATAAATACAAAGACAGAATTTAACTTTCTGGTTTGTTATTCTTTCATCGGGTCCCGTTTTTCGCTTCTTCCCACTTTAAGAGAAAGACGTGGCCAAAGGCTGGCATTCATCCGACTCTTCTTTCATCCTGTAACCTCAGAATTCAAAAACGTGATTTGTCAACCACACCATACAGCTCCTATGAAAGAAAGAGACGTGTGCACCAAATATAATTTATTCACATTGGGAAGTTGTAAGGTCAAACAAGGCCGCTATACTTGCGGTCTGATCAAATGTAAGAAGTCCACAGTGTCATCCAATAACAAATATAAATTGTTTTGTGCTTCTGGCTATCGGGTTGTTTAAACAAACACGCTCAAGACGTCATTCTTTGACCATAAACCTCAAAGCAGACGTGGAGTAAATAATCTGCGTTTAAACCAGACCCCCCACGTCCGGGAGGAGCGGCGCGATGAAAAGTGAAAAGAGGAGACAGCGTCTCAGTGTGTCTGTGTTTGTTTGCGTTAGACTGCTGTTTGAAAAGGAAACACGAGATCGCGTCACGCTGCGAGCTCAAACCGAAACACAAACATTCAGAATGCAACGATGTATTGAGATCGTCGAACTTCACAGCACATCACAGAAGCCTGGACTGATTTGAAGTGAACGTAAAGATTTGCTGTTTCTCTGATGCACATGAAAGTCTAACTAACTGTAGTTCAATCCATATGTGAAATCCATAAATACAATTTGAAGGTGTATACAATGTACATATGTTAAAGGGGTCTATAAAACAGGCCGTGTCTTGAAAACTTCCACTTGACATTGCCTTCACATGCGGTATAACTATCACAGGGTCAGATCTTTTCAAGTAATAATAAATGCATGTTAAAACAACAAGAGATATTTACAAACTTTTTTACTTAATGATTGACTGTCCTGTTTTGAACCCGTTCTTAACTAACTTTCAATAAATGGTACAGGTGAAGATCTGAGTTGTGTGCGTTAGATTATGTTTACATAACGCATCAAACTCTCATTACACGAAAGGCAATAAAAACATCGGACTTTATTAAAATATCGACTGCAATGTGTAACTTGCCTTTCTGTGGAAAGGTCTGTTTGAAACACGAAGTTACAAGTCATTTTTATTTTTAATTTGTCTTTATGTATCACCAAACAATTGATCACAGATTACTGTATATTATAAATCATTCGTTATAATAAGCTTTCAGTTGCAAAAAGGCAAAAACATTTTTTTGAAGAAGTATTTGCCAAATAACTATTTTTTGTTTATTTTTAATCCCAAAAATGACAGCTTTAAAATAAAAATATAATGCATGCATGTTTAAACAACGTGTAAGCCAAGAAAAAAGACCAACACAATCCGACTGAAGCGTAAATGATTCCCGCATGCTTTGCATAACAATAAGCTTAAAATGTCATCAAAATTCAGCACCATTACCATGAAAATCGCAAGTCACTTATTTGCACTTGAATGCGTGCTTCTCTGTTCTCACTTGGCACACATATGTTTTTCTTAACCAAACGTGGCCGCAGGCGTGTTATCATTGCAGGGACGAGCTGGCCGAACCGATCGAGAAACAGGGCCCACACATAACTGAACTAAACACGGCTCTCAACACCTTGAAAGATGTTTTGATCCCAATAAAAACAGAGCGACGGAGCAGCTTGGAAACAGTTTATGGGTATGGCCCTCGAGAGGCGAGCTGCGTGCCCTCATCCCCTTCCTGTGCTCCACAGAGGGGCCAATATTTCACACAAGAGTCCAGTGTTCAACCAAAGCCACTTTCACATCAGGATAGAGAGTCTTTTATGGGTTGTGCAAGTCTGTGAAGCACAAGTATATATGAATGTTCATTACGACTGGACAAAAATCTCCACATTTCACAAATAATAAAAAATGTAAAGTGTACAATAAATATAATATGTGACCATGCCTGCGAAAACCACATTTTTGGCCGATTTTACAAAATACATGCTAAACAATATGAAGAACGTTCTGTGAAATACATAATATATCAAAAATATATCAAATGAAATAAATCAAATGAATTCAAAATGTCAGACAAAAACTGGCACCACACTGAATCTGTGGCCGAATGCAGCCGCAATTACATCAGCATCCTTAACTTGCCTTTCACCCTCAATGTCACGGCTACAACCAGAACCAGGACATCTGAACAGAGCATCTATTCTCTGATTGGTGAAGCTCTAGATGACAATCAGAAGGAGCAGATGTATTACCAGAGGACGTTGCTCGGGTCATGTCTACATCGATCTGAGCGTACAGTAGCACACTAAGCCTTTATTAGACGACACAATTGGCCCATCTGTAGATCAGACACAGGCGCGAAGCGTAGCCACAGAAGGCCTATTTGTTCGATGCCTTTCGTCTGGGGTAAAGCTGTGACTAAAAGGGTCTCGTGTCATGTACTTACAGTATAGGATTGCACTGGGAAAACAAGGAAACACATCGGGGTACATTCAGTGCCGTCACCTCTATTCAAAGGCACAAACGGTTTACTGTGCGAGCGCTGATAAAGAGCGGAAAGGACAGATCTAACAGTGAGACTTTGTGAAGGTATACAGGCTGTTAAGCGCAATAACGTTTGTGACGCCTACAACAGAAATAACAGTGCATGTCTATGTAAACGGACACCTTTAGGATTATACCAAACAAGCGCTTATATTGTTTTAAGACGGCCACACATACAGAAGTGTCAAAAAGTGATGTTCAACTCTGGAATATTGACTAATTTGTCCTGTTTTAAAACGCAGTATTAAACATTTTGGGTAACACTTTACAATAAGGAGCTGTTAGTTAACATTAGTAAATACATTAGCGTACATTAGCTAACAATGAACAGTTTCGTTTTTCAGCATTTATTAATCCCTGTTAATGTCAATACAGTTATTCATGTTTGTTCGTGGTGCATTAACTAATGTTAGCAGTGACAATGTTTGATTTGAATAATGTATTAGTAAATGCTTAAACTAGCATGAAATAATATTTATAAATGCTGTATTAGTATTGTTCATTGTTAGTTCACGTTAGCTAATGCATTAACTAATTGGTAACAAATAGCACCTTATTATAAAGTGTTATCACAGTTGGTATGCACGTTGTGTAGTTGTGGGAATTGCGAGATTATATCTTTATAAAATAAGATCATTTTTTATCTTTATTGCAAAATAATATATCTTGTTTGACTTGTGTGTTTTAAGCCGATCTATTTGAATGTTTAACATCCATGATGGTCATTAACTGGCTCCAGTCGAACATTTAACATAAATGGATGAGGTACTGTGCATCTGATACTGTTTTAAAACAAAATGCCTTTGCAAATACAAAAATGACCTTGAAAATCAATCCCAGGGCATTTACTTCCCCTTAATAAAGTAAATTTCTGACACTGTTACATACGTACAGAAAACTGCAGACTGTAATGATGCCGTGTAATGTCCTGGCAATTTGCAAAGTAACCGGAGACCCCCAAATTGACGTGCAGCTCTGGTATTTTTGTATTTTCACTGGTGCGTCAAATTACACGGTGAGAGAGAAAAGAAAAACCAGCCGGGCAAATGTAATGACACGCAACCAGTTCAAACACTGATCATGTCCATTCAGCCGTCAGCACACGCTAATAACACACGATGGGCCGCTCTGCAACAGTCCGCATGAATATATCTCAATGCTTCTGGATAACTATAATGACACACATGTGTGGAGAACTACGGGTAAGAGCGGAAAATGTGAATCAAAAAGAGAAATGGAGGGAGAGAGAGAAATAAAACAGGAGGATGCAAAAGATGACAATGTCAAGATTCACAGTTGAACACTAAAGCAACAGACCACGAGAGACGCTGAGTAAATAATGTAAAAGACAGACAAAGGTAAATAATTGCGATGATATAAAAACAAACAAACAGACAGACAATAATTATGATGACCGACAGGCAGACAATGCTTGGTAATGCAAACAAATATAATTGGCTAAATCGCTTAGCAACATGGCTCATTCATGTAGATTTGATGTGCAGTCACAGGTGTGCGTACGGTTTATTTGACAAGAGGGTGGCACATTGGATTTTATAGCCTGACTTACAGGTTTATAGTGAGATCGTAAAGTCTCACAGAGGGAAAGAAGTGTGACACAAGACCATTGGCAGCTGTGTCGTGTTATTAAACCGGGTGATGTGTACCGAATTCAAAATGTTCTCCACACAAACCTTAAAGGAAAACTTCACCGTCAAACTGAAAACTCTGTCATTGTTTAAACGCCCTGTATGACTTTCTTTCCTCTGCAGAAGATATTTGGAAAAGTGTTGGCAACAGAAAACCGTTGGTCCCCATCGACTTGCACTGGCTTTGTGTCCGTACTGTAGAAGTAAATGGGTTACCAACATTTTTCAAATTATCTTCTTTTGTGGTTTGCAGAGGAAAGAAAATCACACAGGTTTAAAATGAGTGAATAAATACAGATTTTTTATTTTGAAGAAATGCTAGAGACACTAAGGTTTATTATCTTTTCCATCCGCAATGCCATCTGCCGCTCTAGCATCTCTAAAGATCTCTGTATGTGTTACTATGCAACTCTCAGCCACTCCTTAAACAAACAGATTCTGCCAAACCGTCAAACTAAGCACAAATGCCGTCTCTGCTATCAGGAGGATATTTGTCTCAGCCGAGCATCTTCACACCTGAGTGAAGTCTGAAAAGCTGATTCCAGCATCTCTGGACCCTTGACGACAAGAAGGGGGGGTCACACAAGTCACAAGAGACGAGGACAGTTTGCTTTACAGTGACTGCATTGACCTCAGCGTGTCAATGGGACAATGCAGACGGTGGTATAGACACACCGCCATCTACAGGCCGCGGAGCAAACTGCAGCGTTTATTTAAAGGGAAACTTCACCCAAAAATGAAAATTCTGTCATCATTTACTCCCCTTCCAGTTGCTCCAAATCTGTATACATTTCTTTGTTCAGATGAGCATAGAGAAGGATATTTGGAACATTTTTATAACCAGACATATTTTGCCCCCCATCGACTCCCATAGTAGGAAACATTACTTGTAAAATTGTTTTGTTCTGTTGAACACAAAAGAAGATATTTTGAAGAATGTAGGACAGCAAACAGTTCTGGGGCACTTTTTGATCACCACTGTATTTTTTCCTACTATGGTAGTCAATGAGGGCAAAATCTGTCTGGTTATACTGTAAGCATTCTTCCAAATATCGGAACAAAGAAGATTTGGAACAACTCGAAGGTGAGTTTTGAACTTTGTTTATGTACCTGGCTCCTCTTCATCTCGGTACGGCCTCACCAGGATCGCTGCAGGTCTGTGGACCATCTGTGTTGTCTCTGTGCTCTAAACAAAAAAAGATGAGATGATCTTAGACAACATCAGAAGAGAGATGGGCGTCGGATGGACCGTGTGTGCAGAGGGATTAGACAGGAAGAGCTGGAGAACACAGTTTCAATCCCTCTCTCTAAATCAGGGGGGTAAATCCCACACATGGGCAGCGTACAGACCACAGATCCTGGATTAATGAGGATCAAGAGAGTGTCAACGCAGCACTGATGAGACCACTTTGTTTTGGAGATTAAGAGAAAAGCAGAGGAGAATTTTCCTCCGAGCATCAAGCGTCACTCAAATGCAGCTTAAAATCTCTAATTGATCCGACCGAGCATCGCTGTTTAAAGGGGTTAAAACCAATATTATCAAATGCATCTTTTGTTCCGACACTTTAATTCTTGCAATTTTACGTGTCTAATACATGCACGGGCAACTTATAACACACCAAAGACACAGAAAAACATGTGTCCGCGCCATTTGACCCCTTTAATACTGCGGAACCGTGAGATACCAAGTGAGTGAAGTCTATTTAGTTAAAATAATTTAACGGAATAGGTCACTCAAAAATGCTATCGCAGTTTATTAGTTCCTTTAGTTGAACATGAATCATTTTGTATCATAATATTAAACATTTTTTATACAGACCATGTTAAAGCCCCAAAAGCACAAACATACATCATTAAAGTAATCAAACGTCTCCAGTGAATCGATAGCTCAATACATTGATCGGTCAATAACTTTTTTAGATTCTCGTGTTTGTTAAAGGAATCGTAAAGAACCAATGACATTTTATAAGTTATAGATATTTATATTAAGTGTTGGTATGTGTTTGACTTGGTTTCAATTTCACTACGTGAGATTTAAAGATATATGTTATTAACATGCATCAATCGCTTCGATTCAGAATACATTTTTCCAAACTGCATTTATGCTCCCTTGAAGGGCCCTTCGCGAAGGGGACCAAACTAAAGTGTGCACCTGAATCCCCTCGCAAAGGGCCCTTTCAGATGTCCGTTAGCGAAGGGTACATGCCATGGTCACTTCAAGGAAGTGACATCCGTTTGTGATCACGTGATCTTGGATCACGAGGTCTCGCGACGCGTTTCGAAGCAAATATGGTGCGGGACTTTGACGTTACCTACAAATGTAAGTATAATAATTTAGTCTGTATTTGTTTTACACTATTTCTGTCAGATTTAAGATGGTTAAAATATAGATAAGATAATGTATGTTTTCAATGTTTACAATGTATGTATATATAGGTTTTCTTTATCACATATTTCATTTTTTTATACCAAGCGAAGCAAAAAAACAAGGTGAAATAAGACACAATTAGGCAATATTCAACAAGAAATATGAAAATATTGTTTATTTTTAACAACCAAGCGCTGGTTTCAGAGGGCATGTGTCAAGGTAACATTTGGCCTGTCATTCCCTTTGTGAAGGGAGTTCCAAAGGCATACACGAGAGACAGTAATGCCCTACACCCTTCATAGAGTTCACTTCAAGAGCTCAGCCCTTCGAAGGGAGTAGGGCATAGGGATGCTCACTGCCGTTTCTTCTATGGCTTCGACAAATGCCTTGTTCTTAATGGGTTAGTGGTATCGCGTCCGGTGTAGATACACGGTGTATGCAAACCTGTGCCACTGTACCTGTTGATGTTCTGTATCCTCCGGCTGAGGTGAAGACACAGCCATCACATGATAAACTTCAGCTTCTTTTGGTTCCCTTGACGACCTGAGGGTGACTGACACTTCGCTCTCTTCAGCTACTGCACCTGGTTGTCATGGATACAACGGCACATCATTTCTGGTTTCATGCATTAGGAGTCAAATCAAACCTTTCTGTCTGTCAAATAACAACGACAACATGTAATGACTGTACATCACATCATCAACACGGTCACATAATGACCGAACCTCTCGTAATCCAATCTGCAAAAACATTTAAAATCTGAATCCGATAGCCAGGTGAGCAAAAAGCTTGACAGATTGTAACGTTTACACAGATTCAAGATTCGCCTCGACAGGCTGAATAAGATGGTTTGTGACCGTGAACTTTGGTTTGTCTCTGTAATGGTTTTTTTACAATTGAGAGGAAAGCAAAACAGCATTAAATTCTGCCTCAGTCAAGGATGAACTCTTGTATGTGCTGCCGGGGTCTGTGTGCTTTTTTTCTTTGGCAGCGCTCGTCTCTAAGCAACACTGAGGTTCTTTTTACAGCGAGCAGAGCAGTCTTGGCTTTAGGTAAATATTGGTTTAAGCCAACACAGGAAGAGCTTTGGAACCTACACCACATTCTGTTGCCCGGGACTCATAACTTACATGTACTTTTTCGGACAGCAGGGGGTTTACTAATCGCTTAACGGCAAACATTTAAGAGCAGGCCGGGTACAACTATTCCAAAACATCTTTGCTTTGAAACGTATTTGATTGAATGCTTTTGTTTGGACAGATGTTTCCATTTTGGGTCATGATGCAAATCTAATAGTTACAGCAAAATAAGACAACTAAAATTATTTGTATAGTATAACTAGACAAATAATATCAATCAAGTCTTTGCAGCTATTCATTCAACTCAGATTTCAAGCCACTCATTTTTAGACATACTTTAAAACAACAATTATAATACATTTGTGACCATCTAGCCTAAAAAACAACTTTACATACATTAAGTGTAATAGCATAATAAGTCATTATTTTTTTTTATAGTACAATTATTAACTGTTATAATATTATGTCCAAAACTCAAAAAATATGTTCTGCAATTTGATTTTCAGACACTTAAAATAAAAACAATATCAGTGAATCTGAAGTTTCAATGGATCAGTTGTTTAAGCAGAAGGATGCACGTGGCGCTGGGAACTTCAGATGAACATCAGTGGAAAAAGCGCAGCATCTCTGTGGTTGCATTTGGACCGAGTTCACAGGCTTTGTAAAAGATGCTCTGAGTGGAAGAGAGTTTGGCTTCCTCTCTTCTCCCCGAGCCTGAATTCTGATGAAGTATCCAGACAGCCTGACTTCCTCTGTGTCGGCCCAAGCTCTCTCGCTCTCTCACACACACAGATCCTAAAGCAATAACAGCTTAATTCCCTGTGATCACATAACACGGGTAGTGTGAGACACGCTGCATTTGAAACGCCCCCGCGGAGGGCCGGTAACAACGCCGAAGGGGAACAGGAAGGGGACAAGGCCACCCAAACGGCCACGGAGAGTTAACGGGCAAAATGAGAGATAAACGGTGACAGGAATAACAATGTAAAAAAGTTGAGGTTTCTATAGGGGTGGCAGGGGAGCAGTATGTCAGATTGCTGTTATTTCTTAAAAGACCGACACATGTGTTGGTGATGTTTGTATACCTGTATGGTCAGTGAGCACTTGTCCAGGGGATGTGAGCGTGGCATGGGGCGAGACCTCTGCGTCTCTAGTCTGTGCGGATCTCTGCCGGTCTATCAGAGAATGTCCCGTCAGCACACTTTCCTCTGCGGCGTTCAGAAGAGGCCTCTGACCCTCACTGATCTCTCCACTGCTCTCCTCCACCCACCATCTCTGGAAGAGGAACGGATTACAAAACATGTGCTGGTAGCGCCATCTACTGGATACGAGCGGAACTGAAACACAGTTATACTATAATCCTACATTTGATTAAGATTTAAGAGTCGGTGACAACAGAAAGCGATGCTATTTAGCTTGAACAATCGTCACATTTTTGTATTTCAAATTAAAAATGTAGAAAACAAAGTTTATTGTGAGTTACAACTGGTCAGAATGAATCCTTTAATAAGAAAAGTGTTCACGAGAACCTCTGGCTGCTGTAATCGGCTGACGGGACCGTGATCCATTCTGGCCAAAAGAGACAAGATAGGGTCATGATGAGCTTGGAGGCGTGGCCCTCTGATCACCTGACCCTCACTGGGTGGATCATAATCCTAAAAAAACAGAAGATTTGTATGAAATCAGTGTATTCTAGAAAAATGTGTATATCTACAGAAAGAACTGTTCAACCAAAGTTTTCCGTTGTATCATTTGAGCAGTCTCGTTTACACCGGAAATCACAGATGATAATCTGTTCGATAAACAGTGACACAAGTGTTTAGGTCTGTTGCTATGACTCTGGGGTCAAAGTTTACCATGTCCTGGACTCCATGCATGGAATTGTTCAAGCTGCTCAACAAATGTGGCAGAAGGATTCCTTCCTCATGCAGAGCTGCGAAGAAAAGAGGTGAGAATTCAATAAAAACTATTCGTGCACGCTGAAACCATTTACCCACTCTATCGTTTCAGTCCTCCGCCATATTGGAAAGGTCAAACAAGATGTCCATAACAAATCTGCTATCTGGGTCGTCCATTTCTCTGTGTTTTTGATGTACAGGTATGTGTGTACTACAGAGAAGAGCACTTCGTTTCATTTTACAGCTGTACAATGACAATTAAGGTATATTACTACTGTAGGCCTATAGATGGTTTCATACGCAGCATTTCTGGGGCCACGTGACGCTTGGTTATGTTGTTGCCGCATATCTAGGACTATATATTACCACCACTGTGACCCACTCACATGTAATGTCTCTTCAAAACGAATAACGCGCGCAAAAACTTGTGGATTGCTATTTGCCTTAGAAGACAGCTCCCTACACAGTGAGGCAGCTTACTGGGGATTGGAGCAGAGCTTTTGCGTTTGAGCGTACCTCCGACTGCCGCCATCTGGCCGTGACTGAACAACAGCTCTCCCTCGGAGATGTGTCTGGCTGCTGTCTCGGTCACTGTATCACTGGAACTGGAGATGCTCTCCTCTGTGGAGGAGGATTCAGACTCGCCGGCAGGAGAGGGAAGAACAGGAAAAGGTGCCGGGGGTGCGGCCTGTGGTTTCGAGGGCAGAGGTGAAAGTGTAGGGATGACTGATTCTTCTTCATCCTCTCGGGTTACTGACATCACACTGTTTAGACAGAAAGGTGGAGGCGTGTTAGCAAAACAAACATTACATGCAGGGCAACATTGACGAACACTATTATTTATTATTCATTTCACATGAACGTCAGCCAGTCACAACAGAGGTCATTTGCACATAAACGTCGGGTATAAATACAAGATTGCAAAATGGACAAAATACAACTAAACTGTAGGTTACCCAGTTTAAATAAAAGATGAAGTTGTTTGTGAAATTCTGTGTGGGAGAAAGCACTTTTCAGTTTATTTATAAGCGCATTAACCATCCATGGGATTGATAGAAAATGTATATTTTTTGGTCAGCAGGGGGCACTGTGGGCAAACACATTTCATCATGTCCAAATATCCTACACATCTCATTTCTGTCACTGCTTAAAGTAAACCAAGGATTTCAAACCAAACATGATTTCACAAATGCATGTTAAAGCAGCTGTAAGTATTTTTTGTAATGCCGCCTTCATTGTTTTGTATAGGATTTGAGGAGGGACTTCTGTATGAAACATTTTAACAAGTGTGTTTGTTTTTTTCTCTGCATTAGGACAGGAAAATAAACATCGGGAAGAAAACATCCGCGCTGTAACGCACACTGGCTGCTTCTCTTCTCTCTCGCTGTGTGGCTCTTCCTCCTGTAGGGGGAGCTCTGTGCCTTGCCCTGGGTGGTTCGGCAGGCTGGCTGACTCTGGGCTCTGACTGGCAGGAGGAGGAGAGGGTGTGTCCACCCTGACGGGAGATGGGATCGGTGTAGTAGTCGGTGTGTCCACGGGAATTCGACCTGAAAGAAAGACAGAAATGTTTTAAGCCTGATGCATGTTTGCAGCGGGATTTGTTATTCATAAAATGTTTGACATGGAAGACCTGGTGAAGTTAATTCCTGAGGTTGGTTTTCTTTAAGAGACAAAGCTGTAGAAGGATGTTCGGAGAGATCAGGGGTTCTGACAGGAGATGGCGGCTCTTTGAGGATGGGTTCAGGTGTGGGTGCTGGTGTTGGCACTAACGTCACCTCCTGCAATATTAAAAACCGAAATGTATTCTCTTTAGCACATTCAACACAGCTGCTATGTTCTTAAACCTACTGAGCTGCTCATGAATGCAGTTTTCAAGACCATTGAAAACAACGGTTAACAAAAAAAAAAATTGTCTATTACAGAACCACTGAGACATTTCTCAAAATATCTTTTTTGTCTTGTCAAGCCTTGCATCCAGTACCTCCTGCGTGTGTGTTTCATGTGTTTGAGCGGGTTCAGCGGGCACTCTCTGGGTCTCTCTCTGTCCCAGCATTAGAGCAACGGTTTCAGTCAGCACCTCATTCACACACTCCCTTATGAGCTCAGAGTCCACCGGTACCCCTGCATCCACGAACAGCTGCAGACCGGCCCCTCCGGCCGTCTCCACTATAACACAACAACGCAAACAGCAAGATTCACCCGGTGAACATGGGGCAAAGCACTGACCAGCATCCTATGGCTGCTGTCCTTCTGAAACCTCGTATCTTCATATTTTGTGATTTTAGTTCTTGGCGATAAATCATTGGTATTAGTCACCATTAATGTTTGTCAGTGGGTTTTGCAAATATCTAACCAATAAAAAGTTTGTATTTAAAAAGTGCTTGAAAACTCAGTATTTAATCAATTAGCTTTCCTGTGGCTCAGTGGTTAGAGCATGGTGCTAGCAATGCCAAGGTCATGGGTTCGATCCCCGAGGATTGCACATAGTCAGAAACAAAATGTATAATACATTGCAATGTAAGTCGCATAGGATAAAAGCGTCTGCCAAATGTAAATTAAAAAGTGAACACTGAAAAACAGTGAATTTGGACATCGGAGGTTTAAGAAGGACGGCGACAATATGAAACTGTTTACATGAAAACACCTATGAACATGCAAACAATAATAATAATTATTATAATTGTTGCAAAAATCAAATCAAATCAATTGAAATTTGCAATATATAAATAGTGGTTTGTTTAGGAATTCTTTTGAAATTGTATTCAACATCTGCATTTAAAAATCATATATATTACATTTTTTAACAGCCAATAAAAACTGAACCACAGACCCTATTCCTAACCTAGAGTCATAACATGTCTCTTTGCTTTATTTTAGCTTTCTTATCTCTTCTGTAAACTTGGTCAAATTACAAAAAGTATATATTTTTCATATATTTCACACTTATGTATGCATATTACTTATTCCCGGCAGCTACAAATAGTTAAGTGTGTACATCTGATTAAACCTTTCACTTTTAGTTACCTTAAAGCTAAATGACATGATCTATATATCACAAAACCTCAAACACTATTTTGGGGTTGGTATAGATTCATCAAGTCGGTATAATTTAAACAGACAACACAAATATGAACTGCACATACGCAGAATAATTGCATAATGCATAAAATGTCACATGTCAACTTTCCATAAACTATTCCTACATATTTAGTTCTCTAAGAGGTGCCTCAAACTGAGTTTTGACAGCGAAATAAACTATTCTGAATTCTTGCACCCGTAAGCATTTCGGACCGGTGCTATTAAAAAGCTAATATACAGAACTGACATTTTTGGCTGAGGTCCTCGTTTCCTTTATTCTAAGGCCAAGCGTTCAAACTCAACTACACGAGGAAGAGTCTGTGCAGGCTGAATATGCTGACGACAGTTTGCTCGCGGCAGACTCGTAGCCTCCTCTGCATATTTGATACATCATTGATCTTTCTATTAAACGAAAGCGAGAATTAATGAGGCAGGACCTCCGCGCTGGCTGAGCACAAGTGACGCGACGCAGACAGGGATGGAGAGAAGGAGGAGTGTAGCGCCTAAGGACAAGCCATCGCACTTTAATTGGGAAATACTATCTGGCTGACATTCTTGACAAACGTGCCGCTCATCTCCGACGACACTATGAATCAAGTAGAGTAGAGCGTGGTGCCGCTCCGCCACTCTTAGTGTTTTGTGGCAGGCGTTATTAATCGTGTTGTTGGTTTCTAACATTGTTCAGAGGCGACGGTATATTGGTGATGATGTATGTCGGCCGAAGAACAGACTGACTGTCAGTGCTTAACGTGAGAGATTTTAAATGCGAGAGCAAACTCTCACGTGACTTCATGAATTTAGTTGTGCTGTGCGTGTGAAGTGACTTGCATTATTTTGGGATGTTGCATGAAGTGCAGTAGCGGCAAAACGTGAAGTTATTTGTGAATGCAGAACGATTGAAAATTACGATGATTCCATCATTTATTTGACATCGACATTAGCACTGTACTGTTTGTACATAAGAGGTTGCACGTATTATGTTTTACCTGTGAGATACATTCATTCGGTTATGGTTTAAATAGCTCACCTATATCTGACGTCACACTATCCTCAAGCTCTGATTGGCTGGCTGGATCAGCCTGGACAGGCTGAGGGAACATTTCAGTGATCATTCTGGCCATGAGCTGTTGCTCCACCCTGTGAGGCAAATGACAATATTTTATTATAATACTTTATTACTCATGAATTTGTGACTGTGTACGTCATGTGCACGACAAAATGTTCATCAATATGTAATATCTGCCTCTGAAACAACTTTTCTGCTTCTATAACAAATGTTGCATGGGCAGGGACAAATCATATTTACCAGTAGTATCAAAGCTCACTTCTTCAACTCAACAAATAGATTTTACCAAGCATTTTTGTTTAGTTTTAGGTATACATACCTAAACATATTTAAATTAAGATATTATTGCCTGGTTTTACAGTCAAGGCTTAAGGCTGGTCCCAGAGTAAAATGAAAGTTTGAGCTGTCTTAACTGAAAATGATGTGCCCTGAAATATCTTAAAATATTGTTTTGTCTGTAGATGCACACCGGTAATATTTTTTCCTTAAACATTTTTTTATAAAAGCTACTCAAATATCATAATTTAACTAAGGGTTAGTCCTGGCTTAAGATAAGCCCTGTCTGTGAAACCATGCCTAGATCTTCCGTTCTGAAAAAAGCAAAAAAATCTTGAATAACGTACTTAATCATGTTTATTTTTAAATAAACTTTATTCTTTTTAAACAAAAGAAACTTTAATTTAAGCACAGACTGACATAATTATTTTATTTTTCCAAAAACAAGATCTCAATATCTAAATTAATTTTGTTTTTTTGGCAAAACTCTTGATTTAAAAGTCTTCCAATTTTTTTATATTTGTGCAAGGCAGAAGTAGGTAATATATAACATTAGAGGTTAAATGACCTCTGAAAGATTTCTGTAAGCTGACTGAACAATAAATGAAAGGGGTCATATGGCGCCAACACGTTTTTCCAAATATGGTAAGAGGCGTTACATTTGCGACACACGCTTGCAGTATTCGACCAATCACTACGCACTGGTTAACTGGCCAATCATAGCACACCTCGCTTTTCAGAGCCATGAGCTTTGTTAAAAATCTGCAGGTTTCAAAGCGGCGGAGCAAAGAGGAGATACAAACACGCACGGATGTGGAAAATACAGCGTTTACATCTAAAAAAACGATAATATTCATTTTAGCCGTGTCATATGACCCCTTAAACCAACATTTACACATATGTATTGTTTGCAATGTATTACTTTTTACAAAACTACAGGCCAATTCATTTTCATAAATGTTAAAATATTCACTGAATGATATTTGTAAAGAGTCTCACCAATCGACAAGCCTATTCTCTAGGGTCTCTCTCTGCAGGATGGTGTTGAGAACGGGCTCTGTGAGCGGGGTGGACCGGTGAGGCTGCGGAGGAAACGCTGGGCCATGATACAGAGCGGCCGGAGGAGACGGCAATCCCTTCAGCTCTACAGGAGAGTCTCCGACATGTGTTTCCTGAAATCAACACAAGAATCTCAGCAGTTTTATCATATACATCTGCCAACAAACAGAAAGGGATTCACTGCTACTGCCAAAATATCCTTGACAGCTCGCAAGATCAGATATTTCGCTTTCATCACAAAATGACAGCGTATAAACGCACAAACGTGTGAAGTAACGCCAAACATATGTTAGTCTGCACCGGTCGCAACAGAAAGAGAAGCTGCGGAGAAGAAGGATGTTTGTCTTATATAATTTTATCCCTAGTTCTGCGGGCCGGATTTCAACATTACGGTCACTGGTTTGGATATTGTTCCGATTCCTTTGGCCCGGGCTCAGGAAGGTCTGTGAAAGATGTCATTAGCTCATTTCCAGTGGCCAGGAGCCAGAGAAAGAAGTACATTTTGCCAGCCGGGCGCTGGGCCCAGATGAGGTTTATGGCTTCATCAAAAAAAACCCGGCCAAAGCAAAAGCTCTGGAGACTTAGAGGAGGCAGATTTAGGAGCTGCCAATGATCCGAGTCTGCAGTCCAAAAGAAAGTAAGAGCGTGATCACCAGGGCCTGTTGTAAAGTTGCTGTGGCCTTTATTTGGTCGTTGGGAAAACTCACAGTGGGCGAAAAACACGCAAGTCCTCACCGAGAATTCACAAAAACTTAATTACAGGCAATTTCTGTGCAGAACACTTGAATTTTTATTGCACTCAATGTTTTTTATTTCTGGACTCATAACTGATCTTAACTGCCATGCAATAAGACTCGAGAACTTTTTAATTAAAATCACATCACTGAAAAAGACACCAAAACACGCAAGATTTGAAAAAAATTAAATGTCAGTGATGTTTGTGTGGTTCGGGTTAAAACTCATATTTCTAAATAAAAGCACTAGTAATTGAAATCTTCATAATAGAAAACTTCTGTCTTTCGTTAACAGAATAATTTATATTGAATTAACAAAATAAAAAGCACAATAAATATGGAAAACATATGCATTCTTGGAAATTGCATATGATTTAAGCTAATTAAGTTCACCTCTCTATCGCCCCCTCTGTTTGAAAATAAATATGCAGGTTACTTTATCTACTTAACTTTACTTGTGTTGAAGTCAAATGACATGCCTGTGAAATCAGACCCAGAATAGATGGGTAAGGTAAGGAGAGTCTTCAATACAAACGATATGTACTTGCTCAGTAACTAATTCTTGTTTATTAAAAAAAAACATGCATTGCTGCTTTAATAAAAAAATACTCAAATCTGATTTGGGCAGCCCAGATTGTAATAATAATAATAATAATAATAAATGTGTTTTAAACAGCGCATTTATAGCACCTTATCAAGACACTTCACACAATAAAAATAATAATAAAATAATGGTCACATTATAAACATACAAGTAAAAACAAACTATGGTACAAAATGTTAAACCCATCACAAGAACGAATTACTATGATGAGAAAGCCTACAGAGCGCAAACGTGTCTGTCAAACAGCTAATAGACCAGCTTTACAAAAACACACACACAAAAAGCATCTTCGACAGATAGTGAGGGATTTTAACAAAATATTTCAAACAGACAGACAGCTCTTCTAATAAACCTGTTAAAAAACAAATATCTTTTCTTCAAATAACAATACCTGTCAGCTCACATTCTCTGTTACCTGAGATAAGAGCCCTCCGTGGCTGTGGTGTGCTGCTGAAACCACAAGGGGGCACTGTGGAACAGCTCATGTCATTGGTGAGCACACCCCCCACCCATTCATTATTCTCATTTGAAACTCTTTTTCTCAGCAAAAGCCTGTGAGAACGCCACCGATTTGCCTTCCTCTCTCGTGCCTCCTCTTCCAGCCTAATGACTGCCATGCTATTTCTGTGCTAACTGTCGGCTTGCCCTTGTACGACCGTGCGGTACAATCGGCCTAATGCCCAATACGGCGGGTGTCCTGTGCAGCTTGTTAGTGGTAAATATAAGGGGCTTATGGCTCCACGTTAATGCTCGAGTGAGCTGTGACATGAGCGGAATTGTTAACCAGCGTTTCCACAAAGGGAGCAAAAAAGACACGCGATATGCACCACACCCCTTCAATATCAATCCACCGAAAGGCCAATTTGGCGCACATTCTCATTAGATTTTTTTGCCGGGGCGTGTAAGATGTTCTTAGCAGAATGATATTTTAAACTCTCATTCGTTCGCTGGTCTTTGTTAATTAAAGACAGCGATTCTCCTTCACCCTTTGGCTCTGAAAACCTCATTATTGGAGCGCCGTTGACGGGCAATTTTTCCAAGATGGAGGGATGTGGAATATTTGTATTTTGAGAATCCGATTGATGAAGGAATCGTCAGGCGGGCCGACATTCTCAGGGTGGACACCAGGGTGTGAAATGACCTTTATGCTGAGAGCTGTGGCGTGTATGGGTGGTGACTCACTGAAATGTGATTTAATTGAACGTACCTGGCTGATGTCGGCTACCTCCAAGAAATTGGTTCCAGGAAAGACATTTTCCTCCTCATCTTCGTGAGCGTGCTGTTCCTCCGCGGCCTGTGAGGCGATGACAGAGACAAAGGTCAAGAAGCTATGCCACATCGGCAAAATACAACATTCATTAACGGCTTGGAAGATTAGAAACGTGTCGATGTATAAGCTTAAAAGAACATTTTCATTTGGTTGTATTTTAAGCTTGAATGGAAGGTATAGTTCGTTCAAGATTACAAATGATGTCATCCTTTATTCACCTTTATGTCATTTACAAACTTTTTTTCTGTGAAAGACAAAAGAAGATATTTTGAGAAACGTCTCAGTGGTTTTGTGCCCATACAATGGAAGTCAACGGAAGCCAATGTTGTTCGGTCACCAACTTTCTTCAAAATATCTTCTTTTGTGCTCTGCGGAAGAAAGAAAGTCATACAGGTTTGGACTGACATGAGGATAAATTATGGGGTGAACTATCCCTTTAATTCCAGGTTTGACATCCACAAAATCGAAAAAACATTTCCTACAATTATCAAGAAGCACCTTTATCCTCGATGCACGTCCTGACACACCTTCAGTGAATCCACCAATGAGTGTACACGCACACACACACGACAAAATGCCGTCACTTCGCCAACATCAGGCCTCTAATCTCATTACAGAAGGGACGGACATTGTCCTTAGTGGACGTCTCTAGGAAGTATCCATGAATTGCTTTGTCTAAGCACACAGGTCATAAACTGTTACTGTGTGAGAGGTGTGCGTGTATGAAAAGATAAAAATCTGTTTTTCACATCTTTGTCTCACACAGCTTGGCCTTGTCTCTATGGTAACCGAGAGAATCAGTCTGCTCATATGAATGAGCGTGCTGAGTATGGAGACAGCGTTGTACGTGTTGTATTAGACGTGTTTTCATAGCTTTTTTTGCCACGTTTATAGTGACCAATTAATCAATACAGTAGCTCCACGGTGTATACTGTTTGGTAAATAGTGATGAAATAAACCAAATTAGCAAGGCTACTCATCGCTACTAAACTTCTGAACAGATGACTGTACATTCTCCCTGTCCTACGTGGTTTGTAATCCGTTGAGTGAGAGTCGGCATGCACTGCATGCGCGAAAAATAACTGCATCTGAGCTGCGATAACACGCAGGACTGCAGCAAATGCGAACGCACACGATTACAATTCAGCTCACACACAGTTGCACAATCACACCTGCACGCAACATTTGATCATATCTGGGCACTTGCTCAGAGGGCGTTTCTGCTTCCAGATTTTCAAATTATGCCAACAATACAAAATACATAATCGCATAAAACATCCCTTAACGCAATAAAGAGCCAAACAAAATAAAAAATAGTTATGTTCCATGTTTAAGTGCAAGCAATGTGAACTTTCTGGTGGGAACTGGGAAGCAGTCAAATTGAATTCCCCGTGTCTGACAGGCCTCAGGAGAGAGGTGAATTCAATTCGAAATGTAAAGCCTGTCGGTGGATTTGTGGCGTTGCGAGACTGCCTCTGCGAGTCTGTGTGTGTGCTGTGTGTATTTGTGTGTGTGGTTAGCGGCTGTGGTCTGCCAGGCTGATGAGTCATGGGCATTAACCAGGCAGAGAAAGTGATGAACTTAGCCATGCTGTAATAGTGCCCGGGGCTGGCAGAACTGAACACCTCCGCTGTGCGGCACCGGGTAAGACGATTTGAGACATACATAAATACACACACGTGTGTTTTCTGCTTCATACAAGATGTGAACTACCAAAAATCCTCAACCATTGTAAAATCACTGTAGGGCAAGGGTCTCATCATGTGCTTTATTTGAATGAACTGGTGTTTTAAAAAAGCTTGATCAGATACAATTCTGAATCTAATACTCAGAACTGAAAGAAAGGGCGTGAATTTTCTCATTTTCCTTTCTTATAGCAAGTGTTAAGTTTCATACCGAACTATAGAAAAACGCAACTAAATGTTAACGGAATAGTTCAGGCAAAAATGAATTTTGTCATCATTTGCTCACCCTCCAGTTGTCACAAACCTATATGCATTTCTTTGTTGTGCTGAACACAAATGAAGGTATTTTAATGAAAGTTTGTAACTAAGCCGTTTGGGTCCCCATTGACTCCCATAGTAGGACGAAAACTACTTTGGGAGTCAATGGTGACCCAAAAACGGCTCATTTTTGGGTGAACTATTCCCTTTAAAGAATGTTGTAGACTCAACACCATTATATCTTATATCCGATACCTCTTTCTACTAGCTAATCGCAACTAAATCAATATTTACTGAAGATTGAAATTAAGCAGTTGAATCAATTTAACAGTCCTAAAGCTGTGAACTGTAGATGCTCGATTCAGAAAACATGTCCGCAACCTTAATACAATAGCAAAAACAGAAACCTCCACAAACGTATCACAAAACTCAATTGATTCCAATATAAATGTAAAAGCTGTTCTGCGGTTCTTTCCAGACAGCTGTAATGATTACTATGATGCTAACAGCAGCAGGCAGAGCACAGAGCGTCTTTGTCCTCCCAAACGCTTGCTCAGAATCCTCCGACACAAAGCATTGAAGCTGCATCTGTTGCCTAGCAACCAGATGTGAGCAGCCGAGGTCGGTTTTGGAGGAGTGAGAGCAGAAATCGCTGCCGGCAAAGTCCCCTCTGAATCATTATGAATTCAGCCCCACGCACGCGGAGAAACGCACACACCTCATCCATCTTCATCCGCTCGAGCGCGCTCTGAGAGCACAAGCGCACGCATGCGAGCGCAGGGCTTGGCAAAAATCAATGGCGAAGCAATGAGAAATGCAAACCGTGAACAAAACTGGCCCTTATAGAAGTACAGCACACTGGAGTACTGCCAAAATCTAATGGTATCCATCTATACATTCTCTGAACGTGCAAAGACCAGCTGGTGTATTAATACTATCAGAGGTCCTCTGGCCATGGACGGCACATACAAATGTTCAACGAGAGCACATTCTAAACGTACCATCCATCTCAGAGAAATATTCATCGTATTCATCCGTCTGCAGAAATATTAGCGATGGCTCTGCTACAAAAAAGCATATCTCTCTCGTGGATGGATAGAAAGAGACCAAAAACGAATGTTGAAAACAGGAATGACCACCAACCACATTAATCGCTAGCGATCGTTGCTAAGCGTTTTCTGTATGACCTCATGGTTATGAAATGTATAGTGTAACAATTTCGCTTGCAAATAATGTGAATTCTGCAGCCTAATTTGTGTTGTTTGAGATTTGGGAGGTTTTACATCAATGATGGGTGGAGGAAGGACGGGATCAGCGGAGATCAACGGCGTAGAGGAAGCCGGTCCGCTGTACAAGACGCTCTCAATGTTCACACCAGGCTGGACCTGCAAAAACAAAACATGCCATTTAAATTCCCAAGTTAATAAACGCAAGTGTCATTTTGGCCCCAGCGAAAGGAAAATACTGTGCGTATCTACACATTAAAAATGAGAAAATCTTTGATGATCAGGAAGCATCGATGGGAAATTTACTGCTTGAATGGCTAAAACACAACAGTGTTGTTCTTTGTGTTTAAATGTATTACAATTGCAACATTACAGTGACATCAAAGTTCTGCTGTAACTCTCACCTGTATTTCGAGCTGCGGGCGGCGTTTCCTCGGTTCCGACTGGACCTCCAGTAAGATGGTGTTGGGCTTCCGAATGACTGGAGCTGGTTTGGGTTCAGCGATGGTTGTAGGTGGTAAGGAAGTTGTTACAATCGGGGGTTTGTCGCTGACGGTGATCTGTGAAGGCACCGGGGTCTGGCTGTCCACTCTGGGCTTACCTAAAAAGACAGGTGCAGAGCGGTGGAGAGATTCAAAATCAGCGCTAGTGTCTGAAAGGTTAGAGATTCAACTCAATTCAATTTTATTTGTGTAGCGCTTTTCACAGTTCCAAAGCAGCTTTACAGGAGAAAAACAGAAAAGCACAGTGCATGGTGTTTATAGAACAAGCAAGATCATTCAAGTAAATAATATCTAATAAAAGCGGTCTCTCGGTGAGCAAGCCCACACGGCCCCGTGGCGAGGAACACAAACTCCAATGATAAATAAATCTCAGCCGGGAGGACCAGATCTCCTCTGACGCGTCGCTGACTTTGATTAAAAGTTACTGAGTAAATGTTTATGAAGAATAGGAAGAGTGTATTAGTTGTGATTTAGGAAGTTTCATTTGTTGAAAATGTTTAGGTCTAATTTGGTCTTATTGTTTGATCGATATCAGACAACAGAGGAATGTTATAAGCAGGGAAAATCGTAATGGCATAATGTAACCGAGTGCAGCTTTAACTTCAATCTGCTGTCATGTGATGCAAGTTTAGCGTTAAATACTGAGTATTGTAAATTTAGCTTTAATGTGACAAGTAGTCCGTCTTTGCTCTTGGTCGGGGATGGAATTGCCTGAGCTGGGATGGTCAGATGGTCACTCTCAGAATTTTGTAATGGGCTATCCATAAACTGTCATTGCGACTTGTGTTATGATGTTGACTGCTTAAGTTTTGTCTCTAGAAGCATTTGTCAAGTTTATTTATATAGCACTTTTATAATAAAACATTCATTAAAATAATAAATAAAGAATGGGAAATTATATTATATATATATATATAGCTGCAATTTACAATTTACAGGTACCTGTTTGAGTATTGAGTAAAATTATCATTTTCGTTTCATTCTGTGAATTATGAACTCGTGTCAACATTTATTTGCAGAAATTTTGCAGAATTTGCAGACAAAATACCAAAAAAAAGATACAGTATTTGCAGATCTGGAATACAGCAAAGAAAACAAGTTCATTTTCATGTGTACTAATCTTTTCATGTATTTTATGATCAGTTCAAAGATGAATCAGAGTTTAGACTCTAAAGTCTTTCTCATGGCTGTTGGGTCTTTCAGACTATTGTCATGAATAATTGTCTGTACGTTTCCGTTTATGCACTTTGCAGAGCTTCACTATAAAAAAACATCAGCTAAGTGACTAGACTTAAAAAGGATTCAGTTTCTCATGCACTGGGGATATCTGTCTGCGGAATTAAAGAGGCTACAAGAGGCTACATTAAACCGAGAGTAACATTTGGATCCCTCTCTCTTCCGCAGGATACAAGAGTGGATTAACAACACATTTAGACAGCCGAAAGCTGCCCCTGCCAAACCCCTGAAGTCTGCACATCCATCGGCCCACTGCAGCAGAGATAACATCTCACGCTGTTTACAGGCAAGGACACAGCGAGACCCCAATTCTCACGCAAGAGGGATATTAAAGACAGACACACTCCTGCGGATGAAGCCCACACACACCTACTCATTACTGCACCTCTCAACACACTTCAGTGTGATTGTAAAGGACGTTCACGGTACTTCAAACCGCCGTGTCTGTCCAAAACCCATTCGCACACATCTGGCAAAGCGGAAGGCGAGTGTCTGTTCTGTAACGCTACCAAAAGACAAAGCGGTTCAGCCAGAGTGCGCTAGAGGTTTGTGTCATCCCTGTTTGCGGGAAGGCAGATTACGGACACGCACGCCCCATTACAGAGACGCGAGTCTGGACTCGGCACATTAACGGCGAACGAGGAGGCTCGCATTAGCATAAATCTGCTGCGAGCGCAGCAATCTGTTTTTCCCAGCCTTCCATGCAAAGCAGGGGAAACATAAGCTTTACGATTTCCATAATTTGGCTGAAGGGCATCCAAACAGTGGCTCAGGAGCAAGAAGTACTGACTCATCTGGAATGCACAAATAGTTCTGATAGCAAACATGTGGGCTGCGCTGCAGGACTGCAGACGGAGGAAAGACATTTGTATTCCACAACCTCGAGAGAGAGCGAGAGCGTGCGAAATACGAAACGAGATCGGACAGATTAGCGCAGTGATGGACGGCGAGAGGGTAGGGAGAGATGCTATTTTGGCGAACCAGAGAGGCCGCCAGGCATGCGAGGAAACGAAGACCAGAATCGGGTGACAGAATTTGCTTCCCTTAAACCTTAAAATGCACGGGAACACATCCAGGAACGTGTAAATCACTGATTTTATCGGACCCGAGGCCGTTGCTGTGCAGGTCAGTGGAAAAAGAAAACGATGGTTAAAGTCCCAGTGAAATAAAAAATGACCATTCTTATTTTTTCACGAAATATTGAATCGTTTATAGTAAAGACTGTAGCTTATCAATGCGGGTCATTTTCTTTTTATGTACCCTCATAATTTAAAATAAGAAACTGCACTTCAGCCCTGAAATGACTATCCATCTCAAAGGACGTAAATTAGACGGCTTGGCCGGAGCATCCGTTAACTCCTCCCCTTCAACTGTCAGTCTGCTTCCAGTTTCATTTCAAAATCGATGCAACCATCCAATCAACTCGCGGTGAAAAACGCAAGCCACGCCCACTCGTATTCTCCATTGAAATTCCTTGTGTCAGAATACGAAAAACGATCGCAATATCCGGTTCACGGGGACTTTACGAAGACAAAAAAGCACAGATATGTATGTGCGCACACTTCCTCTTCTGCAACCGTACGCATTTTAAAAGCAACAAATGAAGTCACGTCTTCACGCGGGGGACAACACAAGAGCAATTTCTCTTTCAATCAATAAACTATAAGCATTCACCCCTGAGACAGCAAGACACTGTGAGCTCAAGCTGCTCAGTGCCTGCGCGCAAGAGAAGGGAAGCAAGCAAATTAGTAGTTTTAGCAATTTCTTTATCAATGAGTGCGCAAAAATAAACGGATATCTATCAAAAATCTGCTTAAAAGGAAACCTGTTTACATGCATTGTGTAAAACCGTCTACGGATAACACCGCGTTTACATAGAACTTTGAGACTTGCCGGGTTTCTCGCGTGCGTCATCGTCGATAGTCTGTTTAGTAATTAAAAATGCAGCGGGATAACGGTCAGAAGCTTTATTTTAAATCTCTTCTCATGTCCGCAGTACATGCATATGCAACAACAGTTCTTCATTTTGACGTTTCTACATCAACTATATGATTCGAGAGCGGACTTTTATGCGTTATTTTACTATTACTTCCGTTTGGGACTTTAACTATCGCGCTGTCAGACATGCGCACATCAACAAAACTGAGAGAAAACCGGTAAAGCCGTTTACATGCAGCGCCAAATCGGAGTGATGGGCAACAAAACGACCTCTGCTGAGCAGGTTTTGCTTAACCGCCGTTTATGAGCTTTCCCCGATAAAAGAAAACCATCTTACGCATTTAAATGACCTACTTGTTATCAGATAATTAAGCATAATCGGAGTAAGAATGTGCATGTAAATGCAGATAATAATAAAAAGCCTTTTGCAGGTTACAAAGAAATGCAACCGTTATCAAGAAAATATACGTCATCACATTCTGTGAAACACCCAAAGCCCTTCATCACTGCCCGAGTGGAATCGCCTGCCATTTTCTCCTCTCCGCAGAGCAGAACTAGCTAAGCAGATTTACGGAACGCTGCCCGCCGTAGCTTCCGCTTGACTGTGACTCGTCTGCGGATGAGACGTACAGAACATCTGCAGCAGATGAAAGGCTCACTCTCTGCTCCCACGGGGCGCACTGCAATTCCCACTGTCCTCCCCGGAGAGTCACGGAAGAGGGGAAATTAGGCCAGCTCTAATCTACAGCCCTCCAGAGACCCAGTCTGAGCCTTGGCGAGTCAATCCAATCCAGCCTGGGCCGGTCTGGTACCCTCTGCTTTACAGATACCCCGCAAAACTGTTTTTAATGAGAGTCTGCAACTTTCACACATTCAGTGCGACGAGAAATAGGACAGCCGCAGGGACAACACCGGCGGACGGTGTATGAACAGATTAAAGTGCCGTGGGAATCGCATCGCCTCGAATATCACCCAGCAGTGATATGCTTCAAATGCTTTCTGCCGATGAAGGATGCTAAAGAACTTATCGGGAGATGTGATGCTTCACTTTCATTAGATAGAATTTAGACGAGTCTTGGGGAATGAGATGGAGACCCTTCGAAATGAAATACGGAAAAAGTGGTTAACTTACAGAGCACTTTCAAATTACATCAGTAAATCCAACTTTTCAGATCAAAAAGTTGATCATTAAAATTATGAAAAATATCGCCTCACTCACATCCTCTGAAACCTAATGATTTAAGGCCTGTTCACACCAAGAAAGATTGAAAATGTAGATTTAAAGCTAACAATACAGAGAAACAACATTGTTATTATCTGTTACAAAGCGATTTTTATTCATCTCAAAAACTCGTTTAAAATGTGAAACTGTAGTGCACGAGAATAAACAAACCACATTTGCTAATAGGTGTGAAAGCTAATATACATCTTCCTTTCTTGGTGTGAACATGTCTTTAATAACAATTATTATCATTTATATATTTTTATTCTGTGACTCTCCTCTACACACTGAAATATCAGTACTCCAAAATCCTGCCGTTTATTAAACATCACGTCACATCTCACAGCATTTTCAGTATGAACAGCATCACACCTGATAAGGACCCCGGACATCAGGGATATCAGCATCACAGCTACAGTTATGCTTTTGTTAAATGTTTAAAGGATTAAAAGCCCACATTGTCTATAGCAATAAAAACAGTATATAGGCGCTGTCCTTCCGAAACCTGGGATGTCCAAATTCAATGTTTTTCAGGAAATGGAAAAAAACGCTGACAACGCAGTATTTAATTATTTAAAAAGTACAAAGTTGACAAACCCTTTTAATACTATTTAATAGTTAGATATTTGCAAAACCCAGTGACGAACATAAAGGATTACTGTCGATTAATGCTGGTCTTCCTGCAAAGGCTATCAAACCACTTCAGCTGGTTCAGAACGCAGCAGCACGCCTCGTCTTCCAACAGCCCAAAAGGGCTCACGTGACTCCCCTTTTCATCTCTCTCACTGGCTACCGGTTGCAGCCCGTATCAGATTCAAGTCACTAATGCTTGCCTACAGGACTATCACTGGATCTGCACCGGCCTACTTCCACACTCTCCTGCACTCCTACACCCCATCAAGATCCCTGCGTTCAGCAAACCAGCGGCGTCTTGTAATGCCTTCCCATAAGGGCAGTAAATCGCTTTCCCGCTCATTCTCATTCACAACTCCTTCCTGGTGGAACATTCTTCCTAACTCTGTCCGTTCAACCACATCTCTCACAACTTTTAAAAAACTACTTAAAACCCATCTCTTCTGTGAATACTTGACAGACAAATGAAAAAAAAAAAAAAAAAAAAACACTAACCCTTTCTCTCAACAGGTAGTGGTCTAGCTTTTGTTGAAACCAGTAACTTTGTATTGGCACTTCATGTATTATGGCTCCTGTATGACATATCGCTTATTGCTCCTACACTCTTTGTAAGTCGCTTTGGATAAAAGCGTCTGCTAAATGTCTAAATGTAAATGTAAATGTAATGTCATTCATACTCACTGAAGTGTCCACATCATTTCTACTGAAACAGTGAGTCAAGGTACGAGATATTCAATGGTTTACTTTACAGCCTAGAATTGAGTGAGAAGTGCAGAAATATCGTTACTCTGTATCGGCGGAAATAAGAGCCTGTAAATGATGAATGCCCATATCCTCTTAATCTATAGTTTATAGATGTCCTTAAAGGTATACTCCACCCAATAATAAAATTCTTTCATGAATTACTCCCACCAAGTTTTCCAAACCTGTATACATTTCTTTCTTCTGTTGGACAAAAAAAAAGATATTTGTAAAAATGTCAGCATTTCTGGGACATCATTGACTATCAAAGTAGGGAAATTAAACTGGTAGTCAAAGGTGCCCTAGAACTGCCTGCTTTCCTTAATTCTTCAAAATATCTAATTTTGTGTTCAACAGAACAAAAAAGATAAAATTATTTGTCCTACTATGGTAGTCAATAATGTCCTAGAAATGTCAGTTGCTAACATTTCCCCAAATATCTTTCAAAGAAGTGTTTACAGGTTTGGAACAACTTAAGGGGGAGTAAATGATGACAGAATTTTCTTCTTTTTTGGGGGGGTGGAGTATCCGTTAATGCTAACATTGGTCAATTTAATGCAATTCTAAATGTTTCGCTTCTAAAAGGACGTGTCTGAATAATTCATAATTCCTACCTAAAATGAACGCAGCATTATAGCTGTGGAAGAAATTGCAGTAACACACTGAATAGTGAGAGGAACCAGCGAGGTGATATGAGCGTAAGGTAAATTCAATGACACTGTTCAGGGCCACTGCATTGCAGATGTGATTAGCCGAGTCTTTGTTCACTCAAGCGCAGCTCGGATCAAAGGTCAACGCAGCAGACAGACGACAGCCCACAAAACCACCACCTGCCATTTCAACGTCCGCCGTTCTCTGCCATTTCATTTCATTTTCAATAGCCCGAGTCGCAATTCTGGAATATTGTAAACAATTTAACCGGAGCAAAGGTGCACAGTCACCGCTATTTATTAGAGCGATACCTTTAATTACCTCCTCAGTCCATTGCAGAAAATAATAATGACTCTAATTCAGCTGGTTACCAAACTAATGGATCCTTCTGTCGCCAGGAGGTCCAAAAGAAGTGGGGGAGTGGGGTTAATAAAAATAATCTCATAATACCAACACTTTCAAAATGTTTTCAATTGGCTATTTGCAATTACTGCCCTAAAAAAGGCGCCCTCGTAAAGCACGCCGGTGTTTTCATACGCAGGCTAATAAAAAGAATTACCTCCGACTGCACAAGGTCGGAGCGGAGATGGAGGTTGCGGTGATTTGAACTGGGAAAATGGGAGCGCGATAGAAAGCATTAATGACCCTGACAGTGAAGTGATTAAAAGAAAGCGGTGTTGGAAGGCTTTTTAATGAGAGGAGAGGAAGCCGTAATTAAGAGCTCGACTCGCCGAGCTGCAATGTCTGTCTAATTAAGTCCGTTCTTTAATGCCGCCGCACGCTCGCGTCCCGCCTGAGGAGAGACGGTTTTATGACTGCAGCATGAGGAGGCTGTCGCAATCCAAACGTCTTCGTTGCAGAATGGCCAAACGGGATGACGAAAAGCAAAAATGACTCCATATAGTCAAACGACAGGAGATTTGTGTCCAAACCTACTTATCTTTACCTACAAAGCTTTCTTGGGCTTCAAAGATGTAATCCCGACGCAAATCGGATTCTCTGAAACCGATTCAAACAGAGTTCGGGAGAGTTGACTTCACGTAGTCTTTGATAACTTTGGTGAATACAAAGGAGAAAGAGAGAATTACACACGGTAATGATGGTTTACCTAACGGTATGGCCATGGGAATGAGGTAGCCGCGTACTGGGGAACCGGGCTGATGCTGCTGGGAGGAGTCATTGGGGCTGAACAGGAAATGAGGTTCCGAGACTGAAGGCTGCAGGCCGGAAACGGCATCGGCAAATGGACTAGTTTGGGTTTTAGATGACTTCATTACGACCCCTATACGACATAATGAATAGAGGAGGATTAAACAAAAAAGATCATCAAACGCAGAAGAGAATCGTTTCCAACTGAAGATAATGGACACATTTCAATAACTCACCTCTGACGGTCTCTATTACTTTGGGTCGTTGAGTTTTGGATTTAGGCGAGGGGGAAGTGAATCGAAGGTAAGGTCCCTTTTTCAGAGTCCGTCGGTGACCCTCATAAAGAGCTTTCCCGTAAAGCTTGGCCAGATATTCATGATCGTCCTGAGTTTTCACGACCACTGGCTGGACATGAATGAGGAATAAACAATAAACTTTCACCAGGTTATTCAGTATAGAATGATACAAATTTTTAGCAAACATGTTGAATTAAATACAAACAAAACTATACTATAGCACTCTATACTCTACTATACTACTCTACTCTAAACTATACTGCTCTATCCTATCCTAAACTATACTACCATACCACCCATACGCACATGATCCTAAACTATACCATACCATACCATACTACACTACTCTATACTATACCATGCCATGCCATGCCATACCATACCATACCATTACCATACCACTCCATACTATACTATACTGCTCTATACTACACCATACCATACTACACTACCCCATACTATACTACTCTATACTATACCAGACCACTCCACTACATACTAACCATACCATACTATACTACTCCATACTATACTACTCTATACTATACTATACCATACCATACCATACCATACCATGATTATGGTAAATTATATATTTTTTTACTTTACTCCGACACAAATTTAAAATAATTCACATAGTTAGATAAAACCTTATTATATCCATGGATCTTTATCATCAAAATCTCATGGCAACCCCACAGAGCCGCCAACAAAATCCATCTCAAACTCTTATAATTGTGTGCCGAAATATCCGGCCTGGCTTTACCTTTAAGGATAGCAATAAAAAGCCCCAACTCGTTTCATGCTTGGTAACCTTTCAGATAACCAACGGATGTGTTGCTAGGTTAAGAATCTTCCACAAAGACACCGGGCAACAGGGACAGACATTAACAGGACCTGGCGTGCCAAACACAGATAAAGCAGGCCTGTCTATTGTGTTCACACTCTTTATATTTAGTAAATTAGTGTCACGGCAACATAAGGGCGTTCATTTAGAGAAACACCACAGAGATGTAGAGAAGCAGAGATGCGTGGTTGTCCAGATGGACAATTTTGGGAGTGTTGTGAGATACTGTAGTCAGGTCGCGGCGATAAGCAAACAAAAACAGGTTAACAGATTTTCTTTTTGGTGATTACAGACGGATGCAAAGCTAAAACAGCATGCCGCTGCCATAGACTCTGGCGAAAGGAAAGTGCCACGATCTCTACTATCTTGAGCTCACAATGAACAGAGTTATAAAGTTCGAGTCTTATGCGAGCACAATGTGAAATTCATCAGATAACACTGGGCTTGCTCACCATCTCTTGGTTAACTTCAGGTTTGGTTCCGACACACACAGTGGGTTGTTTCCCATGCGGCAGTGCGTTTTCCGCCTGTGCTCTTACTGAGCCTCTCAGAGAGGTTTTCTTCTCCGTTGCAGAGGTTTCACCTCCTCCTCCTCTTCCTCCCCCTCTCGGTCCAGCCCTGCGGCTGCTCCCGCTCCCCTGGCCCTGCTGCACCATTTTAGTGACTGCAGCATTGTTGCTCTCCACAATCCTCTTCTCAGAAACAGAGCTCTCCCTCGCCAGCTCATCCTGTCAGGAGAGAGAGAGAGGGCACGTTGTAGTCAGAAACGCTTGAAGTGAGCTTTTGTTTAACTCTGGCAAAGCCCCTGGTGTACAATAGCCAAATATTTCCTTTAAAGACAAATTCTGAGAAGTTCAAATTTAGGGGTGACAATGCCATTATAGGTTGAGTTCCATAATGTAAATGCTATCAAAACATCGGTCTGGTCAGGTATCGCCAAAAGTCCAACGCAACAACATCGACATCATCTTTTTTTTGACCAATGGCAGATGAAGAGAGTTAGAATCTATAGACGGTTTCATCTTAAACAACATAAAGAAGCGTTTATGCGAATGCGCACTTTTGTGACCTTCCAGTACACATTCACAAACAATAGAGCGCATGGAGATAACTCCTGATAACAATCAAAAGAAACCGAGAAGAACCGTCACTTGGCTTAACTTGTCTCTCCAATATTTTAAATTGAGACTCCGATACCAAGCTCAACCGCTAGATGTCAAAGTCAATGTACTATACGGTTTGTTTAAATGCGACCGAACTACAGGACCCGTTCAACAAATTGTTTATTAAATACAATTAGTATACAGTAAAATAATAATACCAATTAATATTAACATAAATTCAATATAAATAGTTATATTATTGACACTAGCCAAACACAAGCCAAGCTGTACAGCATTGTAATAATCTTACCGTTGGGAATCGAAGATGGTAAGGAGACAATTTTGATCATTGATTTTTTTTTAATGTATTTGCACAAATATGCAACTTATATTTTGAACCAACGAAAGCAGCTTTTAACCAAATTAAAACAAACAAATTGTTGTCAAACATGCTAATGCAGCCCCCATTAAATTACTCTATAGTTGAAAACATATTCAAACATTTTAAAACTAAATTCTAGAGAAAAAGAAACATCGATGGATTGTGTAAAAACATCACAATGTATTTTACGGTAGATGAGGAGACTGGTACAAAGGAAAGAGAGAAATCTCTTACTGTAGTTCATCTCACCTGAATCTCTTTGCTGAGTGTATTGATCCAGGCATCAACTGTCTTCTTTATCCTCAGTTCTTCACTAACTCTATAGGACAAGACACATGACAGGACATCAACATTGAGCAAATGTCCTCAAAGACACGACAGAAACCACAAAAGCGACAGAACAACAGAGTCTCATTGTTCAAATACTGTCATGTTGCTTAAGGTTTCGATGGTAAAGCTGAAGCTCTATGTTGAGTTCAGGGCCATTTTCTTTAAATAATGGTCACACTTTATTTAAAAGTTCAATTCTCGCTTTAACAAACCATTAACTAAGACTTTTGCCTTAATAAACTCCTAATTTGTTGCTTATTAATAGTTAGTAAGGTAGTTGTTAAGTTGGGTAGGATTAGGGATGTCGAATACGGTCGTACTGAATATGTGCTTTATAAGGACTGCTAAAGAGCCAATAACAGGCATGCTAATAAGGAACTTATTGGACTCTATAAGTGTTTATAAGTGCAATAACTTACGTTAAGTTATGGACTTGTCTTATTACTTACTGTTTATGTATCTAAGCATTTTCTTATATTTCCACAAAACTGGTTTTTGTGAAAGCGAAACAAAAAGGACACACAATGACTGTATTGGTATCGGCCAGTTAACAATTGAATCACTGACATCCGTTTGTTTAATATCGGATGATAATATTAACAGGCTTTTATTTTACCAACTCAAATAGGTTTTTTTTTTGCCAGGCTTCAAAATAACTATGAGACAGTTCTTCATCTTTATGTTTTCTACCATGATTTCCTTTACTGGAAAGATCATGTTTTTATGTTTAAAATATGTCATCTATAAGCGATAACATAAAAATGTAAACAACGTGAACATTTCTATCGGTGTCAGCTAATTTCCAAAAATCACTGGTTGTAGTTCAGCCTCCATGAAGATGATGGTGTGATTTTCATTCATTGGGTGAAATGAATATACACAAAAACAAATCTTCAAATTCAGTTTCTACATCTCCAAAATAAACAAACACTGCTGCATAATATTCAGACATGAATATGTGCAAAAGCACACAGTCCCCCCTTACCACCACATTTGGGAGCATAATAATCTTCTAAACGTTTGAAAAAGTGAATCCCGACGCGGGCTGACATCTGCGAGCAGAGCTAATCTAAATGTAGCACACTGCGTTCAGAGACGCAATCATCTTCCAGCGTTTCTCCACACCACACATTATGTTAATGCCCTGCTGTCTGCTGGCCTGTTAGTCCATCTCTGCATCACTTATTGCACCGTATAAATCACAGAGATGAGGGGCTGAGTGACATTCCCAGCATGCCTCGCGACTGCTGCTCTGTATCGCCAGAACCCGACGCATCTACTGTCTGCTTATTCTTCTTTAAGATCTCTCTCTGAGCTTCAACGCGTAACACAGGGCTGGTACAGGGAGTCTGTGCTCGTGTGTGTAGGAGCGCCGGCACAATGGAGTTATGTTGAAGAACACAGCCGATCCAACAGTTTCAAAGGGGATAGGGCGATGCAAAGGTGTAGAGGGGAAATGGAGGGTTTGTGAAAGTGAACGGTTGCTGCAATCTGCTCTGACATTGGCATCTGTAGATGTTTTCCAAATCAACTTGTGAGTGGAGCGCCTAACCATACTAACTGGTTTTCGGAAGGGGTGTATAATCTTGCTCCTGGAGGGCCGCTGTCCTGCTGATTTCAGCTTCCACCCTGATCAAACACCTGTCTGTCATGTTTACACTAATCTGAAGACTTTGGCTGGTTTGATTAAAGCCGGAGAGGGACTGGACGCCCCTGGCATAGACATACAGCACCAGTCAAAAGTTTGGATACTCACTCACTCATTTGTCATTTAGTTTTTATTTCTCAAAATTTCGTATATAAGCAAACTCATCAAAACGATGGAGTAGGATGATTATAACCGTAGGAATTATGTTGAGAATAAGAGCATCTGAAATAAATCAAAACTATCATATTTTAGCATCTTCAAAGTTGCCAACCTTGACTGTTATTAACAAAAATCGTTCTCTTGTCGAGGTCTTACAATTAAAAAACTATTTTTTAAACATAACATTTTGGTTTTCTAATGAAAGAAACGCACAATTTTATTTTTGTCTACAAAATTTGTTTTAAACCTTAAAGCATAAACCTTGAGATTAAATAAACGTTATCAAGCGTTTTTTTCTGCATAAAAAGCACATTTACTGTACATTATTCAGTCTAATTTTAATGGTTTATTATCTAAAACATTTCATCTCCAACTTTAGTTATTCTCATAAGAAACAGAAGATTTACAGTTGCAAGCATTGAAAATGGGTTAGTAATGTAAATGTTTTCGTGATTTTAATCCAGAAAAACAGTTCCCTTTACTTGTACAGGTATGTGTTTAAAGGGCCACTCTTGATCTTGACATGATGTGACGTTGGCATTCGATTCAGCAGATGTAACCCTTAATAACTAAGTTATGAACAACTATGAACAGAGATGTTTTCAACACCCTAAATCTTAAAAACGAGACATTACAAAGACATCTGAATGGCTGTAGTGTCTGTGTTTAAAAAGCATACATTTACTGGAGGGTTTACTACCAAGCAACACTACTGTCTAAGTCTAATACAAATGCAATAATATCCAAAAGAAAAAAACAGTAAATTGTTGCATGTATATTTGACCACTAGACTCATTATTACCATTAACCAATAAAAATGTATGAGAGACTATCGGAAAAATCTAGTTATATATTCTTGCTTGATTTCAATCTGACCGTTCTCTTTCCACACCCTCAATCCTATCCACCACTCCATCCGAGCTCTCTCTGGTGTGTAAGTGCCATTAGGAAGATAGTTTGGATGGTAGCCTGACAGATATTGCACTGCGGCACAAAGGGAAGATATCCAACATACCCAAAGCCCAGGGAAGGACCGAGGCGCTGTCAGGAGAGAGGATGTTTCAGGGGCACAGCGGTGCAAATTCTGGACTGAAATTCACAACAGCTGGCCATAAAAAAACACAAAGACAAAGAGAACTGAGCTCTACTGATCCTTCCCCAACACCTACTAGAACCACAACAAACACACACAGACTTCCTACACAAAGACACAAGGACTCGCTGATCCAAGCACCGACACAGCTGCCCACATATCTCCCAAACAGCTCTCGACACAAACACAGACTCTCATCGGAAGGCTCTGGCTGACGATAAAAGCCCTGTCACCGAACTCCGGTGCCTCCTGCGTCTCTGCCGGGCGTCTGCCGCGTGATGGATCCCCTAATCAGATGATGCTCGAAGACACTTCTGACTCCAAATGGAGCGCAATTGATTCGAGCTCGGCGAATGACCTTCAATTAACCTCTTTGGACCGCCCGCCATTTTCCTCACCATCCTCTAACCGAGCCCCTTTAAACTCCTTATTATCTCGCAAATTTGAGCTTCTCGGGAAGGGGCCGAAAGTGTAAAATGAGCCGTAAAGTCTATTTAGCACATATCTTTATTCGCGTTCCTTCGGAGAAAAAAAAATACGAGAAGTGAAATGGCTCCAGAGAGAAACTCGAAAAGAGATAAAAGCTTAAAGTATTTGCTGACGGCTCTAAAAACGCATCCGCTAATATCAGAATCAGCAAATTTGGAGTAGTGAGTGGACTAAGATAAGATGTTGTGTCGGTTGGAGATGGGTGGGGATGTTGACTACCACAACAACATTTGCCAATTACTGACGTTGACGTTTTTCCGGCTAAAATAGTTTTACCATGATGTGACCCCAGCATCCTGTTGTTTTCTCTCGTGCTCCGACCTGATTATAATTAAGGCTGTCAAACGATTAATCGCATCCAGAATAAAAGTTTTGTTTACATAATATTTGTCTGTGTACTCCGCATATTAATTTTGTATTGATAAACACATACATGCATATATTGAAAAAAATATAAAAAGTGATAAACGTTTATATATATTTGTTAGATTATTGGTAAATATAGATACATCTAAATATTTCCTAAATGTTTATAAATGCACAATTAATATGCACAGTACACAGACATATATTAGGTAAACACACAGTTTTATTCTGGATGCGATTGATCGTTTGACAGCCCTAAATATAATATGCCGGTATTGACAAAAACAGAGATATTAATAAACATGAATGTTATTAAGTTGTATTATTAAAGTACACTAAGAACAAAGAAATACAAAACTTTTTCAAGTTAAGGGATATACAAAACAGCAGAACAGAGTCGCACAATTGTCTAGAAACTCCAAACGTGACATAGCAAGTCATCAAACATAAACAATAAAAGCTCATAATCTCCGAGGGTGGAAACAGATGTAATTCTCGGAGTAATTACCAGAATCATCAAGCACTTTTGGAGTTGACACAACTACAAATTTCATATCTATATAAAACAAACGACTTCAGCTGAAATTTGGTACATGAACACAATTCAATAGCGGTTTGAACTCCAAGCCTCTGCTACTGACGAAACGAAGCCATAACAATTATGAGCGGAGACGGTAGGAAGCATCAAGAAAACTAGTTAGAAGCAGCGAGACGAACGATAAATCTCACCACCGTCTCGGCAACCCAAAGCCTTTGCCATCTGTTGAATTATGCAACACCCTTCATGAGATTTTCAGCACATTGGATAATTACAATTACAAAGTCATTGAAACTCGAACTGAGAAAATATTGCCTTTACCCAAGTGTGAGGTGTAACTTTTCGGAGGGGGCCCGCGGTGCATAATGAAGGAATAAAAAGATCGGAAACTTCCACATTTGCAAACGCCCTCATTAATATTTCATCGCGACGGATGGCGGGAATAAAATCGAACTTCAGACTCGTTTTGCAGTGTCACATCCTCAAATGGATGAATCCATCAAGCTCTGCAGATAAAGCGCGACGTGAAACGCTCTTCTCCCGCGGCGCGGGCTCAACCGGTGAACGGGGGAGAGCAGAACAGCATCTGGCACCTCAATCCCTGCGACCTTTCAGCAAAGGAAAAGATCAAAGCCATTAGAACAGAGAGAGGCAGCCGCATCAATCAGCCCGTTTGTGTTTTCGCGGACATTAGGAGCGCGGCTGATTGTCGCTGCCATTTTGGAGACAATTAGCATTGGGGTGACATTTTGGTTGAAGAGTTTGGATACCGAGACGGGTTTGAGAGGTGTCCGAGGGGGACCACGGAGCCGGGAACACCGCTCTCACGTGGGGCTGCGCTAAAGCTTTCAAACAAAACAAAGCACATTGGCATTAAAGAAAACTACCAGTATGGTTTGACAGTCTGCTATGTAAATACAGAATACATTAGACATTTAGTGCTGTATTTGGTCAATTTATCAGCCAATTCTCATAGGCTTATATTGGCAATATGCAGTGATGTACAGATGACTTTTTTGGTGCAATATTTGCGCGTTTCGTGAACACGCAAAGAACGCGATGACATGGTAGTGCGTTGAAAGGGAGGGGTAGACTGAGCCGTGGGTTGCAATTCACAACCTCGCCGCTAGATGCCGCTAAACTTCATACACTGGACCTTTATTATGATATTTAATGGATATCATTATTTGGCAAAAAGGCAAACTACTGCATATCAAGAAATATGGGGTTCACTTGAAATGTTGTTGAACATAATTATTAGGTCTGAATGAAAAAAAAAACAGGGGAAATAAATAAATAGTTCAAGTGCCAATTTCCATTCGAGAACAAGGAATGAGACGAGAACCCAGACATTAAAGGAAATAGAAATTAAACTTGACTGTTCTTGAACACTCCTCACAAGCAAATTCGATCGCGTGAACTTAAAAAGGAAAAAAGGTCAGACTTGTTTGCTTTCACTAAAGCACACAAGATGCTCTTTGGAACATTCAAGCAAGGGATCATCAGGCTTTAAACAAACATGTGGCGCCCACGCCACCAGAAAATACTGCCTTTACCTTCTGTCAACTTTGCTTGTTTTTTGGTGCTATATAATAAACAATAGAGACAGAAACAAGACTGAGAAAGTGAAATCCTTGAATGCACTTTAAGGTCACTTGGGATAAAAGCATCTGCCAGAAGCACAAATGTAAATGCAAAACAAAAGCATTTTCATTAGTGGTTTTGGTCCCTACTATACATCCCTTGACCACTAATCTCCAAACATATTATAGCATTCGGACAATAATAGTCTTTCTCCAGCACTGACTGTGCACTGAGCCCGAGGAAAGCCAGAGAACACTGCTGTTCCCTCCGCTATCACAGCCTCAGCATCACGTAACAGACAGCAGTCCTGGGGCGGCCGTCTCCATTTCACTTTTTAAACTGCTGCTTTAGCACTCTGCCTCTCTCTCTGAAAATGTGCATGATGTGGGCAGAGATTGTAGCTCGCGGTGTATCACAAGCCATTAGCTCCTCTACGCCCGGGGGAAGTGGGCTAATGTCACATTGAGGCGAGGCAGAATGGGAAGATTGAGACTGACCTCACGCTATAAAGTCTTGCCCCTCTGTGTGAGATCTGCTAAAGGAGCAAAAAATCGACTCCCTTCCTTCCAAACACTTTGTTTAGCTCCGAGCGTAAGGTTTAAAAGCTGCAAACAAATACAAACTGTCCATAATGCGCAGCGACATAACGTCCTGCTGGAGCGTTTACAACCAACATGTGCCGTGACTGACTGGGGATATTATCACCTAATGAGAATTGTTCATTTCTGCTTTGCACTACCTTAAATAAATATTTACAAATAAAAAGCAACACGGATGGAAATAAAAAGCTAGTCTCAGCCTCACGCCCACGGACCGTTGGCTGCACGTCTGATGCAAAAGGCACACTTTCTTGGAAACACTTCAGCAAGGTCGAAGTCGTCATCTGATTCGCTGAATTTCACAGGTTGGTTGACGTGCGTGTCGCATTCTTTTTATGGTCCGCCTGGAAACAACACGACGCCGTCTGATCCAAGAAGTAAGCTGTCGTGTTTACAACGCTCTCAATATGATGCGACACAAAGCGAGACGTGATTGGTTGCTTTACCTGTCAGACATATGGCCTCTTGGTTGGGACTTGGCCACAGACACCGGCCAAAGTTCCCAGACCTTCAGTACGCGAGAGTCGACTAATAAAAAGCTGACGTTAGCCATATATCTATAATAGAGAGAATTTGATCATTTTTTAACAACCTTTAAAATGTAACTGGCGACTTCTGCTTAACAAATCATTATACATTCAATCCTGTTTTACTTTATAAATGTAATGTTTCCTTCATTTTGAAATGGCGATAAATAATAATGGTTCATATTTTATTTCATATATTAAGACACATCTGAAGGACACAAAAAAAATGTACAGCATAGCAGAGATAAACCCTTTTGGTTTTTGTATATTCGTCACATTAGATTGTGTCATGCACTTCTCTCCATAACACCACGAGTAGTAAGTTAACAGTAAAGGAATATTTCTAAATTGACATTCAGCTACAAAAGCTATAGTTTTGCTATTCTCCTGAATAACACCGCGCACCATATTATTTGACGATAACCCCACGTGGCTGACAATCATTCTTGCCTTTGTGTAAGAAAAAGACCTGTAATATTCTGTTCTGAGTTTAATGCGATGCCAGCGCTGTTAACCTCGGGTGGAAGCCAGCTCGGCTCTCAGAGGTGATGCTGCGGGTTGAATATCTTGAGGTCGAGCGCCTCTTCTGCGGCATCGGAGTAGAGGCCTCCGCTGACAGCTGCCTATCAATGTGACGCTTTCCTTTGGCTTAGACCTTTCCTGCCTGGAGTGTGCTCTGAGGCCAGCTGTCAATCAAACTCGCATTCTGGTTCACTGCCTCAAACTTTCAAAAGCATGAAAACACTCGAAAAACGCTGGAGTTAACCAGCAGGGCTCTCAGAAGCATTGCAAGAGAGCTAAACCTTACGACTAGCAAAGCAATCAATTATTTACTGACAGAGAAAGAGAAAATAGCTCAAGTAGACCATTTACTGTGAAATGTCTTGAAGTGATACAGGTTTGTAATATCATGAGTGAATAAATGAATAAAATGTAGAAAATGCTATTAATAATGAATGGATGTATGTCCAGATTTTTGACACGTAGTGTTATAACACCTTCAAATTACCATGACATAAAAGGGCCTTAACACTCATACCTGTTTTTTGACAGTGCCTCTAACTGAGCATGAAGCACCTCTCCATCTTTGGCTCTCAAAATGGCTTGCAGATTTTCTTCCAGAACCTTCTTGCGCTGCCTGACCCGCCTCAGGACCTGTCCTGCATCCTCAAACATGGACGTGGGCGGCTGGATGCTCTTCAGAATGCTCGGTCTGTTTAAAGGAACGGCTCTGGCGGGAATTACATCAACGGGCTCTGAGGGCTGCAGGAGAGGAGATCATTTAAATAATCGTATGTATTTCCAGGGGCGTGCATATTTCCTTACAAATATTTTAAAAGAGCAGCTTCGGAGAAAGAAAGAAGAAAAATCTAATTTATTAACTTAAAGATAAATGCATTTCATTTTGATGTTAAATAAAAATGTATTCACTGAAGGCATAACTTCATTACTGTCCTATCTCAAACAATTAAATTAAGTGTATTTTTTCATATTAAATGATCTGAAATGTGCCAATGAAAATGGAAAAAAATCCAAATCCTCCCAAATGAAAAAAATACTGCAGTGTACTTTAGCATTTACCATAGTAAACGGTTGTAAGTTGTAGTAGTATAAAATTGTAGTATACTAAAATATCCGGTAACCCTTTACAATAAGGTGCTATTTGTTAACAGTAGTAAATGCATTAGCTAACATTTTTCAGCATTAATTCATGTTAGGTCATGTCAATACAGTTATTCATGTTCATTCGTGGTGCATTAACTAATGTTAACAGTGACAGCGTTTGATTTTAATCATGTATTAGTAAATGCTAAAATTGACATAAAAACATTAATAAATGCAGTAGAAGTATTGTTTATTGTTAGTTCATGTTAGCTAATTTATTAACTAATTGTTAACAAATAGCACCTTATTATAAAGTGTTACCAAATATTCTGTAGTATTAACTACTGTGAACTGATGCAGTTTAGTAAATACCGTAGTATACTTTAATATTTACGATGATAAAGTAAAAAAAATGACTACAGCATCCTTTAGAAAATACAGTTTTCTTGTAGGATTTGATCAAATATGGGTGACTGCTGTTGTGTAAATCTTGGCCCGAAGCGCAGCATCGTTCCCTGTAGTACACATATCACGTTCCTTCTCGGCAAGCATGAAAGTGGGCAGCCGAGGGTCCTTGGCTGTCTCTTTCTCTCATCCTCTCCTGAATATAAATCTGTCGGAGAGCTCCATAAATCCATCACACAGACCAGCAGATGCTGCCCTAGCGAGCTCGACGAGAGATTTTAACCTGAACCCTGTACTCCTGTCGAACGCTGAGCTACATCAAAGATGCTAAAATACTGTTCATCACCAACTTACAAAGATCCTCTTACAGCACACAATGAATTCGCCATTCACATCCTGATCGATATTAGGACAGAGGAGATGCATTTGCAGTACGTTTACAACTTACAAGATAACTGTTTTATGCAAGTTTGTTACAAAGAATGTCAATTCATATAATATGTAACTTAACAACGAAGAGATACAAACGAAAAAATTCATGGCAACAACAAGGCTGCGATTATTGACTCGGACGAAAAGAAACAAATCTCAACACAAAGAATGCTGAAATGCGCTGCAGCGGCTTACAGAAGTGTTTTTAGAGTCATTGCACATTTCTTTTCTAACCCCAGGTGCAAACCAGCGATAACAACGCTGATTTATCTGAACGGTCTTTGAATAGCAGCGTGCCTTAAATTACACGACACAAAAGGTACCGGTGTGCCTATCTGTTGTTGTGTATAGAAAACGCTCAGAGGAGTAACCTCGTAAACCAGGCACTGCAGAGGATGGGGTTGCCATGGAAACCTACCATGGAGATGGGGGTTGTGGAAGGAGGCGGGACCGGGGTGGAGGGTGTGAGATGGCTGCTCCTGCTGTTCTGGGTCGACTTGGCGTGCTGCGCAGGAAGCGCATCAGCAGTCTGAAAGGACAAGGACCAACACGCAGAATCTTAGTTGCCTTGAATACGCACTCAAACTTGTATGTAAAACATCCGATGCATCGACATGCTTTTGCATGCAATTAAATGTAACTAGTAATGTAACATTTCTTATTTTTTTACAAAATGGCACGCGTTGGAAAACAGCCGCAGGCGCATGACGTGTTAGTTCACTACGCAGTTTGAATGACATTCTATTAAAAAAAGGCCAGACTGCAGGACCAGTGACTGAGCGAGAGCGAGAGAGAGAGAGAGAGAGAGAGTTTCTGACAGCGGCCAGAGAGCATTCAGATCCTGCATCCTCAATTATATGCTAATGTGTCATTTGCTGTATGTTTACATTATTCCGGGCTGATGGAATTTTTCAGCCGCAGAGACGTGACTGGAAACTCAATGCCGTACTGGGAGAGCGAGTGTGACAGTAATGGATGGAAACAGGCAGTGGCACATTTGGAAGAAGTGCTGTAATTTATTAGTGTGGGAGGCAGAGGAACGAAACAATTGGAAAAATTGGTGTCTGGTCAATGAGACACAAATGTCTCGCTTCGGTGTCTCGGCTTGATTTCATCAGCGGCCCCCCCCCCCCAATTAGATTAAGTCGATACGGAGCTCAACACTTGGGCGGTCATTGGGCCACTTTAAGAGAGCAGAAACCTGCTGGTGCCGGGTGCTACGATGGTACATACGGCGGTTAAAATGTCTTAATTGTCCATTGCATTTTACATTCATCTTGTTTTAAACTTCAGTGTTACACGTGAAGCTGTTGTTGTATTGATGCCAGACGTGTGGTTAGGAATAATCGTTTGCTTTGCGAGTGGGTTATAAAAAAAGAGAAAATAAACATATAAGATAAAAAACATTTTAGTAGTAAACGTGTGCATATACAGTTTGCAGGGCATATACACTGCGTTATGAAAAAATAAAGTTATTTATGTACAAACCATTTGCATTTAGATTCCGATGAAAATAACTATAAGTGTATATAGCGTCCAACCCAAGCCAAAAAGTAAGGAGTTCATGAATAAGCTATTCAAAGGACACATGTGGGTATTTTGTCTTGAAACATGCCTCAGAATTCAGACTTACGATGTCTGTTTTAGCCGTCATCCTCCAATTATTTGTATTGACAAATAAGAATCAGCTTAACTTTTAATAGGCTTGCTCAAGACAGATGACACTACTGCATGAGATCTATTCTAGTAACTATACTTAAAGCCAGAATATTAGAGTGTGAAAGTTAGCATTGGTTTCCGAGGCTCTCACCTGCATTAGACGACTCATCTCATTTTTTAGTTGGCCCAGATCTCGCAGCATCTCGCCGGCCCTCTGCACGGCCGAGCTGGAAGATGCCACGTGTGTCTGTTCTCTGTGGTCCTCCAGTTTGCTCGGTTGCTTCACGGCTGGTTCTGATAGTCCTCGGTTTCCAGAACGTGATGCTTTAGGTGACATCTGTGTGCTTCTGCAAAAGCATCAAAGAGATATGACTTACATTTATTTTTAGTGAGATGCTTCATACACAAAGTCACATATACAGCCGCGATAATCATTTTTGTTTAATTCTGTGAACTACTTACTACGCCCAAATTTCAACAAAAAATATTATTTCGATTTGCATTTATTTGCCCAAAATTAAAACTGGAGAAACTGCTCATAAAACAAATGTCCAGACCTCAAATACTGCAAGGAAACAAAGTTCATATTCACTTTATAGCAATATTACAGTAATAGTTATACATGTATTTATTAAAAGTTAAAAATATTTTTGGATATTATATATATAAATTATGTTTTCATGTGTTTTGTCATGATGTCAGTCTTTCACATTTGCTGTTGGATTACTTTATGTAATTCCTGAGGTTTGATTTAGTTAAAATTCAACAGAAACTGGACTGAAATGACCACAATACATCTAGAAATGCTGATTAAACAAACATTTTTTAGTCATTTTTTCCACGGCTGTAGAGTTTCTTGCTCATATGTAAATGAGAACATGCTTACCAAAGACTCACAAGAACAATTCATTTGTGTAAATCTGTCAAAAAACAGGCAAAATGTTGTTTTACAAATGCATGTAAACTCGAATGTTCACAGTAATTAAATAGACCAAGTAGTGTAAACTTAATTTTATATAAAAAGTACTAACTTAAATATTTTGAGTTTCTGTAATTAATTGCGTTATTGTAACTTCATTTAAACAAGTTAATTCAACACAATTTGTTGAGAAGGATTTTCAGTTCCCATCATGCTTTGCGCGAGTGAATTTTGAAATGAGGTGTTATTTTATGCGTTTTTTGAAAGGATAAAGCTACAGTTAATGATATATGTTAATTTATCTTTGATATTAAGAACAGTTTGTTTTATTTTTGAGTTCTTTGGGTTCATTCTTCAGAAGAGTGGTGCTGTGGGAGGTGCCATAGCTCTCGTATGTGTTGCATCACTTTCTGTGAAGGCTGATTGATAATTGTTGATGTAGCTGAAATGTTGAGGTTGTCTTAAGACCTTTTATCTAACTGTAAACAAAAAAAGGAGTTACCTTACTAAATGTTCAAAATAAAGAGGTATTAACATGCGTGAGTACAACAAACTCAAAACTTGATAGTTCTGCTTACTTAAAATTGGGAACATCATCATTTAAACCATCTGATGTAGCTGATTACCTCAAATTTTTACTTTACTTAAATCGTATTCATAGTGCACCAAAAGTTTCATGCATGTAGCCTATCAAGTAAATGTCAACCCCGAGGTAAGAATCTCAAACATCAATAATTTTGCACATTGGTGATTGAAACTAAACTGACAGATATATTGACAGTATATCATTACAATTCAGTGTACTAATAATCCAGTTAAAGGATTAGTGTTCCTCACACACACAGACTATAATCATCTAGAGTTTAGCTGAAGGACTTTGAGGTCGTCCAGCAGTGATGCTCGCCTCTTTCATCAGAGGAACGAGTGAGCAAACGCCCTGAAACAGTGCCGGAGGATGGAACTCATCGCCCTCTGCGCGACTCCCCCCACCGTCCCCATCCGTCCTAACAGCTCAGCGTTTACACCACATGTCACGTGAGCGGCACCAGGGAGAAAACCCGAAACAGGCCAGACTGAATCTGAAATATGTATTTGTACTGGCAGGTAAGCAGAGAGCCAGAGGGGCCCGGAGGCCTCCAGCTCAGGGGTTTGTCGGGTTTTAGCAGTCTGGTTTCACAGCATTTGGTTGCCAGCCCATCTAACGTTACTGTGAAGGCAATTTCTCCAACACTGAAACGCTTGTGTAACGTTGCGGCGATTAATCATCTGCTGACGGTTTCGGTTTGCCAAAATTATGCTGCACATTTGAACAATAAAAGAGACGGTTTTCGGGCAGATCGCATTGTCTTTCCTTGACAGAGAGCGCAAAACAGGTTATTTCAACATGATTTCTAAATCTGCGACTTGGTTATTTTTGAGCCCACAATAACAAAACCCAACCACATAAAACACATTCATAGGGCTTATTAAGAAGGCTAAAGCCTGACACCATTTTCATGAAATCATCTTAGATTCTAATTTCTTTCTGTTGACTTTGAGATGAAATGAGACCTGGACAATTTCTTGACAGGTTTCACGAAATTCACTAGGAACTTTCTCCCGTCTGCAGGGACAGAAGCCGTGCAAAATGTCATCCGAAGGGTTAATATGGGTTTCGTGTTACACTGATTGCTTCTTCCCACAGGTTTGCTCTCACATACTTGGACAGGGTTCTTTAAAGATCCATGTTGCCCTTTAAGCCACAAAGACAAAGAGCTGTTACGTGAAAATGGATACTGGAAGAAAGTAAAGCGTTGAGCTTGACGGCTTTATTTAGAGAGAGAGAAGCTGGTGGAATGAAAAAGGGAGACGATTGAAACGAAGCGAAGATGATAAAACGAGAAAAAATGAGAAAGGACAAGAACGAAAGTGGAACGAGAAGGAAATGAAATGTGATACAGCAGGACAAAGAGAGAGAGATACGGGAAAAGAATTTCAAAGCATCATAGGTATTTTTGTTCAAAGTCTAAGGCAGCACTGTATGTATATACAGCAATCCCAGAATGCATTGCAACAAGCTCAGCAACAACATGAAAAGCTGTAAATAAATGTGAATAAAAAAATGTAAAGAATTGTATATAAAGTCGACACACCAAAGCTCCAAAAATACAAAAAAATGTTATGAAACTTTTAAAAATCTTTTAATTAATACATTTTTTGAGCTTTGGTGTGTTGACTTTGTATACAATTCTGTATTTGTTTTTTCGGTCGAGCACCCACTTGAGGTTGTTGTGCGTGCTTTTGTCTTCTTTTTTTTGTACAAAAATCAATAAATAGCAGACTGTAGGCTGATGTAGCTCACTATCTGCACATCATGAGGTCCTGTGTAAAAAGCCCACGCACGCTCGCACACACACACACGCACGTACGCGGACACACACACAGAAACGTGTTGCTTTACTTCACTACAGACAGACATTCATTCCATCTGAGCACAAAAAGCAGAAAAACCTCAGAGACTAAGCAGTATTTAGAAGAAGTGTAATCTTGACCTGCGGAAGAAACGCAAGACGTTATTGATTTGCCTTACAGGTAAAATTCCATTTATTTGTCGCTATGAAACCGAAACGGGAAACAGCATTTATTTCAAAGTGAAAATGAATGATCATTTTAAATAGGTCATTGATGTTCTTGGCAAAAAATCCTATCAAATAGCTTCGAAAAGGGGATTCGAGTCATAGAAGAGCACAGAGACTTACTGACATAGGTCAATAAGACAAAAAAAAGTATTTTAAGAAAATAGTGAACTAATAAATCAACAAAATGTCATTGGTGCTAAAATATGGTTCATCTGAATGCTGTCTTAAAGGAACAGTTCGCCCAAAAATGACCAACAACCCTCTAGTTGATCCAAACCTATAAAAATGTCTTTGGTAGGTTGAGCACAAAGAAAGATATTTGGAGGCACCATTGACTCTCAATAGTAGGAAAATTATTGTGTAGATTTTTTTCTGATGAACACAAAATAAGTTATTTTGGGGAATTTAAAAAAGCAAGCAGTTCTGCGGCACCTTTGACTCATTTTTCCTACTAGTCAATGGTGCTGACATTCTTCCAAATATCTTGTTCTATGTTCATCAGAACAAAGAAATTTAGATAGATTGGGAACAACTTGAGGGTGATTAAATAAAGACAGAATTCTTATTTTTGGAACTGTTCCTACAGGAACTACAAGTAGGCCTATAAAACAGGAAAAAAGCAACCTGCAAGAAAGTATGTGCAGGCAGACAAGAGACAGAAAATCACATCAAATTAGCATTTTATGAGTAATAAAACTCATCTAAAAAGACCGACAGTCACCTCCTCTCTTATAAATAGCCGGTAGGTGAAGGATACGATACAGACAAAACATCTAGATTCTCTCAAGGTGAAGCGTCAGATGCTGAAGACGGCTGCGTTAACCCGAGACAGCGTTGTGTTTGATCCATCGCTTGGCAACAGACAGCACAACATGCAGATGCATTAGACATCCGTCTCATCAGAGACGCCTCTCTGTCCCCAAGTTTCATTTGCTGACAGGAAGCCAGGCAAAGAAACAGGTGCTTTTTGCCTTTTGGAGCTTCGCAATAAATAAACATGAAGGCGGGAGCAGCGGGAACGGCAGGGCACGGAGTGACGGTTTCCACGCAGCACGCTTCCCTCAATCAGCTTTAAGATCCCACAAAAAGAAGCTAATCCATTTGAAGAGGGAGATGCCAGGCTTTTTGATCTCGCTCAAATTGATTAGGTGTAGATACGATGGGGAGGGGGGATGCCCGATGGAGGTCACACGATGCTAATGTCTGAGACATCTTCTCCCAGAAAACACGGCAGTTAATGAGTTTCCCTGTTTGTGTGTCGACGTTGGGTGGTGATAGAAATCGTTCTTAAATGATGCACTGCCAGACGGTGTATGGATTTTCCTGCTGAAATATTCATATGGAGGGTTATTTGTGTGCCAATAAGAAAGCATAATCAATATGTGACACCTGTCAGACCGTGCGACATAATAGTTACGCCCAAATATTTCTCAAATCGAATTACGACTTTCCGTCACCTTCCAGAGAAAAGAAGCGTTTTATCAACGCTCGGCACATTTTTCCAGGTTTATCGCAGAGATAGACATCACCTTAGGTTTAACTCGACAAGACGCCAAACCTCAAGGTCAAACCCTACGCTCGGAGAATCGCTTTTAACAAACACCACAGACAGAACAATTCATTTTCCAAAGCCCCATCAATAGAACAAAGAAAGAAGATGTTTTCCCCATTCGTCCAATCAGAACGCTTGGTGTCTGCCTTCATTTGTCTGTCACAACAGATCTGGAGCAGAAACGAGAGGGAAGAACCTCTTGTTGAAGAGGTGAAAGGAGGATGGAGGAAGGGTGAGGTCTTCTAACCTCACGGCTGCGTCGGTCTACGGGAAACGGCGACCGCGGGCTTCGCTAATGGTGGCACATGAGTTTCAACCCTCCTGTGAAGAGATTTCATTTCATTGATTCACATTTCATAGAAAGAAGAGTGAAATGTCAGGGGCAGGTGGGATATTCATCATGGGGTGCCGCGCTTCACACCGAGGGAAACCTGAGGAACAAAAGAACCGGCAGGTTCTCTGACTACTGACGATATTTATAAATATGACAGCATGCTGTTTTGATGACAGACAGGTTATTATTTCATGAAAGAGGGATGTCTTCTGTTTAAAATAGAATGTATAGACAACGGTCATGTCAGGAGATGAGGAAACATGTACTGCTGCGTTCACAGTCCTCACACTATCTTTGCAGTATGTATACTAAGCACAGTATGTAAATCGTTCATATGAAAAAATATTTGTATAGGTCTATATATACACTTCGGAAGATGTACAAAGCTGGTCCGACGTGGTCCAGAAGAACTTCCTGTTTCAGTTTTTTAACACAACACAAACCTTTAAACAAATACAGCCAACAGAACATTTATAACCGAAGCAAAAGCGAAATCAATAGATTTCAATTTAAACTTATTTCCAAAACATTACAAATTTCAATGACTTTTTTACAAAACAAGTTGTTATAGAACATATAGCCGCAAAAAACATGGGAGACCCTTTTAATATTATATTCAGTTTTCTGGCATTTATAGGTATGAGTTTAGGTCAAATGATTGTTAGATGTTTAATTCTGTGAACTACTAACAAAATTTCTCCCATATTTTAAATACAAATATTGTTTCTATTTGCATTTATTCCCGGAAAACTGGAGAACCAGGTCAAAATAACAGAAAAGATTTAATACTGCAAATAAAGCACTTCTAAGCATATTCGTACAAATATTTTGGAAAAGTTCAAAAGTATTTTTTTGTGATGAACACGATTTTTCTCGCAGTTTTCATGTGTCTTGTCATGCTGTCAGTCTTTCACATTGCTGTTGGATGACTTTAAGGAATTAAGAAAATAAAATGTATGTGCGGCAGTAGGGCTGTCACAATATAAGATTATCCCTATACAATTGTTATGACCAAAATAACTCGCAATAAGAATATAATGGCAATATCTATGGAACATTGAAAAATTATATTATTACTAAAATTCATCTGTTAGCATTTTTCTATGAGTGTGGGTTATTTTGCATGTCGCTATAATGTGCCACATTACACCACTGTTACGTCCCTAATATCAACCCTGATTTTTAACCACAACATTTCCTAAATAACAATGTGGATGCAAGTAGCTGATATGACAATGATAACTAGTAAACTAGCAACCGCACAGAGAAACAAATCAATGACAGATTTTCTACCTACAGCCACTGCCCCCTACACACATCACTGCAAGCATTGAAGCAACAGGGTGGCTTGCGTCTCATTCCCTAACAACAGACTGTTTTTCTGTCCCGTGCATTAGCCAAAGGGACCCATCATCCATCATGGCGACCCGCGGCTGCACAGATGTTGGGTAAACCCCGCTCATCTAAATGCCATCTCGCACACACCGACCCGAGCGGAGGCTCTTTCCCCCGTACCAGCCGCAACAGATGTGGCCACGGACCTCACTATTAAAATCCGGCCACCTGATGCCTGGAGCTGTGGCGCGTGAACTCCGTCGGCACAGCATGGGTGAGCGCGGTTCTTGGGTGCTCATTTATCATGATTTGTACAGAGTGCCCTGCTTCCATTAATGCTGTTCATCATATCGGTTTTTGGGCTCTTCCTCATATTGGTTTATGGGTGATTATGTTTTTGGATTGTGTAGTCTGTGTGAATGTCCTCTGGATACAGACGCTGTATTTTCACCGGCATCAGAAGCCTATTCATATAAATATATGACATACACTCTTATAAAACAAATGATGGGTTATTTCAACCCAGCCTTGGGTCAAAATTGGACAAACCCATCCGTTGGGTTATAAGTTACAAAGTATGCTGGGTCAAATATAAACACTTTCTGTGTTATTTTAACCAAACAGTTGGGTTCCGAGTCATATTCTGCTGAAACTCAGGATTCCTGACTTCTATAAAGAGAAATCAGATCAATAAACACTGTGTCCACTTCATTGCAAATGTCCATTGAAAAGAACCGAATTGGATATTTCAGACTGATATTTATTTCCTCTGCTTCACAGATAATGAAGGGAATCGAGGGAGAAACCCGGAAATGTAATTTAAAACCAATTTTACAGGACAGAACGGAGATGGGCTGGGAAGAGAAGACTATGCAGGATGATGAAACTCTCCTCTGAATTGCTCCTCTTACAATCCCTCAAGGATTTTGTCACTCTGTGCGCACACAGCTCCAATTTCTTATGTTCCCTGAGAACACACATTTTAGTTCTGTTCCAATAACCCACATTACGCCACATAAGATTGTGTTGGTGAACATCTAAGGCATCGTTGCATGTTTCCCTTCTGCATGGGGCAACCTCGAGTTTTCTATTTGCTTTGCCGAAATTCGAATGACAACAAATATAAATCTGCAGATTTTGGAAGTGGCATCAAACAGACTGCACGCTCTCCAAGTTTTAAAACACAGCTAATGTCTCATGCACAATGCTAACTTTCACCTGCATACACATATGTGTACTACAATGACACATAACAGAGCTTGTGAAAAGTAACACATGTGCCATTTAAAGCCATAAAAAACTGAAAAGTTGAACACTCCATTGTGTTGGATATTTAATAGCAAGACTCCTGATGTGCAAATATAGTCCCCTACCCATAATGTCACGGCAGGGTGGATACCGTGACATTTTGCAGGATCAAGGTCAGTTTATTGGCTTTACGTTGGTGCAGGCAGGAGCTGTCTATCAGTAGTGGGTGACATTTAAACTGGAGTCCACTAATGTGGTGAAAGTCTCAATGGAGAAAGCCAGTTTACAGCAGGGAGGACACACACACATATTGAATGCAGGCAGTTATCAACATACAAATCTCACATTTACACAGTAAATGTGCTGTTGCTTTGCAACAGAGGTCATCCATCAGTTCAAACATATGCGTGGCAATAAAACAGAACGCTGGTTGGTCAATATAAAAGCCAGTCGAGCGACCCGTGCTAACAACATAAAAAATCTGGTTACAAATCACATGTGCAACACCCAAAGCAGATAACTGTCTTAGTTGCATAGATGCACTGCGATATGTCAAAGGTGCACACAAAAAAAATGCTGAATTGTCTTAACCCATGGTCGCGTCAAATTTGGACATTTTCTAAGTTAATTTAAGACCGTGGTTCTCAAACTTTTTTTGTAAGGCACCCCTTGTTAGGGTGCATCCTTTTGTGCCCTCCCCCCAAAAAAAACTTATAATCTTAAACTTAGAAATGTTATTAAACAAAAACATATTCAATTACACAATGCTGGAATATCAATTATTTAGTTGGGTGGCTAAGCCAGCATTTGTTGTGTACAGTAAAATATCTTCATATACAAGGACTTATTTGCCTAGTACAAAACTTAATAAAAAAAAATGTGTCCTAGTAACAAAATTTCTCAAGGCAATATGACAATAATATTAGTGTGCAAACAGTCTAAGGACCAGACTGTAATCATATTTCATAAATGGAGGAACAGCTAAAGAATCACTAAATTTTTCCAAGTTAAGGATGTTCCTAGGTAAATATAGTGTGTGGACCCTGGAACAACATATCTGTAAAAACCCAAAATCTATCCATAAAATCAGGTGTGGAATCACTCAACCCCGCTTGTAAGCTTAAACATCACATTAACTGTAAACTATAATGTGATTGGTATGAGAGCCAAAGATGTTTCCCATGACCACCTACAACCCAAACTGTTCAAGCATCAGTCGAAATATTGGAAGTTACGTGTGCACATCCATGTCTATAGGAACTCGGCTTCACGTCATGCCTTAAAACGCCTTATAGCTGTGAATATATTCACACCACAGCCTCATCTCTCAACCAGAATTGCTTAAACACACCCTGAAAAGAAACTAAAGAAACACACACGATGACGTTCTGCTTCACAATGCACGATCCTTTTCCCTCAATTCACATAACACCTGTGCACGCGATAACAAATTCAGCTGTGCGCCCGAACGAGACAAGAATTTCATTCTAGCGTTTCTGCAGCCCGCGGTCTCCTCCTCTCCAGCCCCTCCGGCGGCATGTGAATGACTCCCAGCAGGTGGAAAAAACGTGAGGGCTAGAGCGGAACAACGGTATGTGGTGGCATTAGTATTCCGCTCGCTGTCCTGCACACTGCCGACCTTCCCAGCATCCTCCACAGCCATCACCAGCACACACACGCTTGTTATTAAACCATATCCGTCTGAAACACGCTTCCTCATTCATATTCATCCGGCTTAGTACAAAGCTTATGCACATTTTTATTAATGTAAAGGTTTGCATGGTTCACGCATATTTATGTTAGCATACATGTGAGTGTGGGGGTCTGCTGATCCAACCTGCCCTGTTGCCTACTTCCATACTACATAGTATCAGTATGCATAATGAGAAGTATGTTTAAAACCTTAGTATGCAAAAACAGTAGGTGGTGCACCAATTGAGGTTTCAGGTATGCATGAGATGGACATCAATCTGTCCCATGAGGCCGTGGGAGGAGAGAAGCCACCAAATTCAAAATATTTGTAAATTAAAAATAGAGGCGAGCGTCAGCGACTGAACCTGTTTTGCACACGAAAGATGGCTTGTTTTGTTACATCAACCTTCTGCCATCAAGCCGAACTCATTTCCAACCAGCCATATTTGCCCACGGTGACTCACTCCCTCAATGTGACGCCTCACCTTGAGCAAGGATTCATTGGCTCTCCCTATAATTCTCTTCCTCTGTCTGCCTGCTGCCCTTTGTGTTTCTCCTTATCGTCTCGGCCGCTCATTGTAAACAAACCCCCACCACACCCACGTCTTCTGCCGAAAGAGCTCTCGTCTCAGCGAGGGGGATGCGATCGCCACGTATTAGGCGAGGGCCATTACCTAGCAACAGTGCCAGCGGCGATTGGCTGGTTGTTTCAGACGTTCAAGGGGGTTTGGTTGGGGCAGAGAAAATGAGGATGAGGGCAGCTGAAACGGGGGAGACGAGGCTATTTTCTGCTCGTGTCATCGCCGCTCGTCGCATCGGAACGACACGGTAAGAGCTCCTCCCCCACGGCCTGCCTTACTGATGGAAAGGCCTGCCGACGGAAACGACTAGCGGCACCCACGGCAGTCAGACGTCCTGTCAAAAGAGCACATTTCTCATGAAAAAATGATATTACATCACGCGCAGGATTCTTCTTTTAGATGAAGTTTGGAGCAAATGCTTGCAGAAGACGTAGGCGCTGCGATAAATACTGGACTGGGCAAGGTACGTCAAGGCATGTAACTAGTTGTTTAACTTCATTGGTTTCAGAATGACAGTTGTGCTATAAACATATTTCATCATCCTGAATTATTTACGGCCTTATTACACAACTAATAGACAGGAAATAATGATGCGATACTGATGACCACCCAGCAGGTAACATCAGATAAACGTATCACGGTTAAAGAGACAATTCACTCAATAAAAATGATGTGTTAATTTAGCGTAACGTCATTCAAAACATGTTCATGACTTTCTTTCATGGAGTGTTTTTGAGTCCGTACAATGGAAGTCAATGGGGGCCAATGTTGTTTGGTTACCAAAATTCTTCAAAATATCTTCTTTCGTGTTCAACAGAAGGGTGAGAAAATGATGGAAATCTTCATTGTGCTGATTTATAATGTACCAATCTAATCGAAATTACAACGTGATACAGACACAACCGGGTAACCCAAAAAGATTAGAACTGCATAAAGGGTGAAACATAAAATGAAAACCTCAGATATACTCACAGATGAACAAAGACAGAAGACACATAGAACTTATCAGACCTACTTCCTACCGAACTTTGGCACGCTTTGCTCAATTATGCGGCTGGTGGACATCCGCAGCCATCTGCAGCAGAGGCAGTGAGTGACATATGATTAATATCCAGCGCCACGGACAGTAAATGTAAGAAAAACAACCCACCAGTGTAAATGGAGAGTGCACTTCATAAATATGCACTACACCCTGGAATAAATCTGACAACGTGAAGGAAATACACCAGGGACCAGAGAGACCGAAGCCGTCCGCGGAGGCTGAGAGAGGAGCCGGGATTTCATAAATCACCGTAATGGAACAGGGCTCTGCTCTCCTGTACGACTCAACATCTGTGCGGCTGCCATCAGCAAACAGGCTGCAATGCATTACATCTGGCCCGGACCTTTGGTGAAAGGCTAGAAGAGTTTGCTTTTAAAGGGACAGTTCATCCTAAAATTGAATTATATTCATTTATTCACCCTCATGTGCTTCAAAACCTGTATGTGACTCTTTTTTATGTGGCACACAAAAGAAGATATTTTGAGAAATGTCTCAATTGAAGTCAACGTGGGTTAATGTTCTTTGGTTATCAACGTTCTTTAAAATCTTCTTATTTCTTCAAAAGAAAGAAAGTCTCACAGATTTGGAAAGACATGAGGATGAATAAATGATGAAAGAATTTTCATCGTTGGGGGAGCGGTCCCTTTAAATCAACATAAAATAACATTCATTTAATCTCTGAAATCTGAAGAAAACAATTTGGGTAATTTAACTGAGCAACAATGCCAATTCACTGTTGAACTCAGTTTTACACATTTTGTTTTCTTTCATGGGGAAAAGAAGCAAATCACAATAATAAAAAAAAGCATTGTCAATAATAGAACAGCCTTGGGTATATTTCATCACTTGCTTGTTTATTTGTTGCCCAAGGTATCAATTTAGTATCTATACCAAGATAACTGCAGACGGTCGTATCGAATCCAGAAAATTGGTATTGATCCAAGGCCTAGAATGAAGCCAGGCGTTTGGATAAAAAAAATAAAAGCCAAAAAGGAAATCTGTTTCGGAGACATTGCATTTTTTTACATCCATTTACTCCCTATACGGCCCATCTTTACACAGCTAGAGCCCATCCCAACGGAAACACCCTGAACAGGTGGAAAATCATTATATTATTAAATTAAACATATTTTACATTTTGGAATAAAATGCGACATATACTGTACAATATGTCCATGAACAAGTAATAAGTAAATATGGATTTCATGTGGACTTGTCTCTGTAGGGATTTAGACATATATATTGATGAGAGTTAACCAACCAGTGTGACTCAAAAACTGTTTTAAATTCAAGGGAAATTCAACTGATATTCAAGGCTTAAACAAAACAAGTGTATGAGACACCACGATATTGTTGAACCTATGAAGTTACATGCAATAGCACAAATTAACCAGCAGGAGTCCTTCTGAGTATAGCGCATAAAGCAAAAGAGTGTGAATGAGCAATTCACAACCTTTAAAGGCGACGCAGGCGTTCGGAGGTGTAAATGAAGGCCTCAAACTGAAATAGTTATGACTCATCCTCTCTGAATTCCCTCGGTGGATAAAACATATATCTGATCATCATCCAGACAACATGGGAAAACATGGGTCCATCCGTTGGCTGAGATTCAATAATGAGCTTTAAATTTGCTGTCCATGGTTTTCCGCAAAAATGCAGCGGGATCTAGTGGACGGCGTGTACTCCTTGGCCCACGTTTTAGTGAGATTCAAACTCAAAACACGGCGCGCCGTGGAATGTGAATAATTACGATCCGACCACCCCGGGTTAGTGGCTCCTTCCCGGGATTGTGGGATGTCAGACTTCTGGAGAGGTTCTGGTTGTGATTACCAGAAATGAGAGTGGGTCAGAAAGGGTTTGGCGTCTGGACAAAAACAAATGAACAAGAGAGAGATATTCAAGAGAGAGGAGAGATGGAAACGGTGAGACAACGAGAGAAAAAAGATAAAGCTAGAGATGAGACTATAAAATCTCCCCCGGCTGGAAAATATTAACATAAAACTTCATCGGGGTGAACTTTATAACAGACGTGGAGCTGGTGCTTCAAACGATGTCAATATGACGAAAGTATGACAGGTGTTACATAAAAAACCTTCCCTTTAGAAACCCATAAAACATGGTTTTCAAAAGACTAAATTACTAAAGGATGGTATCATAGACCGCCGCCAAAACCTTCCCGGCTAAAAAAAAAAAAAGTCACCGCAAAATTTCTGGCCTAGTTCTACTCTTCAAGTAATCCCGTCTCGCATGCATTTTCCCATGAACCGCGGGGCATGCGACTCATCTCTCTCTGTCATTCAGGGTGGATTGAAGAGAAAAACACAGGGAGACAAAAAAAAGAGAGATATCAAAAGACTCCGAGACCTTCAATTTACAACCAACCAGCATCATCTCACGTCTTCCTCTCCATGGCAACAAGCATCTCCTCCGAGCCCTCCCACTTTTTCTCGGCAACAGTTCATGACAGACGCAGCAGCTGATCTCCTCGCCGTACGGGAGGTGGAGTGACTTCCACATTTGCTGATTAGTAATCAGAACACAGACTCGCTCTGATTCCTGGGGGTTGAAAACTGAATTATACATCGCCTCTGCCAATCAGGCTGTGCGCTCCTTCATTGACATTCTATTTAAAGTCCGGTCCTCCATTCCCTAATCATTCCGAAGACATGGAGAGCCACACAATCTAATGCCACGCCGAACCACGGCTCTTCCGAACGGACGCGACATTTATGGAAAATGTCAAAGTGGATGTCGGGGAGTGTTTGTTAATAGAAAGACACTAATGGCTACGGATACATCATCCAGGTGCAAGGCCGCAGTCATTAGCGCTGTTCGCTAAGGCGAGCGCTTTGATCTTGCGATTCTACGGGGATAACAGGGAAAAACAACCTTTGTATTAAACTCATTTGTTATACAGATATGGTGTGCTACTTTTCCATATAGTCAGACATTTACTCTTGGTGGATGACAAAATATCTCATAGATGGGACACCGGAAATATTTCGGAACCAGGGAGTGTGGAACACAAAAGAAGATATTTTGAGAAATGTCTCTGTGGTTTTGTGTCCATACAATGAAGGTCAATGGGGGCCAGTGTCGTAACGTACTTCAAAATATCTTCTTTTGCATTTGGAATGACATGAGGGTGAATAAATGATGAAAGAATTTCATTTTTGGGGGGTTGGGTTAAAATATTCAAAACAACCAGGAACTATCCCTACATGCCTGTTGTCCATGAGGTCCTCTGTTTCAATGTTCATTCAGTCTAATGGAAATTCAATCAATGGCTGCAGTGTTTAAAATTCAGCCATGACTGGAGCACACCGCCAGCTGAAACTGAGAAAAAACATCACAAAGGAGAGTTTGTCAATGACATTCTTCGGTTGAATTTCAATAGCATTCCTAAGTTACACCATTTCTGGGTGCGAACGGCGTGACGGGCGAGACAGAAATAAACAGTCTGCGAAAACAATTTACACATGCTTTTTCCCTCTTATTTCAAGTCGAGTCTGGAAGTGTGAAGGGAAGTCTGGTACAGCTGTTGACGTTCTTCTAACACTCTTTAATGAAGCACCATCACGGCTCTCGTTCACGCAACAGATGGCCTACAGGTGGGGCGGGGGGTGATCGCACCCGGCCCAGGTGACGGGAGGAAGGCCATTACGGTCGTACCCATCCGAAACAGCTTTGTTTGCACGGGGTATTGGTGTCGAAGGCTGCGGCAGTGTCAACTGTCTATTGACCAATCAGCAGCCGCGAGATGAGGTCATCGAGCGTCAGCTGGAGTTGCTGCTAAATGTTCAGTCAACAAAACGGGTGACGATGGAGTGGAATGAAACGCGGGAAACGAACGGGGGAGTGCCGACATGTAAGGCGCGTTGCTCAAGGAAGTGGAATATTACATTTGAATCACAGCTGCTCGTCTGACATCACTTTCATTACTTTGGAAGGTCAAAAAGGAGACAAAAATGACAAAATGGTAATGAAAAGATGCATATTGATTTTTGAGTGAATCTCATGTGAATGGTTAAGAAATGACTGGGTCAGATTTCACCCCCACCCCACTTAGAATAATTTTATTCATGATAAATATCATTTTCCTTCATTTTGATGGCGAAATACCATCCAGTTATTTCTTCGCAAAAAGTTGCATTTTGATTATGGCCCTCAACCCAGATGATTAAAGGGACGGTACGACCAAAAATGACATTTTGTCATCATTTACTCCCCCTCTTGTCATTTCAAACCTGTATGACTTTCTTTCTTCTGCAGAACGCACAAGAAGCTATTTTGAAGAATGTTGGTAACCAAACAACGGCGTTACACAAAACCAATGCAAGTTAATGGGTACCGTCCTGTTCGGGTGCGAGTAAACGATGACAGAATTTTTACTTTTGAGTGAACTATCACTTTAAAATGTCTCGAATATACTAACCAAAAGAGCGAAGATGCATGAACTTATTTAGAAAACGAATTCACTTTCTTTTACGTCCTCGCTGAATTGATCACACTTGCCAGAACAATGTTTGACGATCTAACCAAACCGAAAAGGTCAAAGTCAGCCCGATTCAATGCTTGTAAATGACCAATCGTAGTTACCGCACAGCAAATATCAACACGCTCGCAAAATCATTCCAAACAAATGAGCAGCGCACATACAGTAGCACGCAGCTCAACGACTGGAGAAAAGGCTAAATCCATCTTATAAATCGAGGATGTTATTTGTTGACGTGATTGAAGCAAACGGCACAGGAGGAAGCGGTTGATCAATCATCCTCATTTTCTAATGAAAGCAGATGATACCCGTCCGGCTGTGCAGGGGGGTTTTACATTTGGGAACGCTCGATTAGATCCAATCAAAGGGCCTGAAACAATACTTCAAAGACTTAACTGATAAAAATGGAACGGTGCTAGATTAAAGATCCATAGACAAATAAATGACATCACCTTTAAAACAGACCACCAATTAGACACTTCACTGGGCAAACCACACCCACTGTCCTTTCTCGCTGTTGGGCTGGAGATAGATGGCGACCTTTGGTTTCACCGCAAGGTCGTTGGGAAGGTTTTCATTACATGGGAGTTTCGCTGCTATAAATACTGATGGTTTTGGTACAGTGAGATCATCTGTATTTGTTGGTACGGGATCAAAGCAACAGATGCATCTAATGCGGACACAGTATCCTCGTCCACTAATGGACCTGTGAAAGTATGCGCTTTTAAATTTAGGACAAGGCAAGGTTGATTGACGGGGGAATGAAACAAAACCATGAGACACGCTTTTTAAGAACAACGTATTATTAAAGCCAACCTAAAAACAAAACATTCAGTCATTTATTCGCCTTTATGTCATTCAAAACCTATAGAAACTTCTTTCTTCTTCAATATGCATCTGTTTTAATTATAATTCTTTGCCAAAATCACCAGTTACCCTTAATAGAATTAACCCCACCGTCAAATGTGGCCCAATCTTATTTAATAAACAACAGCGCACTCAAGTAAAAACACACAGTTCTCAGGGTACAGTGAATTGTGGATGGTGACCAGATTCTGGAATGAGAGAATGGAGGAATGTGTGTGTGTGTTAAGGGGGGCCGATGGAAGATGGATGAGAGAACAAGCCGCTGAGTGAACCCGCTGCACCGTGAGCTTAAGAAACCTGAATCCTCTCTGTGTTAGCAGAGCTCCGGTCTAAAATGGCTGCCAGTCGCGTAAACAACCCCGAGAATGAAAGGGGGCTACATTTCTCCAGACGGCCGGCCAAGAGCTGCACGGTTACAGTTAACCCTTTCCTTCCAACCAGACGTCAGGAAATCAAAACAGAGAACTGGATGTTTATTAGTGAGAGACTGAACAGTTTATATTGAATATAAACATTAAAAGTTATTTAATGTACATTAACTATGCAATACAAAGGTGCTCAGTGTTTGTTTCATTCATTCAAGTCGGTCCATACACAAGTTGGGGGACGATTTGGAATCCAAAGGTGCTCAATGCATGACGGTCAAAAGGACGGATTGTTTATTTAAACCTCGGCACAAAAATGTAGATCAATCAAGTGAAACCGCCCTTGAACAATCCAGACTGCGAGCTTTTCATGACAGACTGAATCTCCATGGTGCCCTATAGCCCATTTTCATGTGCTCAGAAGCACCCCCATCCTCTGGCCTCAAACTAGCACCCCCCCACGCCCCAAACCGCTCTGGCGGCTAACTACAGGAAGCTGTAACAGGCCCTCAAGGAGGCACCGGCCTTGAAATGCAAATTGGAATTCCATCCGAAAATTGATGTCCTTTACAAGCTAATGAAAAACATCTGAAACTCCGCCAAAATGGCCCCTTTTTACAATCCACATGCCATTAGTCAAGGCTCGACCCTACATCCATTACACAGGGCTTACGTTCTTATATAAGAAGCTGTAAAATATAAATACAGCGATGTAAGAATGTTTATTAAAGAGTTAGGTGACCTAAAAATACAACATCTGTTGAAATTTACTCACCTCGGTGTCTGTCTAAACCCGTACGACTTTTATACATTCTGTGGACACATGATATGAAATTAAAAAAAGAGAGATTGTGATCATATCGATGCTTCGTTTCCATTAAATAAGGGGACTACAAATCTCATTATATAAAAGAACTGATTTTACAAGTGAACTATTCCTAACAGAAATCACACAGCCAAAGTGTAAATGCAAACAGACCCGAAAACCAACTCAGATGCAGAAAGTGATAAATAACACATTAAACCATAATAAGTATAACACTCTAATCCCAAATGATACCGACAAATTATACTCGCAACATGCCGAAGGGATGGCGCCGCATTTCCTCTGAACTACAAAAGAGGAAAAGCCCAAAAAATAAAATAAACGACAGTGTGGGAGTGAAAAGCGGTAGAAAATCAATTCCCCCTCTGCGCCTTTAATATCTGCAGAACGAGTGGGGGAAGCACACGCCCGCTGTAGCCCGCAGCTTATTTGCGAGGCAGGAATGGAATGTCTGAGATTGCATACATTATGTGCCAAGAGGCCCTGGGCTATGGAAGATAGTGCTGACATCACCGTCTATAAATGGCTGTGCTCGGAGGCACGGTGAATGAAAACAAAATAGGAATAACCCTCTTGCACATAAACCCGCTCTGTTGGCGCCAAATAACGAGCACAGTTGAGGAGAGTTAAATGTCATATCGCAGCGAGAGATGCGCTGACGCCGAGGGAAAAGGTGGGAAGACAATATGCGGCTGAACATCTTTTATCCCATAACTTTTAAATAAACCTACTCCTATCCCAGTTTGATGCGCAGAAATAACTATAAACATTGCTTGAGCATCCGATGTGTTGTTTTGGGTTTCACTACCTGCTTGGTGGTCCAGTGGCAGACGTTTGTAAAAACCTGTCTGAGATAATGATTTTTTTCCCCAAGTTGGTTTTCCTTGTTGTTATTTCAAAAGGAAAACAAAACAACATCATAAATATTTGTGTGATAAGTTGCATGCACTTAAGACACCTCTATAAACATGACTATTTAACAAAAACACACGAAGAGATTAAAGCACAACGCAAGGACCTTTCTAGAGAGGTTGTGGTTCAGACAGCCGAGCCTCGGCACACGCAGGGTTAAGGCTGAACCTCCGTCTCAACTCTTTGTGTCCGCACATTCCTGAATAAATGATGTTTTGAACAAGGCTGTTGCCACGGGCAACTGTGCACGATGGCACTGCGGTGCAACCTTTGGAGTGGCTGTATTTTTATCCGCTGGAAACTTCTCCCTGAGAGGGAGTGTGTGTGTGTGTGTTTGTGTGTGCGTGTTCTTGTACATCTATCTTTATGAGGACCAGTTCGAGTTTTAGACCAGCAGAGTGAGGACTAAGAGAGTAAAGTGAGGACATTTTGGCTGGTCCTCACTTTCTGAGACCCCTGTAAAGGGCTGCTTGAGGGTCAAGACCTGGTTTTAGGGTTTAGGTTATAATTAGGTTTAGGTTATAATTAGGTCAGGTTTAGGGTGAGGGTCAGGTACTCAGTTCTGAGATTGCATTGCGTCAATGTATGTCCTCATAAAGATAGCTGTGCAAACATGTGTGTGTGTTTGTGCGTGTCTGTGTGTGTTATGAGGATTGAAGGGAATTGGAGGAGGGGAAGAAGCCGCTGGCTAGCAAGGGGTGAACAGACTGCAGTGATTTTACAATGCGTCCGAAAGAAATTTCGGAACAGACAATTGACGTCAGAGCTGATTGCTAAGAATGCAAGAAATCCGTATCGTTTCGGAGATGTTTTTTGCAATGCAAATAAACGCAACGAATAACATAAACAACACACAAAGCAGCAAGGAATGCTTTGGACGGAAATAACATTGCAACCTATTACAAGAAACCATTCCGCCGATATAAAGCAGCTAAAGAAAACCCACCACCAATTTGGCCTTGACATGCAAAAAGCCACTTTAAAAAAACAACATGCGATCCTGTGGTACACAAATCCTCAAAACACAAGCTATCAAACTTTTTATAGAGACCAGTCTTCCTCACGGTCTCATCTGTGGATTGTAGTTGACCGTGTCCCAAAGATCAAGCATTCCTTGAAAAGGTGCAGAATTTGACACACACACTCAGACGGCACACATATGCGTGTAGTAAACAGGAAGTGGGACCCCCTCCCTCCCTGACGGGTGGGGTTGGGGTATCTGTTTATTTTTCTTTGTATGTGCACTGATACTTGAAACCAGGTGATTACCAAGACAGCCAAGGGCACCTCAATCTAAATCTGTTTTTGCATGACAATAGGAAGCCTCTCTGTTAATCAGACACCACACCTTTGATTCCTCCAGCAGACAGCGACAACAATATCACTGCATTGCACCACAAAAATGTCTCCTTAAATTTGTCTTAAATTATAGAATATGACTTGTGAGTGGACGATGTCTATACAATATAATTGCTGTGCAATCTCAAAGGAGCCATTGTCTTTTTGAATCACAATTATTTTGGCAAGAGTATCTTAATACGGCCGCACCATTTAAGGATTTATATTTAATTCGTAGATAATTTCCTATATTTGACAGAAAACAATGACTATGCAAGAATGCATACTACTTATTACAACAAATATCATTTATTGCACTTACAATGCCATATTGTGATCAAATACTCATGATTGAAGTTCAACGCAGTGTAGTTGTGGATTTCCATCATTGCCATCATATATCAAACACGGCAATTCAATTACGTAATAAATCAACATAGATACCAAATGCAAATGTATTACACAAAAATTGATTTGGTAAAATAAATGTAACTTGCTAATAAGTAGAGAAATGCATGTTGTACGTGCCCTCATAACAAAAACAAAGTCCCTTGCTTAGTGCAACACGGTCAAATTATTGCGCTCCAGAATGTGCACCACAGGCCTCCACAGAATTCGAGCACAAAGCCCACTTCAGTGGGATAGTTTGGCATACGCATTGTTCCCTGACCTTAATGTCCCCCCTGTTTTCTGGTCTGGATGCTCTTGCTTGGCCGACTGCCATGAATGAATTGTGCCACCCTCTATTTGCCTGAGCTTCTGAAGGAAAAGAGCGAGCATTAGTATGAGTCATGGCAACAGCCACGCACCAACTGTTTTTCCTCTCTCCCGCAGCCAATGCAAAAATACGACTGACAAGTCACATGACCACCAGCTGAATTCTAAATGAGGAATACATCCCTCGAGACATCTCAGGCATGTGCAAGCATTTTCGCCCTTCTTTACCTCCCCAATCTCAGATAGGGTAACGGTTGCTAAACTGAGGCATGGCAGATTAAGCGCGCCGGTATAGCATACTATTTTAAAACCTCCTGCATATGCAGCAGACAGCTTTTATCATGTGCCATTAACAGAACTTGTTGCTGAGGGGGAAACAAGGGCGGCACATATTAAATAAGCACCACAGCCACCCCATGTGACAGCCATGTGTACCGTCCGTGTGCTGAAAGATGCTTCAAACTTTACTTTTCAGGTCAGTGTAGCAGGACTAAATCGGTGTGACGCAAAACAATGACATGAATTCTCAAGGCAGTGTCAAAAGCAATAAAAGTGATATGCTTATTGTGATACTCGATCCACTGTTACACGGCAATGTGCTTGGTTAAGCGCTTTACTTTTCTCTGTATAGAAAAGTTCATTGAAATGCAAAATGAATCACTAGGAGTCAATGAACTACTCCACAATATAATAAAAGATTAAATATGTCTGTTTCACACACATAAAGATGACACCATAATATCTATGCCAGGAAGATGTTAAATGATCTCTTTTGAAAGATCTCTAATGAGGTCATGAGGTAATATATTCAGCAGATCTAGTTTGTTTCATAACATTAAAAAGCTTAATGAACCAACAGTCATGCAAACATTCTTCTGATTTAATAAACAAATAATAAGTCAACTTTACAATAAATGTAGGAGTAATATTTCCTTCTACCTCGACAAATTAACACGCCACAAAGAGTTAATATCAATGAATTTATTACAATTTACTCCGCTCCAAGGCACATTACAAGTCTTCTGTTACTACAGAAATATGTATAAACAAACAGAGCTTTTCTTTTTTTCATGTACAGTATTTTCAGCTCTACTAAAGCGTCCGTGCAACTTCAAAGCAAAAAGAGAGAATGAAATCACGTAATAAAATATATCTGTATTCTCAGACCACGGGATACAAATTAAAAATCGCTGTTTTAAAGATCATACTAAAAAAATGACAAGATCAAAAAACAACAAACGCCCTCTCTCTTAGACTCACTTCGTTTGTTACACCTACCACAAAAGTGTATTCGTTAATGTTTTTTTTTTTGCTTGGGATTGTACATGTAGATGTGGAAACGAGTATGAAATCGAATAGAAACGTTATAACGTAAACCGTAAAAGTGCCGTAAAAATGTTTCCACGCACACCGCCTCCTCCCCCTTCGTGGCGAAACGCAAATGTCTCTGTACACTGGACTATTTCTGTAACTTCAATTTCACAACAAATAGAGTTGTGCTTTAAAACCCAGCGAGCTGCACACACAAGCCGCATCTTTGTTCACTTCAGGCGCGTTTGAAGTTTGAATGATGCCCAAAAATGCCGCGCGCACCTGTGATGCCCGAATACGCGTTTTAGTTGGCAGCTCGCGGGGTTTTAAAACAGCCGTAAATATACTCGCTTCACTTGACTGTTTCTGGTGCAGGAAGCATATATAGTTTAACTTAAGGGTCTCTTTCTTTCTTTACTTTGACATCCCCAGCTAAAATGGTCGCTATCTCGCCTTGCATGAAAGCCCAAGGCACGTTTGACCCTACCAGGGGACATTTCTCTCCGCTGGGGCAGTACACCTCTCCCGTGGCCCCCTGCGCTTTGATGCTCTCCCGGGAGCACGGGAAGCAAAACTTATGGTTAGGAACTGACGGACATTGGACGAAGTGTGTGTCTTCTAAACGTTCGTGGCAGATTGTACAACACAAGGGTCCGCTATTTGCCATGGGCGAGTCTGGAATGTTCTGAGGATGCACCTGATCCATGCCCTGATGCGCACCGGATTGGGAAGGTGTCCCGGCTAGACCAATGTCCCCGTTTCGGGAGGCTAAACGCCGCTGTCCGGACACAGAAGCGGGGGAGACCGGGCTGCTACTGTTGTGTCGCGTCGACGTGGTGGAGTGCACGGAGTTGCTGTCCTTTGGTGAGTGCGCGTTACCCAAAGTGTCTGCCACTGACATGAGCGCAGCCATGGGGGACTGTCCGTTCTGGGGGGCGGATTCGGGTGGTGTGGATCGGCTGGAGTGGACGGATCCGAGGGGTGGGGGTCCGCCGTGGGAAGCTGTGAATGGTCCGGATGCCATGGTTAGTTTAAGGGCTTCGCTTTGACTCGCCATCCACTGCTGTCTCTGCTGCTCGCTCTCCGCCGAGTCCGGTTCTGGCGAGGCTTTACGTTTACGCACGCCCGTTCTGAGCGCGCTGCCCGATGCCACAGCCCGGGGCATGTTCACCAGCGGCGATGGCAACGGAGGGCAGCTGGCGTCGATGTAAGGCTGGGGTAGCATTTCACCGCCGAGTCCCTCCTTAAAGAAACGCACCGACTCCGGTAGTAAATCACCCAGGAGTCTCCAGTCAACAGAGCCGTGCTTTTTCTCATATTCCAGATATTTAAACCCAGAGGAGAGCCCCCTGCCAAAGTCTTTCATGCAGTCTTGGTACATCTGTTTAGCTACACCAGACGCGCTGGAAAACACATTACCAGATCCACTGGGATATTCAATGAATATTTTTAGTTCATAGTCCATTCCTGGCTTTGAAATGGCATCGAAAGAAAACACTCTGCCCATAAGAGAATGGTCTTTCTTGAACCTCACATCAAACGGGGTGCAATTGGAAAGCGTAATTAATGTGTCCCTTACTATTTTGGGTTTGTTTGGCCAGTCCTCCGCTCTGTTCCTCAAACTTTCGCTGAGTTCAGCCAGAGCCTCTGCGTTACGCTGCTTTTCTTTCAGGTCTCTCTCTTGGTCCGTGCTGGAAACAGAACCGGGTCTTTTGCCTTGCTCCGACAGTGTCATCCCCGGTCCGATGCTGCCCGATGCCGGAGGTGCTCGTCCGGTCAGGCTGTGCTGGGCTATGCTCGCCGCCGACGGTGGGCCGTTCAGCAGGGTCTGCGGAAGCAAATTCGGCGGCACGCTCATCTGACCCGACACCGTAACCAGCCCGTGGCTCCGACGCGAATTCGGGCTCTGTCTGTTCAATTCGGGTGGCCCATCGTCTGATTTGGGAAAGCCGTTTGGTCCACCGATCCCGTTGGGAAGCCTGTGCGCGCCGATGCTGGAATAATCAAACCGTGATCTCTCCGTATTCAGTGCGTAGCGGTCCATCCCGGTCTGCTGCTGCTGCTGCTGCTGTTGTTGTTTAGACGAGCCGTCCACATGGTTCAGCTGCTCCTTGGATGACATTCCCGTCTGCGTCTTCACTGCAGGCGGCGGCGCAGGTCCCGGGGATCTCCCCTCCTGAAAGCCATGAGCCCGTTTCAGATGGCGTGCTGTCTCGATAACAAACTCGATCCTGTCCGCGCCCTCGTAGTTCACGCAACCCCTGCACACGGGCTCCGTAAAGTCCCAAATCATAGCCCACGGCATGCGCGGCAAATCACACAAGTAACACGACTGTCTCCTCGACGAGGAGACTTGCGCCGAAGACATGTTGAACTGCTCCTCTCGGGTCCGCTATTCGTTTACTGAAGAGGTGAACGCGCCTCTTCTTCTCGGAATGCCACCTGGCTGGGCCGGTGACGTCAGCACCACGTTCCGCAGTTCTGTTACAAAGTGACAAGCCACTTGTTGCCATGCGAGTGCGCATGCGCTAACCACTCCCTAACAAATCTTCTGAATGGACCGAGGAACGCGCATCACCACGCTGGCCAGTTTGCCCTCAGAATGCAAGAACCAGATGGAAGAAAATCGTTGCGATTCCGTTTTTCAGCCAGAGTATCCGTTTTAATGCGTTCTAGGTGTCCTTTTCGGCGTGAAATTGCGTGCGTTACTGTAAATGCGCGATCACGTCTTGCAAAAATGCTTACATCAGCAAAACGCGCACGTGCCATTTCTAATAAAAACAAGCGCATTCTTGCTATTTTTCACAGACCATGGTCTTCGTACATATTGGATAAAGTACACGCGGCATGGCGAATGGATTTTATTAAACAATAGTTATGGTAAAACAAACTATGGCAATACCAACCGACCCGACAACGATTACTACACTTTTATTTAAAAAAAAAAAACATTGCTTATTTTCCTAGAGATCATCTGTGAGACGTCTGAGTATCATACACCCATATTTAAACAATATTCACTTGTATTTTGAGCAGTTTCTGTATTTTTGCATAGTAAGATCTGTCATCCCCTGAATGTTTACATTAAATGAGCAGTTTTCAGCCCGCCCCTTTCTCAGAGTCTATTCTCTGCTTAACAACACCATGTGGAAAAAAACGGACCCTGTTATACAACTAAATGTGAGGCTGGAAAAACAGCAAGAAAAAAGCAAGAGAGGTCTAAGGGAAGAAGAAATGCCATTTATTGCGATCCCTGCATTCTGCTGGCACAGAACGAAGCTGCACTCTATCCGAGCCAAAAACTAAAACCACCAAGTAAGGCTCGAAGCCAATTTCTACCCAAATATTACATATGCAGTATACCAAGAATTAAGGAGCCTCACGTGACGGCCAAAAGAAATCGAATAACAACTACTGATATACAAACAGGTATAGAAATGCACATATCAGCCCTTCTCGAAAGCAGCTGGAGACGATTTGTAAACTATCCGTGCTCTGCGCTTGTGACTCGGGCTGTTAAAAGGAACGTGAATGATTTAGTTTTTGCTTCAAATGAACAACACAAAGAAAGGAGTGTTTATGCAATGATCTTTGCACAGACCGAGCAAATCACTTGACTTTATATTGAAATCAGACTTCACAAATGGACACTCCTCACATCAGACAGACGGTGGAGTTTGTCAATATTTATATTTTAAAGTGGAACTTCTCTGAAATGTTTATGTTTATCACATTATAATGGCAAAAAAACAGAAACGCAATTAAAATATCCTTTTGCAATATACAGCGAGTCTAAAACCGACAGTGCGACTGTAAAGGATATTTACTCTACTGAGAGATGTTTCACTGTCCCTGTAGCCTTCTTGTGAATACAGATCACCCAGAGGCTTGGCTCGCTCTCTCTCTCACACGCACCGGCCCTGTTCAAAATATCACCCACCCACCTACTCACACACACACACACACGTGCAGGCGCACTCACTGCGCACGGAAAATTTTCCATGTTCAGCTTATCGCAGGGGTTAACGCTCAGCTTCCGCTAAGTGGCTGGCGGGCTGCCAGAGTGAGGGATTCTGGGAAAAGGCAAGTCTTGCCAAGTACAAACTGCCAACATTAAGCAGGCCTGACAGCCCCTCTCCTCCTCCAAAGCTGGCAGCCATTCAAAGTGCTCTTTCTTTTGAGACGCTGGCGGGCAGCCAAATGCATGCAGATTTACTTTACCTATTCTCAGATGGAGCCGATAGAGACCGCCCCGCAGTTGCCATGGGAACCAGAGGCTGCTCAGAGACTTCCCAGTGCCGCTCGGTCGTGCACATCGAGTGGAGAACTCTCAGTAACTTGCAGATGTATGACTTTGCTCTCCCTGGCTTGTTGGTCTTTCTCGTAGGACTAGCGACTCGAATAGAAAGACGAATGTGAGAACAACATATTTTCCCGACCACAACAACCGGTGAGTTGTACCGTGGCAGTACCAGGGAACCATATTGATATCCTATGGTAATACCATGGTACACCGCTGTATTTTTGTCAGCATCAGCCGCACAGTGTTTACCGTTATATAAACTACAAATCACACGTTGCTCTTCATAACAAATGAGAACACCCACATGAACCTGCAGATGTAGTGCAGAAAGATCCTGGAACCGGATCCAAAACATGCTCATGTTATTTAAAACCTCCCCGACGTTATAACAGGCCAGAAACAAAGACAAGGTTACAGTGTTAAGCCCTGCTTCTCATCCAGCCATTTTGACAAGCAGAGCCAAGCCTCTAGACAGAGACACGCTCGAGCAAAGCGTGTACACTTATCGTCTTTAAATGACACTTGCTTACGGAACATTTCTAAAGCATATTTAACATAAAAAGACAAGCTGGCCTAGCGGTGTGCCATATATAAAACAGAAGCATTCTTTGGCTTGGGAATGGAAATAGTTGTGAAGGTCCAGTGCTATGGTTACACGCTGTGTACAATGAAACATGAAAGGCCAAGGGTTGTGTGCTTTCACGCTCTGAAAACAAGATCTATTATTACCTGGACTGCTCTGGTTGGCCATTGTGGGCTGTTGCCATGGCAAACCTCTTTACCCCGACAGACTGCACATCACATCTCTCAGGAGACCTCTGGTTGTTACGGTTCTGGTCCTGGAGTCTGCCGTTTCCTGCAAAGAGAGAAGATACCGCCATGATCGCACACCGCTCCGGGCCTGAGACTCTAACAAGGCCCTGCGTGTTTCAGCTGCAGTCATCAGTTCTGCAGAAACCCAGCGTGCCAATAACCTGAACCCTAAACATGCGATGCTCGTCAGGCGTTCCTGAACACATAGTTTTTCTTTCGTTATTCTTACGGTTACACGGCCGTTGACTGTAAATGGAAAAAGTCAGAATCTGTAAACGGGGGAAAGGGAAACCTCATCTCTCGAAGATTTCCTGAACCCTATTAGAGTCGGGCGAGTGGAATGTTCTCCCCGAGGTCCCGTGGAATGCAGACGAAAGGAAACAAAAGCTACATAAATACGCAGGACAAGGATTTCTCAATCCTCCAAAAACAACAGTGTCCCCTGGCAGTCGACAGAGCTCCCGACCATAATCATTTCCTTAAGGTCAAAAAGGCACCGTAAAGTGGGTCTCCAACTACAACAACAGCAATGTTGCAATGTGCACCTCCGGCGGTCCCCAGCGGGCCCCGGCGTCTGACGAACAGCAGGCTTTGACTCAGAGGCCCTCCAGCTTCTTGACCACAGTTAAATGAGCAGCTAAAACCTCATGACTTCACAGCTAACAAAGCTTTCTTTTAATGGACGCGTTTCCTGTCCAAGAACGGGAAGATGTGGAAGAACAATCAAAATCTAGAAGATATGCTTTGGAAATCAAAAGTCAGATTTGGGTTGTTGACACATATCACAGCTTAAAAATTACATGAATGTACAGAAAAACGGACTAAATTTCTATCAGAATGGTTTCTTTAGCGCCACTTATTTTATTAGATTTGTTATTTTATTATTATTATTTCATGTAGTTTTATTAATAAAACAGTGAAGTTTAGGGAAACACTCAAATTATGGAAAATACATATTAAATTTGACATGATTGAGAACAAGGTTAATACTAGAGATGCACGGTACTATATTTATCCACTGATATCCAATTATTCAAAGTGATCTGCCGACCGATTCTGATGATTCAATTAATATTTCTTAACTTTCTGAATGGTATTCATTTATATAATGACTAATAATATTGAACATCAAACTGGTGATGTTCAATCGGGCCCGATCATCGGCTGTTTTTAAACTAACGGCTATGTGAATAATTGCTTTTCTCGAGCGCTACCAATATTATTGGCCGATATATCGGTGCATCTCTAGTTAATACACACAGTGCATTCAATAGATTGTACTGTACTAGTCATGTCCAAGATCTTTAGATCTTGTCAGATTTCAACAAATGTTTTTTTCTGGAAATTTTCAATAATGGTAGTTATACAACCTATTAAATTCACTCTTCGTCTATTCCTCAAAGCCCTGACTAAAATGTACTTTAATTAAATTACATAAACATACAGCACATAAAAAATACATAGAATAATATAAAGAAATGAAATACAACAAACAGATCTGTAATAAACCTTCTCACAGCACTGAAAGGGGGTTTCTACTGATGTCAAACATAGAAAAGGAAATCAATATGTTCCATAAATATAACTATAAGAGTCATCGTTTCTCTGCACCATATTTTCAAACACATTCCGTTTTTTTTATATTGTGACGGACGTAAACAACAGCCCTCGATTCCGATCCCCTTTTACAGCTGCGGCGTGACGTCAAAGCAACACATGTCCACAGCTGCAAAACATCAGCTGTAATGTGTGGACCCCGAGTTTTTTCTGCGTTGTTTCTAATTATTCCAAACGCAGAGCTGTAAACAATACTCAGCATTTACCAGGAATCTGGCACTTCACCAAGAGGTGATTTCTCGTAATAATGCTGCCAGACTGCAGCCCTCCGGGAGCGCAGCGTCCAGACAGACTGGCACAGCATTAGTGTATGCCATCACACATTAAACTCTTTACGAACAGGAAAATGGTCTTAAGAGAGCAGGGGTGTGCAAGATCTCTAATGCATTAAAAGCATTAAAGAGCAAAACAAAAGAACCGGGGATGCCTAACATAATGCATTTTCCCGCCGTGCACCAGCCTATTTGTGTGCTTTACTGAGAAGTGACGCACGGCATGTGACTCACCCCCCAGTGCACATCAACAGTGATGGGGGTCTCCGCAGGTAAGGGTAGTGGCTATTAATACAATTTGCCATTTGTATCGGAAAGGGCATCCCGGCAGGGTGCACACAGACTCTCCTGGCATCTTTCAGTTGATGTGCGAGACGTGACAAGACGCTTTCAAATGGGATCATGATGTGGGTCACAATGTTTTAAAATGTCAGTATTCTTGCTTATGTTAATCTAGGACTTTCCTCTTGATTTAATCATCATGTTTAGTCTGCAGCATTTTTTTATGAAACAAACACACAACTTTCATAGGCACTATTGTCTGTCTGGAACAAGCTAAAACTCTGGCCCATAAATATTTGAGGAGGTAAGACCACAGGAATTGCAATATTCATAACCTTTAATGTACAACCTCCAAGCTTCTCCGCTAATTCTTTCTATATATACCAGAGATAATAAAATCGGAGTCGTCTAAAGAGCAGAAAACAATATTACATTTAAATCTAATTTGCTTTCTGTGCTTTGCAAAAGGATGCTTGACATTGCAGACGGTGACAGCAGTGTCTTTCAGTACCACATGCTAGAGTTGTTCTAAAATATACTTCAATTAAATAACATTTACTAAATCTTACGGTGTGTTTTAATGACGACATGTTCACAGAAAGATTTACAAGGACTAAATGTACCGTAAAAATCATTTTTCACACCACTTGACCTTTTTAAAGAACTGCTAAAATGCTAGGGTCGAAAAATGGTGGAAAACACAGACTAGTTTCAGCACATCAAATATACAATTTTACTCAAACATTCAAATACATTTCAAGCTGAAGTCTTGATGCTAAAAACCAATCTACCCTCCTGATAATTACACCAGTTCTTTTACTAATTTCCTGCTGGATTACTCACAAATGGGTGGATATTAAAAGTATCCTCCACGTGACACGCCAGATATTGCTTCCCCGCATCTACTTAACGCCACTTGAGGATGTTTTCGAGAAACAAAAGGTAGTTCGGCTAAAAATAGCTTGTTTAATGGAGAGAGCAGCCTGATGGCCAGAGAAACGAACGGAGCAAAGCAGCCACTGAAATAGCAGGGTTGCCATGACGACCAGATTGATGCTCACAAATGACAAAATGGAGTCAGTTAAAACAGACATCTTAAAGCACTGCTTACATTTCCCACTGCCAGACAAACACAAACTCTTTTCGATTCTGAGTGTGGAATCTTTCCCGAATTTTATATCAAACAAAGGACGAGGGTTTTGTATTTGTATCTGGGTCGGTCAAGCAAGTATGCTCTAAATGAGAATTTTCCCACTCCGAGAAAACCACACACGCTCAAAACAAGCGCAAGCCGTAATGAACACTTCCTTCTGCCACACATCCATCAAAGCCTGAGAACAGAGATCTTGCATCTGGGCAAGCAATCCTGTGTTCATGTGGGACATACTTCAGGAGGTGGATTGGGTTCAGACGGACTGACTCCATCTCGCACCTAAATTACCTCCTTGTTGGAAAAGGAGAGAAGAAATGGAAATCTAATGGCTAATCTAGTGTATGCAAACTGTTACACAACCTTGTATAACTCGGGTATACAGTGGGCCGTTTAATGACGCTGACTGCTAAGACACTGAGGCAGCTGTTTTCTCAGGTCAGCCTGTGCAAACATGCCCGGAGCTTTTCCAATAACAAGCCTCAGTCCTCCGACAAAAGCTGACACAGAGCAAAACAGTGTGACGGAGGCGAACAGCTTAAACCGTTCATATTTACACAGCTGTTCGGCAGAGACGCCCCCTTCAACACAACTGTTTTGCCTTAATTGGTTTTTGGTGCAAAAGCGAGTCTTCAATTCGAGCCGGAGTAGTGACAGAGTGGTTGAATGATGGTGTCTACCGGCTACAAGGAAAAGACATGTTCCTGGATAAATTACTGGTAGGAAAAGAACTTGTTTTACCCTGCGCTGAACGCAGCTGCCTCTTAAACAGGAAACTAAAGCCAGGCTGTGTCTTGGCAAAGGCAAAACACAATGGATTCCAAAGCCTGTGGCCATGGAAGCAGACGAGAAAGCCATTTGATATCAGTGATAAAATATTTGAGACGCGACCAAAAACAATATGCTGCAAAATACACGCAGCAGTGATGGATTAAAACATTGCGGCCTCTTGCCAGGACATACTTACAAACAAACAATGACTTCTTATAGAGATGGAACGTATTCTATGATCTGACAGTAAACAAATACCTTAATAAAAAGATTAATGGCAACAATAATAATGACTAAATGCTGTACGTGAATCGCATTACAATCTTCATTTTTCAATGCTTGGAAAGATATAATCCAAAAGCGTGCAACTAATTCCAGAAAACCATTAGCCAATAAAGCTTTCAGATTAGACCATCCAGACAGTCTTGGGAGAGATTAGAATAGACAGTTTTATGGCTTTTATGGATTCATATTTCCTCTGCTTAGACTCAAATCTACACTGAAACTGTTATACGACAGTGGCTATACAGTAGGGTTCCTCAATGGTTGCGGTGTGTGCCGCTACTGCCATCCAGTGGCTTAAATGACAAATGCCATCAACACTGCTATGATACCAGACAATATGTTTAATTACACTGGATATACATTTAGCAAAATCTGACATAAATGATTTGGGCAATAAACCCACCTTGGGTTTTAATAGACGTTCTCTGGGGTTTGTTGGCTTTGGATGAGGATGTCCAGTGGGTGGGTTTCGGAACGACTTTACGAGGTGCTGGGGTCTCCGTGGGGCTTTTATGCCCACCTGTCAGCTTCTCTATGTTCTCAAATTTTGAAGCTAATGAGAAATAAAAAAATAAAGAAACACTTGAGCCAGTGCTTTTGTTTATATTTGCAATTGCTTTAAAATGGCAAACCTCACATATATTCAGAATATTTCCAGTGCACTCAGTCTCTGTGTATCTTTAAAGATTTAATGGCATAGTTCAAGCAAAACAAATGAAGATTCTGTCATCATTTACTCAACCTCTTGTCATTTCAAACTTGAATTATTTTTTTCTTTCGCATAACACAAAAGAAGATATTTTGAAGAAAGTTGGTCTCCGAACACTACCGGGACCCATTTACTTCTATTGTATGATCACAAAACCAATGCAAGTGAATAGTTGTGTCAGTTAATAATATTCGTCAAAATATCTTCTTTTGTGTTTTTCGGAACGAAAGACGGTCATACAGGTTTGAAATGACAAGAGGATGAATAAATGATGACAGAATTTTCATCTTTGGGTGAACTATCCCTTTAAGAAAATGGCTAATATAAGCATATTATACACAGTTAGATTACAACGGTACATGGAAAACTTACATAATGATTCATTTTGATAATGTATTTTAAATTCATTTTTGAATAGTTTCATATTTTGTTTGTCACAGTCATTGTTCACTCTGAAACTTATTATACATTCTGAATTTATTAAATTTAAAATCAACAAAACTGCCGAGATGTTTTGAAAAATATCTACAGATATAAGCCTCACCTGCTTCTAGGGTTCCAGCAAAGGTTTTATCAGTGAAAGTGTGAGCTTGCAGCGTCTGCGTCTGGCTGATTTCAGAAACAGTGTGATGTCTGTGCGAGTCTGCGTTTGCACGAGCTGTAACAGCATCCAGAGCCGAGTCCAAGAGACGATTCTACAGTCAAAAACATAACCACATTAATTCATATTCAATCAATTCATGAGCTCTGAAATTACATTTCGGACATTTACATTGCAGTTCTTAAAGGTACAGTAGCAAACACAGCCTGTTTTTATTAACACTCACATAGAGGACGGAAGTTGTTTTTGGTGCAAAAAATATTGAATCACATTATAAGTACACTGCAGGGGATAAACAGTACAAAACTGATGAATAAAATGTGTATCGTTATAATGTGGTCCCTATAGGACAGCCAGATTCTGCATTTCCAGATCTGGACAGAGGATTTGGCATCGATACCTGTAGTTGGATCTGCTGACACTGGATCGTCTCTAGGTGTTGCAGTCTCTGCTGGATCAGAACGTTCAGCTGCTCTTCCAGATGGGTCACTTTACCAGCAGAAGTGTCCGCTCTCCCCTGCAGGGCACGGGCCTCTGATCCCTGCAGTCTCTTCAGCTCGGCACTTACCCCAGCGATCTGTGCCTCCATTTCACTCTGAGCCTATGGTAACAGAGTATAACATGCACAATGGTTATAACAAATGCATGTCTTTTAAACAATCATTCACCTCATTTGAGCTGCCTTTCGGCTTTTTGGATCTTATCACGCTTACACTAAACGCTTAAGAAAGTCCATTAATATGCAACTTCCAGATATTTTTTACAAACGCATATTTCTATAATGTAATCTGTATGTAGTGTAATGTAATGTACTCTATGAAAGTCTACCTTCAGAAGTGGAGCAGTCGCAGCTATCGCAGCAGCTGAAATGGCTGCCACCGTGGCAGAAGCTCCAGTATCTACGGACGGACAGGGAGGATCTTTGAGGACCTTGGGAGATTGAGATCGTTCTTGGTCCAAAAGCTGTACCGTCACACTTCGGTGTGTAGGTGCACTTGACTTCTGACAGACAAAGAGACAAAAGATTCATGTGATAAACACAACCAGGTTTGATCACATTAATGAGAATCCAAGCAAGCGTCACCTCTTCTTGAGTGCTGCAGAAACTGCCCCTCTACCATCAGCCGAGTATCTAGAAATGTGCACATCTTCACCTGCAAAAATACACAGTCAAGTCATACCACTATCACCTACATACATACAAATCTGATCATGTTGAGTGTTATTTGGATTTCAAAACCATGATGAAATATAAGGGAAAAGAATACACACACCTTTTAATTTTGAATTTCCTGTCTGCATGATTATTTGAGCTCTGTTTTTCTCTTTTCTGGGGTCCTACAGGAGTAAACATATGCTTGGTTAACACACTTGAAAGAAAAAACAATATACTTGGCAAAACAAGGAACATACCAAACATAAGCAAAAACTCACCTCGCTTAAAGGTTCAGGGACTTGATTTGATGGCCCGCGAGCTTGTTGCACCTTGGGTCTTTCTAAACACACACACATATGGCTTGTTTCTTTTGTTCATTTGAATTCATTCGTCTCATCATTTTATTAACATAAGTGTGTTACCCGTTTTTAAACCTGGAGGCTTATTCAGAGACGGCCTGTCTTCCTCTAAACACCTGTCATCCTCAGACGAGACATGTGCAGAGTCTGATATTCTCCTGATATAAATATTCACTTTGTTATGACTCTTCTGTTGTTGCTCCACTTTGCTGGGATCCACTGAGACTCTGGTTGAACCAATCAATACATCTGCAGCATCAGAGCTTGAAGTGGAGTCATTTAAATGTGTATTATTGATAACAGACACACAAGGGTCCATTGCCACTCATAGCCCTGCTGAAAGAAATACACATTTTATTGGGTTCCTTTACAAATGCCATTAATAAACATCAGCTGTCTACCATTAAACTATTACAATATTATTTTATGTTATGTGTTTTTGGCCTTATTCCATTAGGACTTAATAGTATTGTATTGACTCCCATCCACCAGATAATATTTCACAAAATCCAACATATTCCCAATAGTTATTCAGAGAGAGTATTATTAAAAAAATCCCATTATAACCACTAAATAAACGAGGACTTTTGTGATGTGTTTTTTAGCAAAGATATCAGTTATAAAATACTCCAACAGTAGCTTCATTACAGACTGTAAATCAATAAGGATGAATGTGATGATCACATGCGTTGACTATTGTTAAGCATTAATAGACATTTTACTGCACAAGTAAGTTAGTAACAGGGATTATTATGATGTTTTCTTCGGATAGCTAGAACTGACACACGTCAATCCCTTTAGCGTGTTTGTCAATAGGTCTCCTTTTCAAATTTCCCGCCGCGTGTAATATTTAAAAGCTCGGAGCAGTGTTTCTCCAGTGTACTAAATTACTTAAGTGAAGTATTTTTTAAGAAATAGCAAAGTGTGCATAGTTTAGTATAACCGTAAATACACTTACTGTACAGCGACGGTTGTTGTTGACAACAGAAAGTTAACAAATCTGTGAATCAGAAAACAGTATAACGACTACATAACAATCGTTTCAAAATAAAAGTCTCCCTCGCTCACGTTGCTTCAAAGCGATTTAAGCCATGAAGTGTTTTTGATCCGTAGCAAAGTATGTTTGCCCTTCTGATGTGGCGAAACGAGGGAAAATATTTGTTAACGTTGATTTATAATATTTAATATTGGCTTAGAACACCTTCGTTATCAAGAATAAGTGTTTAGGTCACATATTAACAAAACAATACAATTATTTTACATACAATACATACAATTTTCAAGTTATGCTGTTGTGGCGAAATAAGGTGCAAATATTTGTTAACGTTCACTTATAATATTCAATAGTGTTATAGGGGTTAAAACACGTTAGTTATCAAAAATGGTCACAAACTAGAAACACAATTAAAAAACATTTTATGAAACCTTTAATGTTTATGCGGTTTTATGCATCTATATTCCCAAATACATTTTTGCTTACAAATGTTCCTTTTTTTTTAACAAGCGCTTCTATTTTTTGCGAAAGTGCCAATAGGAATCACCGGTTGTGGGTCTTGTTCTCCTTGGTTCACGTGCCCTTCACATCCTTAGTTCTGACAGCAAGGTAACGTTTTTGTTGTAATGTTGTCGTTTTTTTGTAATGTTGCCATGTTTATCTCATACATTTTATGTATTATAAATATTTTCAGTATTTCCGACATTTTCCGTGTTTTAGTACGATAAATCTACGGGAATGCTAAAGGCTAATCTAGCTACTCATCTAATTTATAGAATTATAATGATACCTTTGTTTATGTATATATATATATGTTTTTATTTCTTTATCAAGGATCTTAAATGCTGTGCTGAAACAGTTGTGTTAACAGATGAATGTTTGGTATTTATTTTATGTTTAATTTCGCCCACAGCATCCCATAATAATCTAACTATGGCAGCCCAGGTCACTGAATCAGATCAAATTAAACAGGTAATAAGAGTCTTGCAAACATAATCATAAAATTACATAAATTACTCTAGTGATTGTTATAAAATCATGTTCAATAACTGTTGTATCTGTTCACAGTTTAAAGAATTTTTGGGCACCTACAACAAACTGACAGAAAACTGCTTTATGGATTGTGTCAAAGATTTCACTACAAGAGAAGTCAAGCCAGAAGAGGTATGATGTCCACTTCTATTTGAGTCGTAATTGTTTGATATTTCCCCACACTTTTTTAAAAGCACTAGTAATACTGAGGATTTTGTATCAGTTGAGCCAAAATCCCAACAGCTAAAATCCTTAAAGAATTTATTCAGTGCAAAGCATTTTTTCTGATGAATAATATAAATGAATCTTTCCAGACCACGTGCTCCGAGAGCTGCTTACAGAAGTACCTGAAGATGACACAGAGGATCTCCATGCGCTTCCAGGAATATCACATCCAGCAAAATGAAGCATTGGCTGCTAAAGCTGGCTTGTTAGGACAGCCGCGGTAATCAACCGCTATTACAATGGACTCCAAACCAGTACGCCACTCTTTCTGTTTCAGCGTGAGGAAGGGGTCTCCAAACTGGACCCCGCAGAGGACAGAGAGACATGGGTGAAAGCGTGAGAAGTCCTCTGAGCTCCATCACATCTTCAGATAGCGGGATTTCCTTTCAAAAAGGACAGATACTCTAATATTGATGGATGCAGATACTGATTTGTTGACATGCTACAAAATATTATCACTTATTTGAGTTTATTACTGCATGTAATTTAACTGAAGAAATAAACGTGTTTAATAAGGGTGAGCTTTAAGGTTTCAATTTTTTAGTTGTATTTGCTTGGCAAATGTCACAAATAGTCATCAAAGATAAGAAATTGAAGCCATTTAGATGTTTTGTATTGTGACATTGGTTTCTTCAATGAAGCATATCTTTTATTTGTCATTTTTATATAATGTAGTATTTCATTCTACTTCAAAAATTACTTGTACAGCAATGAGAATCATTACTGCCGAAAAAAATTACACAAAATATGAATCAAACTACTTTGTTTACTAAGGGGTGAGGGTTGCATTACACACTCAGTGCGATATTTTACTTTGGAGTAAATGTGAGGCATGAAATCTCTGCTTTAATTCAAGCTAATAAAGACAACGTGATGAATCAGAATATTTCAAAACTTTATTAGAAATGAGAACTCTTATTTTACATAAAGATACAATGGCTTTGCTTAGGAACCTAATGCCTTCATTCCATTCAGTCCAGGAATCTGTAAATAAACTGAAGTCACAGGGAAGCAAGTTTTCACAATTTCATCTCATCGGTGAATTTATCGATGCCTACAGCATAAAATGTTCAACATATCATGGGTTCATCACTCTAGACAGCTTGGTTTAGGTTCCTAAATGGTTGAGTATATACAGTCTAAAGATGTGCTAATGCTTCTACCAACTTGACATAGAAAAGGAAAATTAATATACAAAGATGTACTGTTTAAAAAATAATATAAATCATTTTTACAGTTTGTGTAAAATGTATTTTCAAATACATGGTTTCGGAAGATCTATTTACAATAGGAACAGTAAGAAACCCCTGGGCTTAACATACTTGTGTAATAAGCAACTGATTTATTCAATTGGTCAAGAACTGGAAAAGAAAACAAGAAGAAATCTTTAAATTAACAAACAAAGTACCAGCAAATCAAGGGGACAAAAAGCAGGCCACCAGTTTCTGGTGTTCCAATAAAGGTGTTGGAAATACCTTGGGTTATTTGGGCCCAAATGAAATGAACAAAACGGGAAAGGACACTGTTTACTGCACAGTAGTTACCCAATTGTGACATCACATTCAAACGATCAAGATGACCTCACAAAATTCTCATTTTCCTTCTACCCCACCAACCGAACCGAACGTGGGAGGATTGTGTGATCTCATCTTGTAAAAATTACAAAAACTATGTCCACGGACTGAATAAATATATTTAACAAGTTGCAAGATAACACCTTTATTTTACACAAAAATGTCAGCTCTAGAAATCTTTCATTAAATAACTTCACGGCTGTGATATATACTTTTTGAAATTTTCCATACTAAAATAAAAACTCTGCAATTACATATAAAAAGACAAAATACAATTTGCAAAGGAAATTAGTCCACTGAAAACAGATTTGTCTCGTATTCCACTGTAAACATTTGCTCAGGTTTTTTTCTGTTTTCGTTTTTATTTTCTTAAAAAGTCAACAAAAATAGGTTTTTGCATAATTCTCTGCGCCCGCACACCAAGATGAGTGGAAGACGCCGGCTGTGGTTTTCAGTAAACTACATTCCCTTTTGCAATTGACTTTGTCCTACTTTTCCAAAATAGGGCACTCTGCTGTAACATGTACTTTGGCAGTTCTGATGGAGCAAGCACATTACAATTGACCTTTCATTGAATAACCATGTCCAGCTGGTTAAGTGACCGTTACCTAGGGATCTTACACGAGGTTCTTACCATGTTCTGATAGAGGACCGTACAAATGATTGACTACTGCATCCAAATTCAGAATTCTGTTCAGGGTTTGTAGAGAACGAAGTGGAAAGTGCCATTGGATTCTTTCTGGATGGATAAATTGTAAGCTTTTGTTTCATAGATTACATTCAACCCTCATGTAGAGTCCGTTCCCTGGTGCTGTAGCGACAGTGAGCGAGTGGAGGCAGGATCAGTTTACAAAGTGCAGAAGGTGAGGGTGGCCATAGGAATCGGAGGAGACATGGAGGCGGGCAGTCTAGTGCTATTGGCTGCTTGCTCTGGCTCATCAGTATGCACGTCTCCGAGGAGGCAGCCGGATGCTGAAAAGGCAGAGGTGGGACGGGACGGGACGCAGGCGTGGCATCACCTGCACTCCACGGCCACAGTGTTTTGAGTGGGGGAGGCTGAAGACGGACTCATGCCTGTGTCGGACGAGCCCGATGATGTGGATGCCGTGGTGTGGGACACTGTTGATCAAAAGTCAAAGGTTTATTCACAATGATTTTTCTTCTATTCAGCTGAAACATGACAATAAAAAACCATCCCACGTCAGAACAGCTGCAAAAATCTGTACACTTTCTGTCCTCACTGACAGCGAGACGTTGGTATGGACGAGTCTGCCCTGACTTATATCACGGTGCAATATAGATCTTTGCTAAAACGGCCACAATTTTTTACACATCAATCACATTCTGACATCCTCAATGACACATGAAATTGAAATAGTACTGCACAAATCCAAAAAAGCCTTTGCACTTATGTTACCATGAAAAAGGCAAGTTAGGGTCTGAAGGCCAGAACAGAGCTTATTCAGAGCATACCTGGCGTCATTTGTGTTCACAACACAAAGGAAATGCTAAAATGAAATATTGATATTACTAGTATCAACATATTTATGTGAACGTCTCCCCCTCTCACACACACATTTATAATAACACACTTATTTCAAGGTTGTTCATTTGATGGTTGCCATAGTAGCAGTTTCACATGAGGATTACAAGCCAAAATTCTGACAGACCGGACGCGACCGGCTCAGTGCGACACGACAAAAGACATTAGAATGAGACACTGAGTGATTTATTACAAATTCGGCTCCCTCTACTTGTGCGGAGAGATCTTTAGATTGTTTTACAGTGTAACGTATATTCTACATGCTGAGAAGCGTCTGTACATCCCCATTCAATGACATGCATAACGTTATCTCTGTTCCAGACAGTTAGCATACTAATCATCATGAAGTTCTCTTTCGTGTCTTTTATATGTTCTTATACTGTCAAATACACACGCTGTTATGTCAAAAACACAAAAGGTTTACATAAGCACAGTCCGTTGTGTTTTAAATGTATAGCCGCATCAAAAATGAATTTGCCTTAAAGTGACAGTAACCTAATACATCTGCGTCACATATTAAAGAGAAAATGAAACTTTTGTAGCTTTATTTAGAGTCATTGCATTTTGATTTTATACAGTGAAGACTGTGCAGTGTTTTATTTTTATTGATCATTCCGTTTCCATCTTGAATGCTAATGTTAAATAGACCTACTTGAAACATTTAACTGTTGTTCAAAATTGAATTGTTCATATTTGTGGGATTATTATGATTATACTATATAACTCAAAGCATTTTTCAGTAATAGTGTAAAAATAAAATGGTGCTACATAAAATCTAAAAATAATATATAAAAAAAATGCAGTTTCATGCAGACTTCTTAATATAAAAAAAAAATATTAAGAAGGCTGGTTATTGATCACCTATGGTACCGATGCTGATCTAAAAAACTCTTCAAAGAGTAATTGCAAATTACTCCCAATAATGCAAATAAAAACACTTAAATACAAAAAATCTGCTTTATGCTATAAAATCAAAAGGCAATCCTACCTTCTCTTTCCTTCTTTTTTAACCGTTTCCGCCTCCTGTCGATGGACGCCACCTCAGACTTTAGTGACATGTAATACTTCCTGATTTCCTGCAGCTTCTCTTGCAGGAATGAAATTCGCTCAGTGCTCGACATGGTGTCCAGCTCAGCTGTGGACAAACAAAAGCAGGACCCAGTCAGTACAAAATTCATACTCGACTACAGAAATGACAGCACAAAACCAGACTTGTAAGTTGCTTTGGATAAAAGTGTCTGCTAAATGCTTAAATGTAATGAATTCACTTTAGAGGACAAAGATGATAAAAAACTAAAATAAGCAAATGTGTCAACCTTTTATTTGAATCGTCCTACATATAAACCAAAGTTTGCCATTAACTCGTCCTATACTGGCACATTTCAAGAAGAAATGTCAATGGTTTTGGAAACCGTGGTATGCTTTTACCATGTTTTACATCAAAACATGCTACAGTTAATATGAACCGCATTATCTTTGATGATGCATATGAGCATTTAAATCACACACCAGTGAAACTGTAAGGAAGTAACTGCAAGTCTTATGGCGTTTTTCCACTGCATAGGACTGCACAGTACGGCGCGGTAGCTCACTTTTGGGGGGTTTTCCACTGGGTACAGTACCTAGTAGTGTTGTTTATGTCACGTTCACAATTATGCTACGGCAGTAGAGGTGGTTCAACTATGACAAATCATTTTATAATCCCCAAAAGGGCTGGTCGATTTGGCCTAAAATCTAAATTTCGATTAATTGAACATTTTCACTCGATTACGATTATTTTGTATTTTGCCCGCATAGATCACTGACAAGGTTTGTAGTGTAAATATGCCCAACTAAACTTATTTTTAGATAATCAAAGAAAATACAAAGTATTTATGGTTATTTATTGAACGTTTCGAATAATAGACATCTTTGTGTAATTTTTTGGAAACATTTCCTCGGCCACTGAAGACAGGAGAACAAACACAACAAATCATCAAATCATCTGTCTGCATGTGTCGTGAGAAATTGGGTGTACTTTAGGACCCTGCCTGGAGACACCAGTCCTGCCGTCATAAGGAGCCGTCACGTGAAAGAAACAGACGGAGCTTTTAATAGTTAAACGAAGCTTAAAACTCATCAGTCTGTCTAAAGAAATATGAAGTAAACGTGTATCTATATTTCTCACAATATGCACGTTTTTGGACAAAAAGTCTTGCGATTACTAAACGGGAGCAGACCTGAAAGAATGTCTCGTATCAACTGTACCCGTCTTTCACACACATTTCATAAACACAGAATATTTTATTTCCATTTGAATCGGGTCATTTAAAAGTAGACATTTTAAGCTTTCTTTACATATCTGTAAAGACTTTCTCTTACATATATGTGTATGCCTAAAATAAACACAGAATATTTTAAGTCTCTCTTGCTCCCATAAGAGCGGCACATGGATATTAAAGGGAAAGTAATCAAAATTACCGACATCAACATTAAGAAACTCTAATCGATGTAATTTTTTCAGTTTCGACTAATCGCCCAGCCCTAATCCCCCCCAACCCATTTTGAAGCGGTACTAAACTGCTGTGGAAAAGCAAACTGAGCCGAAGTGAAGTGAGCTGTACCAAACAGAGTCATAGTAAACCTGACGGCACCATGCAGTGGAAAAGCGCTCAGAATTAGCAGTAAACTGCTTTATATTAATTGGGAAGTTGCACAGCCAAATGTCTGCCAACCATGAAAACACATCTACTAAGTACATGTATGAACATCTGCAGTTAGCAAAGCATGAGAAACCACAATGTAAATGTGTCAGCTTCAAAACTCACTGAGCTGGCAGGACCACTTCTGTGCGCGGGGGGAGGGGACAGAATGCTTCTCTTTGTGCTTGTCTTTCTCCATGTCTTTACTGTTGGGAGAAACCAGAGCAGGTGATGGAGAAAGCTTCTGACTCTTGGATAGGCTGGAGTGCTTCACTGGGGTTAGCTTATTTGAGCTGTCCATGGCAGACTCATGGTCCTCACTGTCGCTACTGTGACCTGGAGACATTCGGAGAGACTGTCAGTGTCATTCAATGCAAGTCAAGTTGATATTAAAGTATGAACAACAGTAATCATGATGCTTGTGATTGATAAGCTAAAAGTGTACGGTGACAAAGTTGAACTTATGAAAACTGGAGCAGGGGGGTCAATCAGACAGCCAAGAGAAGTGTGACATCACATGAAATCAGCGATGTTAGCGAAACCATTCTCTGGTATCATCATCTCAGACCTCATTCGGTTTTCACAAACCTTTAGCTTTTCTAAAGCAAATAACACTCGCTCGCAAATGACTTCAGACGGTAACTCACCTGCTCCATTCTTTTCTGTTTTACAGACCACGCTTGAACGTTTCTGGCTGCGTTTTTGCTTCTTGGCCGATGAGCCGGTAGTGCAGTCTGATAATCTCTTCTGACCTAAAAATTCAGATTCAGACAACAAAACCAACAAACAGAGTTACAAAAGTCCAGATCATCATGGACAAGCAAATGTCATTCATATAAATATTCAGAAACTTCAAACCGACCTCTGTCCTTTCCATCTCGTTCCTGTAGTGAGATGCTGGAGTTACTGGAACTGCTAGCATCAAAGCTATGAGTGGATTCATTCTCTCCAAGACCTTCCTGTGACTCCGCCACGCTGTCCACCTCGATCGTGGCATCGCTTTCGCTTTTAGTGCTGTGGGACTCGTCCGGGCTGGGGGCAGATGACGGGGAAAAGAGCCGGGGAGGTCTCACCTGAGCCAGGGCGTGAGTAAAGTGGTCAGAAGTCTCCAGAGGGCTGAAGCGGAGCTTTCTCTTCCTTCATCATCATCAGTAACTCTTCACCAGATGGTCTGTCCTTCTCCTCTGGGTCATCGAGGTCCACTTCATGGCAAACCAGCGCTTCTGGGCCTATTTGAGGCATCATCTCTTCGTTTGGGGCCGTTAAGGGATCCTGCAGCTCCAGACACAAAGGTTCCACCCTGATGTGCACCTCTCTGGTGAGAGCGGGCATCTCGGACTTCACCTCCAGATCTTTGCTGGGTGATGATAGTTTTGGGGTAGGATGTTCTTCGAGCTTCTCAGCTGGCTCAGGCCTCGGCTCAGGCCTCCTCTCAGGCTCCTGTGGCGATGTTTTTACCGGAGACAGCATTTTGGGTTCTTCTTTTCTGTCCAGGCGAACCTTCTTTTCCGGTGTCCGCTGTTCAGTGGTTTTGCGTTTCAAAGCGCTGCTTCGTTCTGGAGGGTCGACGTCCTCCGTGGCAGAGTCTGTGTCCGAGCCGGGTGTCTCGGGTATTCTCTCTGCAGGACTGCTATGGGGCGTTTCCTGTGATTTCTTAGCAGGACGTGGAGGAGTGCAAGGTTCCTCTGTCTCTAAATGGTTAGCAGTGGCAGGTGTTGGAGGAGGAGTCTCCGATCCTGGTTCTCTCAGCGGAGGCCTCTTTGCTCTTGATTTCAGAGATCCATCATCAGACTCTATAAACAGGGGTGTCTCTTCTACAGGTGTGTCACTCTTCTGGAAATTGGGCATCTCTGCAGGACTGTTGGGACATTCTGGCTCAGACTGCGTAGATTCTGGAATTCGGCTCTCTTCCTCCCGAGGCTCCTCTTTCACCTCCTCTTGTTTTTCTGTTGGGGGTGAATCAGTTTTCTCAGTCCACTCTGGCTTCGGCTCAGGAGAGTCCTCGCATTCGCTATCATCTGAAGAGTTTCCTGAATCTAAGAACAATGAAAGTTAACAGTCACCTATAGATCCATATCAAGCATATTGTCATATTTTACAACTAACTAGACTAAAAGTGTACTGTGACAAAAAGAACTTATGAAAACTGGAGCAGGGGGGTCAATCAGACAGCCAAGAGAAGTGTGACATCACATGAAATCAGCGATGTTAGCGAAACCATTCTCTGGTATCATCATCTCAGACCTCATTCGGTTTTCATAAACTTTTTTAAATGCATTTAATACGCACTCACAAACAACTTTTAGACAGATCGCTTACTGCATATTAAGTATATTATGTAAAGCATATATGCATATATATATATATATATATATATACACATCTATATTTTAAAGTAGAATGCATATGGTTTTGGAAACCTGAATTATTAAAACAATACATCTTTGTTCCCACGTCCTTCATCCGTATTAAGCATTGCTAGCTGCTCTTTGGACTTACCATTAGACCCTCTGTCAGAATCATACATGCCAGAAGTTCTCCTTGTGCGTCGACGAGGGGTACCTGTGCAAACATTTTCCACTGTTAATCATAACAGTTCATCTTATTCAAGAAATCTGACTTAACACATTGCATCTGACAATTGTACCTTCTCCATTCGGCAAGGCAGATGCGTCTGTGGGCTGTGAGTTCTTGCTGCTGGATCGACCCTCATTGCTGGGGGTCTTGGACACACTGCGGGATGTGCTTGGAGGGGTGGATTTGAGAGGAGGACGACCACGTCTTGGTGCTACTTTGACCTGTTTATCTTCCTCTTTCTCTTCATCCTCTTTATTCTATGGTGAAAAGTCATGTGGGCTTTAGAAAATGTAAGTCCTAAATAGTTAATAACAAGTCTAATTTTGCTCACCTTTTTCTTTTGCTTTCTCTTTGTTCCACCCTTATCGACAGGCCATATTATTCTATCGGCTTTAACCCACTCATCATATCTGTTAGAAACAAAACAAAAACCTGATTTAAATTAACTGATTTCAATATATACATACAAAATTAAAGAACGGGAAACGTAACCGGCGAAGAGCATGTTTGATATTAAAAAGAAAGGCGATCTTGTGAGAGTCGTCCCAACAAATTTCATCTCAAATATTTAAATACTAGAAACTCTACAGGTAATAGGCCAAAGGTTTACTAAGAGAAAGTTGAACATCAAAAACAGAAGCAGAGGTTTATCAGACAGCCAAGAGAAATGTGACATCACATGACATCAGTCAAGTTAGCGAAACCATTCCCTGGTATCATCATGGTTGACCTCATTTTCTTCACAGAAACCTTCATTCTTACACAGATCTAATATTTAGGCACAAATAAAAGGCCATGAGAAGTGTCAAAAGTTTCAAAGGCCAAAACACCTCATCAAGGCACATCGCTGTCTCACCTCACATTCCAGCCGTAGTAATGCACCAAGTAGAGAACCTCGCCATTATCAGTCTCAGTATTTTTGATGTTGGCCTCATAGATCTTCTGTGTCTTTCCCTTGCCGTATTTCACTTTGACTTTAGTGCCAGCCAAAGAGTGCTCAGGGTCTTCACAGCCATCACATTCCCTATCATCTCTGTGTCAAACAAATCCAAACCATCAGATTTATCCTCCACACAGGGATTATGTTTGCGGTTTGATGAAAACACGTGAATGGACACAAAGAGCTTAAATGCCATTTCTAAAGGGACATAACAAAATTCTGAGTTGTCTTTGAAAGATGTTGAATGTATTGCAGTACATAGCACTAGGGATGTGCACGAGTACTCGATTAATCGATTACTCGAACGCATCAGCAGGATCGAGCATGAAAATGATGATCGATTGGCTCTTTTTTTTTTTACTATCATTATTTCTGATTGGTTATGCTGGTATTTGGGCGGTAGTCTGATATTTGATTGGTTATGGCTGCGAGAAGTTGTGGTCTAGAGACAAGACCGGAGCACAGAGCGAAAATGGCGTCTAAAGCGCGCAGCGATGTCTGGCAACACTTTGAAAAACTTGACGAAAAAACAGTCAAGTGTAGCTAAGCCCGACTCAGCAACGGCGCTCGACACTCTTTTCGGCGAGGACTACGGCACGAGTGATGTTTCTCCGCATGACACCGAAATCGAAAGCTACTTCAGGGAGCCATGCATCTCTGTAAACCAGGATCCTTTATTGTGGTGGAAAGTAAATGAGTCTCGATTTGCAAAGCTAAGCACCCTTGCCCAGTGGTACCTGGCTGTTCCTGCAACTTCTGTGCCTGCTGAGCGTGTTTTTTTCCACCGCAGGTCTAATTGTAAATAGACTCCGCACTCGGCTTTCACCGAGAACCGACTGATCTTTTTAAATAAAAATATGTAGTCCTTATGTTAAGTTTTATTAGCCATGCATGGTAAAATATTCAGGCTGTTTTTGTTTTAAGTTTAAACAGCTTAGTTAAATTATGCTGGCTTTATTTTATTTACCTTTACCGACTGATCATTTTGAAAGAAATGTTATGTTACCTAATCTTTAAGTTTTATAGCTGAGGTAAAAATATTCAGGCTATTTTTATTTTAAGTTTGTGCAGCCAAATTATCCATGGCTTCTAATTTTCGTTAGGCTATGGGCTACTTAACAGTCGTTTGGTGAAGTTGTATTAAACTTTATTTTTGCGAACCTTTTACAAAAAACTTTTTTTCCACAGCCGTTGTGATGCTGCTGAAGTAAAATATTGTTTTGTTAAAAATAACAGTTGAATAAAATAACTGAAAGCATATCATGTGTGTTTTTTTTTTTTTTCACATGCATAGAAAAGGTAGGTTATCTTTTAAAAACTGATGCAAATTTATCCAAATAATAAGACAGACATGATGGGGATAATACTGTAAAATAAGATATTTTTTTTTTGCGGGGCTTCAGTTGCCATTGTTTTAAAGCGCCCTGTAACGGGAGAAGCGCATCCACTACTTTCTGGTTGGCACTTAGTTCAAGCTCACATGCATTTTGTGTAGATAAATACAATTTGTAATATAACATTTACATATTGTGTATCTAGGCTATATGATACATTTTATATACAATGCGTCATGAAGAAAAAGCGCTTCAGCTTGACCTCACGCTGTTATTTATTTTAAATGTTTACTGTGTTAACCACTATTGATGGTGATGTTTAATAATCTGTGTTAATTTAATTATTTTTTTAATCCTGTCATGTTTCATTGTTTTATCAACAACGTTTTTAACAGGGCTTTAATTAAAATATTTAATTGTCGCTATGACGCACACGCCCCGCCCCTTGCTTAAGCTCCACCCCCGATTAATCGAGTACTCGTTTCTCAAACCTGTGGATTACTCGAAATGAAATATGATCAGAAATGCCCATCCCTACATAGCACATCTATAGAGTACATCAGACTATTTCAGGGAAAATCCAAAAACAACTGTACATTATTTGGTTATCTGGCCTTAATGAACTATACGAAAAGTAATGAACTACAATACATTCACGGGAAAGATAAAGCTGTTGATTTTCATTTATCTGTGCTTCTATACAGAGATTAAACACATACAGATGTCTTAAACATGTTCCTTAAAACAGCCTGTTTAACTCTAGGGTCAGAGAAAATGTCACAAAACACTAAAAAGCATCTGTTCTCGGTGCCAAAAAATAACATTAGCTGACTTTGAAGAACACAAAAAAAGCTACTGAAGTGTAGAACATGGTCCCTTCAAAAGCAATATGAAACGACTCTGAATTAAATCACTTTTAAAATGCAGAGATTGATCAGACAGCCAAGAGAAGTGTGACATCACATCAGATCAGTCAAGTTAGCGAAACCATTCTCTGGTATCATCATTTTTTACTCTGCTGGAACAACCAATTTCATCCTGACCATACACTTAAATATAAAAGTACTGAACAAAATCGAACGTACCTGTCCCTGAATCTGAATCTCTCTTCATCGTCCTCTTCATATTCATCATCCTCCAGCTCCTCATCATCAGAGTCTCTATCAGAGTCCTCAAGGCGACGGCTGCGTCGTTTCCCAGGATGCTCTTCATCGGCTTTCTCCTTTGGCTCCTCTCCACTGGCTTCTCCTCCTGTTGGTGACTCCTCAGTCACTTTCTCCTCATTCAGAGAATCCCTGCCCTCAACTTTTACCGGAGGCACGGCGCTCCGCCGCCGGCCCTAAAGGGTCAAAAAACACATTTGTCATTTAAATATATAGTTTACTATGTCCATGGGAGCTATTTTATGCTTTTTTGCATTGATACATTTAATCCTATACCAGTTTAAACACTGCTAATTTAAGCCATGCACATTCATCATAAGGGGGATCCAATCATTCAAGGGTAGAGACAATAATATTTAACAATACATGGAGGATAACCCTTCAACATCAATAATCTTTAATCCATCATTGAGTTGAGAACGTTTAGTCCAGATATAAGTTTGCACAGGTTCAAGAGTCCAGACAATAAACACAACTGAGATCACAATCTGCAGTTCACCATTCGTAGTGTAGAAATCTGTCATTGTCACACTCCATTCGGGAAATATCATCCAGCAAAGGATCCATCAGATGGATGGTAAATGAACCATAGTCCACAAGAAATGTTAATTTCATTGTTAATGAGGCGGCTAACGAAAACCCCCTAAACAAATATACAATACATAATAAGAATATAAAATTCACCATAACACAAGTACAACCATCACCAAATATATACAGACTTACGCGGAGATGTAGAACCTAAGAGGTTCCTCGCAATGGGGTTATCCATAGCATGCGGCTGAGCCTAGCAAACACTCAAAGCCATGCTTGCACCTCCCTAACTGGTCTTACTTGGCCCTTTTTAAAGGAATAGACCTCCTGACATTACCCTGTTTCCCCCTTCAGGTTTGGAGAGGCATTACCATAAGAAAACATGGAACAGTGTCTCATGACTGTTACAAGCTTAAAAAATTATTAAGCCATTTCTTAGGCAGATTTCCTTGAAAAAATAAATACGGTCAACAGCAACACAGCATCAGTGTTTGAATCATGTCAATTTTGACCAGCCCAACGCAAGTTTGGGGATAATAATTCCTGTTTACCAAACAATGGTAGGGGGGAGTGCTTGGAACTTGTCTGGAAGCAGTCATGATTATGTGCAGCTCTGTTTGGTTCAGCTTATACCGTAGAGGTTACACAATTCAACCGTTAAGCAGGAAATCTGGATCTGGTTATAAATTGGCATTCAGGCAACAGGATACGAGATCACAGCAAAACAGAAAAATGCATAAAAATCGTATTAATCAAGCTTTTTCTATGTCTGGCCTTCAAGGTTTATTCCCGTAACATTGACAAAAGTTCTGGTAAAACATTAAGGTTGCAATTACATCCTTCACTTCCTGCCCAACTAAAAGACAGCCATTAATCAATTCAAACCAGAAGATGCATATCAGACAGCCAAGAGAAGTGTGGCATCATGTGACATCAGGTCATGAAAGCGAAACCATTCTCAGGCATCATCATGTGCATTTCCTCCCTAGAGCGCATAAAGCTTTGAATCCAAGCATTATTGCTCTGTGGCTCGCAGGTCAACAAGTATGACAATCCCACATCCTGAGTGCAGCCCTGCAGAAACTCACCCTGGGCGAGCAGCTATCTTTGTGTCCCTTTTCGCTCTCTGCGTCTGACTCATCTCCATCTCCGCTGGTCGATGGCTCTGCTTTAACCTCCTCGCTCACTTCCTCCGTCGCCTCGCTCTCGTTTATCACGGGCCTGTCGCTCTTCACCCCTGGCAAGCTTTCCGGTCGAGGCTCGTTGTGGTGCACCGTCCTGAACTGGATCTGTGCCGAGCGGCAGTACTCCTCAAAACCGTACAGGTACCTGATGTTCAGGACACAGAATGAGTCACTATTAGGAGTTTTATGTTGAAGGAACAATGCAGGATATTTCGAAAACAATGTCTATTAGTGTCTGTAGTGCTCTTTAACAGACCCCTTTCACATTTCAAGGTTTAGAACACAGAAGTAAACAACAGAAGGGTAAAAGCACGGCTATAAAATGTTGCCACATTATAGTTTCTACGATGGATTACAGCTAAGACAAAGTTAAAGTCACTTTCACAACAGCTATCTCTAAAGTTTTATGTCAAGGTGATTTATTTAAAAGGTATTTAAATATTTACGATGCAGTGCACTATTAAACTATTTAAAGGGTCATAATTTGTATATTGCATTTCTTACATATTGCAATAAGATTAGATTTATTTTCACCAGCAGGCTAACAAAAGCTAGCTTGCACACTTAGTTGCTAAACATTCAATATGAGTGTATGTACAACAAACAACGTTTTTTATTTTAGTTTATGTACACACTGAAGGACAAGTTAAAACTTTCCGTGTAGATAAAGAGCAGGCGACAGATTCTATCCATAATCAATAGGTTGAAAACAACTAATCAAACCCAGCAAAGTGCAGAATTGTCTGTTTGCTAACTAAACAAAAAGATTTTTGCTATGCTATAAAACATTATCTGCTGACAAACACAACCCAGAGCAGCAGGAATTGTGCAAGCATGCACTTACTTTCTGTAAGCCGTTTTCACATTGTAGGAGGCTGCAGAGTTCAGGACCGGGATGCCGAGATCCATGTAGATCTGCTTCCAAATGGATCCGCTCTCAATCTGTAAACATCAATAAACAGTTCCATTACAAAATTCTACATTAACATTACTATAAGTCATCATTGAAGAGGTCATTGTGCTATGCACATCCAGCAAACATATAAAGCCAAATAACAAATTTTAGTTTCCTTCTCTCACTGAAAGGAAAATCAAAGGCCAGCTTTCAGTTCACTTTTGCCAATGTCTAAGTTCTCACTTGCAAAGAACAATAAAACAACTGTAGGAGAGTGAAGAACACTCACATCGTCACAGCCGCCATGAAGATGGACCAGCCGGAAGAGCTTGAAGAGGTTAAGATCTTTATAGCCCAGCACTGGAGGTTTGTTAATTGGCGTCCCTGGAAGAAAAATAAAGAGGAATAGACGCATTGAACTGAAAGTTTGCCTTGCAGAAATAGTATTCGGTATTTATCGATCATGTATTAAACATTTTACATTGTATTTAAAACACGAAATTAATATAGAGTTTTTAATTTCCTGTGGTGTCACGTACCACCAGGGGTCTCTTCAAGTACCACTAGTGGTACATGTACCACAGATTTACAGTATTCAGACGGAATTTGGTAATCCTGGTTTTCTTTTTACATTATTAAGAGTTAATCAATTCTACTGGGATGTGCAAACATTACCTCTGTCCTCCATAAATTTGTAGAGCTGCTGTAGAAAATGGTCCCTCTCCTCTGGATCAGGTTCATCATCAGGCTGGTTAAGAAAGACACAAAGGCCCAACGAATTCATAAGATAGTTACTCTATAATATCAGTCAAGCAAAATCATTTATAAATATCATTGTCACCTAATTGCAAAAGAATCCATAAGTTAACAGTCACCTATAGATCCATATCAAGCATTTTGTCATATTTTACAACTAACTAGACTAAAAGTGTACTGTGACAAAAAGAACTTATGAAAACTGGAGCAGGGGGGTCAATCAGACAGCCAAGAGAAGTGTGACATCACATGAAATCAGCGATGTTAGCGAAACCATTCTCTGGTATCATCATCTCAGACCTTTCATAAACTTTTTTAAATGCATTTAATACGCACTCACCAACAACTTTTAGACAGATTGCTTACTGCATATCAAGTATATTATGTAAAGCATATATATATATATATATTTACATCTATATTTTAAAGTAGAATGCATATGGTTTTGGAAGCTAAGTCAAAAGAAAATTATTAAAAGCTAACTGTTTGGGCTGTTTAGTGCAAATGAACGAACCCTCAATACAAATTACAACGGAACACAGCGGCGTCTAAATAAAATATAATTAATCAGTATATTTGTGCATGCTGGAACTGCGAAACAAATGCAACAAAAATCACTATATATTTGGCTAAAATATGGCATTTTCATCATCGAAAATATGCGTTTGAGTAAAAGGGTACAGAACAAAAAACATTAAATTCTCAAGCAAAGCGAACGAAAACCCGTTAATAAAGCAGACTGGCCACAATACCAAATATAGAGAACATACATGAACACTCGAGTTGTCATATGTATTGTTTTTCACATGCTTTGTAGAGTCAAATTCAATCATATATAAATGCGCAGAAGAAATTTAAGGTGATGCTCATGGGAAAACCTGTCGGATGTCGCACGGAGGTTTTCATGAAGACCCAAAAATACATTTTAACACATTTCCACATATTAACGTTTCTGTTCAAATCATCTGTACACTCAAACAGTAACACCATAATTTCTGTGAGTTTAAGTCTATTTATTATCAAAGTATTTGTCCCTAATACAGGTATTTTGGGGAAAAGTGTCAATAATTGCATTGCAGGCTGATTTAAGGTGTGCACTTTTTAAGAGTAGACATATATAGCATCATTCCAATGACAACACTCTAAAAAAGAACCCATCTTTCCCCAAAAATATTTTCTGTGATGTGCACGACCACCTCCAGTGAAGAGAGAAGACTCTTTGAGATGTGCTCAGCACTGCCCACCAATAATCTGGCACACCTCCACTGGGCCTCATCCAATCCCCACAGCCTTTTCACAATCAAAGAAACGAACAGTTGCCATGGGAACGTGTCAGAAAACCAAGCAAATGGCCATTTGTCCAAACTCGGGGAGAAGGAAGAATGAGACATTGTTGCATGGAGCTCGGGGGCTTTCCCACATGCTGGGACCATTCAGTGGACTTAATCAAGGTGTGCGAGAACATGAGATGGAAAGAGCCGAGGAATGTCTTCACAAATCAACAAAAACACCAACACTGAGGTTCTTGGTCAGTGCATGGCACCTGTGAATGTCATTATACACCTTCAGTACTCCTGGTGCCAACCACTTTAATCCTAGCTACCTTTGCAACACTACATGCCAAACACTGGGGACCAGGACCACAAGTTGAAAGCAATAGTATAAAACAAAAATAAACAACAAATCAAATCAACAAAAGACGAAAGCTGAAGATCTTCCAAACACTTTTATTTTTGAACCACGTCGAAATAAAACACTGTGGTTATAAATACTTTTTGAGCGAATTGGCAATGATGAGCAAGTTAAAGTCTTACCTCTTCTTGCTCTGGCTCTTTCAACTCTTCCTCACTCTCTTTGCCATCACCATCATCTTCTTCATTCTCTTCATCACTGCTTGAAGATTCCAAAATCTCACTTAGGTCCATTTTCCAGCTGTCAGGGATCTGTTTGGACTGTAGAAAATGTTGTGCTTCTTCAAATCCTGTCCAGAGAAAAAGAAACTGTGGATTAGAGATCTGTCACTGGTGAGGAAACCAGTTATTGAAATTAACCAAAATCAGCCACGGTCTCTTACCTTTCCTGTTCGAGTATTCAGGTTTGGAGATGGTGTTGATGTTTAACTCCTGAATTTCTTTGCGTGCAACTGTGTGACTATAGGGGACAAACAAAAGTTAAGTCAGCATGTTCAGGTTATTTACTGAAATGTACCATCATTTTTTTTTTTTCAATAACAGGGCTCGACATTAACGCTTGTCCGGGACGAGTGAATGTTTTGTATGGGCAAGTGAGAGAGAATTTTACTTGACCGACCAGGCAAGAAACTTAAAAAAAAAAATACTCAGGGCTGTACAGTGCGATGTATATGTAGAATAATAAGAATAGGTACATTAGACCGAGCTAAGTGTTTGAGTGAAGTGGGTTTGACGTTGTGCTTGTTTGTGTGTGACAATAATCAATGCGCGTGAGTCCAAATAACTAGATGCAGATGCGGAATCCTGTTGTTTAAATATGTCATCTGGTTGTTCTGCGTGTCTGAGTGAGTGAGGTGCACAGTTTAACATACTACACAAGTGATGGTCGAGGATTTGCCTGCGTCTGCACTGTATGAGGATATAGAAGACATTAACATCATCTCCAGAGTGAGAGTTTCTTTTACTAGCATTTTTAGTGTTTGAGTGAAGCCATCATCAAACTTGAGCGTCTTCCAGGTGACCCATCAAAATAAAAGTCCCGTTAACTTTAACTCTCAGATGAAAGAATACTGGAGTGTACTATACTATAATAGGGCAAGTAAAATTCTTCTCTCAGTGCTTTCCTGTGGTTCAGTGGTTAGAGCATTGTGCTAGCAACGCCAAGGTCATCATGGGTTCAATCCCAGGGATTGCACATAATTAAAAAAAAAATGCAATGCAAGTCACTTTGGATAAAAGCGTCTGCCAAATGCATAAATGAAAATGTAAAAACGTATAGTATTTGCTATACAAAATTCCAGTGGCCTTGTAGTAAATATTGTAGCATATTTTTATTTTTTTTTTTGGCATCTGTAGCACCAGTGCTATGTGCAAAAAAGTGAACGTGACACTAACAATAATAACTGCTTTACTTTGTTCTATAGCAATCACGGAGAATATACCCAAATTCAGGCGGCCACAGTGGACACTAGGTAAATCCCTTAGAAGCTAACAGACAAATCAGAATCCGAAACGATTATGAAACTTCAAATGAAATATAATTTCTTATCTCCGGACAAGTAATTTCAGACAAAGTGAATGACCAATTTACTTGTCCGAAGGACAACCACATGACCATGCTTAATGAAGTATTATTTGTCATATAAAAAATAAACAGTAACAGCAATATTTGAGGCTACTCACAATTTGGAGTCAGCAAATGATCTCACTAAACATTGGTCCTTTTTGATAGTTATGTCATCATTGCAGCTTGGAGATATTACCTTCAGAGAGAAATAAATATCTTTAAAAATCTAAGCAGTGTAGTAACTAACAAGAAATACACAGCGTATCTCACTGCAATCAAGTCTTCTACACACTCTCAAAGTCACGTTTTCAACATTAACAATACAACTGTCTCCATACTGGCTATGTCCATATGCTTTAAAACACAAAAGTGGGTAAAAAGCTATCCAATAAAACAAATGAAGCCAGGACTAACCAGGGCATAGAACCATGAATTACTATCCGAACCGCTCTCGATACAGGCAACTTTCCCCAACAGATCATCATTGAGCCTCCTCCTATCATCATCATCATCTTCACTCGATGAAGACTCCTTCTCATCCTCTGCACTGCAACACATCAAAGAAAGCAGTAGAGTGTTAATCAATTTGCTTCTTTGTCACACTGCAACACTGGCAGAATGACATTTAAGCATTTAGAAAAAATAAACGGATACTGCAAAAATAAACCAGCTCAGAACCGATCAGCATATAAACTTACATTTCTGAGATTCATTATAAGTATAATAGGTCTACTGAAACTGAAATGAGAATGACAAACATTTTTCAACAAGCGCAGTGTGAATTAAGCTGATAACACTTAATTTGCATAACATCTTTATCCACAACAAACATTTATTACACTCACTTTTTGTTTTTAGACATGCAGTTACAGTAATACAGCTAATACAGAAACAAAAATGAAACCGACTTAAAGGGGTCATACTTTTACAGCACTATGTGGACATACTCTAACACTCGCAAAGCTCCCCATAAAGATGTCAAACACCAGGAGGTAAAAATCCATAAATACTTACACTGCCTGTGAAGACCTTCTACCTCGGTTTGTCTTCTTTCCAATGACAGGAGTGCCAAAGTGCTCTGGGTTAGTCAGGGGCAGTTGGTCCAAAGTCTGTCAGCGAGAAAGAGATGGAAAGCCAGCAAAAAGAGAAAGAGACCACCACAAAGAAGCGTTAGCACAAATGCGACAAAGCAAAGACAACACATCACATTCCAATGAAATACTTCAGACCTCGCTCTCTGCAAAATGTCTCTCGCCTTTGAGACACAACGATGTTCTTCTAAGCGTCTTCTCATCTCCATCATCAAATACTACAACGAGAAAGAAAACAACTTTAGAAACCTAATGACAAGTTTGCTTAAGACCTCGATCACGTTGGAGGTACTGAAGAGCAATTAGAGAGATTGAGAGCGAGTGGCTTTATGACAGCAGCTCTTCAGGGAGATTTCCTCAGCTATGCCTGTACGTACCCACAGTGTACCAGCTGGCATCTGTGAGTTTGCTGATGACAGCTTCAGTAAGTCCGCCCTCGGGGCTCCTCACCTCCACTGTTGAGCCAACCTGAGACCACACAGAAACTTCACATCACTGCACTGTTTTTGCAATAAACCTCCTTTGCAAAATATCATGCTTAATAACATAGCCTTTGGATAACTTGTAGAATTAAACATGCTTTGAGTCTCTTATGAGGCTGCAACATCTAAAGCATATCTATCTTATAAATAAGTACAAAGGTGACCATATTCTAATAAAATATCAGATAATCTATACCATGTTCCAAACTGTGTATTTGTTGTCTGCTGTGTGTTGTGTGTTTTGTAATATGTAGTGGGTCCTATTGTGTTGGGTTAGACCCTAATCTACAGTTAATTTAGTCCTCCTAAAAATTGTTCCTAAACTAAAACTATTCCCAGGTCCTGCGGTGTGAACATGAAAACTTCTGCCAATAGCTACAGTATAGAAACTATGAAAACGTTCCTCCCGTGCAAAAGGTTCTATAGCCATGAATGACTAGGGTCCTAAATTTGATGTTTAAGTAACAAGGAGAGACTTCTTAATTCAGCTAGCAATTTTATTGGGCAATAACAACAAAATAGACAAATTTTCCACCTTACCCTTAAAGGACCTTTCACTTGGTCATCTTGGACAACCTGTGAGGTGCTGTCTCCTTTAAGCACAACCTACAAATGAAGAATGGGTGATGATATTGAAAAGTGCACCAACAAAAGATGGCGAGAAGCCAGCGGATAGTAAAAGACTAGTAACAGAGTTCAGTGAAGGTTAAGTATTCTGGTTGTGTAACAGACCGCGTGTTCGTCATGATCTTCAAGCTTCTTAGCAAGGGCCTTCGTACATTGTTTAAGGTAATTACTTAAAATCTTATTCTAGTGAAACTCAGGAACGTGCACCTAAAATTCAGATGGCACATCTGTTGATCTGTGTTAACTTAAGCTGTCAGCAGCCAAGAAGTGTCATAAACCAGGCTACTTTCGCAGAGCTTAACCGAAAGTATAACACAGATGACATACATCAAGGATTTCAACCTAAAACAAAGTAATTATGTTTTAAACCATTTGAAAACTGATTGTTCACTCACGCAACATGGAAATGTTCAAGGTTATGCTTTCACTAACAGAAAAGTTTGGAAAGTCACGAACAACTCATGCCCGAAGTCAGTAAATATGGGAAAGCATGCCTAAAGCATGACCTATGAAGAATACATTTCTTTTTCTTTGCAGGCCAGCTGACGATAACTGTATACGCAGCACCAAGAAAAAAATCTGTGCTTTGTCAATAGTGAACACAGACACTTACAGAGAAAGTTTGTTTATCCTCCATGTCATCTGACACTGGCTTGACAGATAAGACTTCAGCCTTCTAACTGAACTCTGAACTTACAGTCTCAAATCTTATGAATGAAACGACCATACGCTGGGAAAAGCTTAGAAGTTTTAAGCTAGACGGACAGAAAGATTTAAGCTTACCTTAACCTTCACAATGCGTTTAATAGTCTTGATTTTTGCCTCGCAGAAGGCACCGCGGTACTTCGCGCTCACATCCGTCCCCACGGTCAGGTAGGCAGGTTCATCTGCTACCTGTGGGTGTGATATGATAAATATTGTTATAATGCATGTACAGATCTATAGTAACATTGGCGCTCCATAAAATGAGAATCACAAGCTTGAGTTACAAAGAACATTGCTACATTATATTATTAAAAGACACAAGAATACATTTAATGAAAAGAGCACCTTTGGCTACAGCTTTTGCATTGGCATTCATGTAAACAACCCTTTTTTTCTGAAAACACGACGCACTTGACAGGAAAGAAGTAACAGTATTAAAGCTGCCAATGTGTTGACTGGTGACGACTTTAATCATTTGAATACTTTCTTAACCCCTTACAAAAAAGTACACGAAAACCACACACTTTTCCCTCTGTTCAAGTGATGCACTCATATAAATCTTTTGTTGGGGTTCATTTGAAGAGGCGTCGCCTATGAGAACTGCAGAGGATTCCAGACTCACCTTCATCTTGATGGCTATTTGAGGGAGTCCAGCTCGATTGGTTTCGACTGCTGAAAAAGAAAAACACACACGCATAAAGAAACAGAGTCACGATCTGCCACCATGTGCTGAAAAACGTGTCGTATGTGTACGAATGGGAAAGGTTTGACAGCACGACACAAACGCACAGAGAAAATGGTACGTAAGCTAACGCAGTTAGCCAGTACTCCTCCTCGCCCCTTCAAAATGATCAAAAACACAAGACCAGCCCTTCAAACACACATTAATCGCTCCACCATTGCTTTACCACCAATCTGAGTCACTTACAACGTTTCGATAGTGTAAAAACAAAAAAGTGACGGCAGAAAGAAAACACAAGCCCTTCAAAACCCTGCGTGTTTCCTTCCCGCTTCACTCACTATGTGTGTGTGTGTCACGTCGCCATCATAGCTCACACACCGTCCTGCACCATGTCAGCCCCTCCACCATCCACCAAACCCCACACTTTCCTCGCCTAACGTTGTCTTTATCGTATCTGACTTTTAAGGACGACAAACGGACGGATATGTTTGTTATTGACGCCTGTCAATCAAACTCAGACGGTTAGGCTAAATATAGTGAAGCTGTTATGGCGATTTAAACTGTTCTTCGGGTTAGTTCCGCAACAATATGCGAAGCGTCTGACGGGAGACTTTTAGTAAACGATTGAGTTACAAGTTTCTAACGAGAAAGCAATCGGTTTTGAACGGTTTAGTTTGAGTAAAAGTGGTCGGGTGAAACGTGAATCCTGAGAGAAAACAAGCCGACTAGCCGTGACTAGCCTCTGCCATTCAATTTTTTTCTCTTCGTCGCCTAAATACCTTCGCTAGAAACCACGGGAAAACGACAAATATGACTGGATTACTTCCGGACAAACGGGATTAAACAAGACATACGTCAGTGTTTAGGTTTATTGAAGCGAAATCGTTGTTTGTATGTTGTGAGGAAATATAAATGTGTACTTACATGCTCCTAAATGACTGCTTCAGCTCAGCATTCGACTAGGTTGCAAAGGCATAAACGAAATAACAAGCTGTTGAGCTGAGGCAGTGTTTCTCGGATCCCTATTGGCTACTAAGGCCACTGTGGGCAAATTCTCCGTTTTGTGACTGGCCGCCAAATGAGCGGTTTTCTATAGGCTGCACTAATGTTCGCAAAATGATAGGTGCGTACGAAAGCGGCGCTGCAAATGACGGCTGTTCATTGGTGTTCTTCGTTTCCCACTCTTTGCAATAAAACAAACCTATCCTGCTCTCCAATTGGCGGTACGCATCCCATTCTGTGCCGTCCCGCAGTTACGATTGGTTAAATTGACTCAGAAGCGTCCAGTCTGCTACACTCATTGGCTGTAATCTTGTATGGGAAGTCGGCATCTTTACGGAGAGCGAAAGCATCTGATCAGTCCGAGTCTGCGCATGTCGAAGTGGAAAGAACATGCGCCATTTTGTACCCAACGTAATTATTTCGCATTCTGGATTCGGAGCCCGTGAGATTTCGCAGTGAGCCCTCGGCTGTACGTTCTCTGCTGTTCTAGTAAGAATCGCAAATTTTAGTCGTGTTCTAGATGTAAATGTTCTATGTTGCATTTGCAGTGATACTATTCGGAAAATAAATCGCTTTATATCGGGTCTTATAGAAAAGGTCAATTGAAAGCAACGATAATGGCGTCTTGACGTCTTTGCTGGGGAGGACGTCGGACGTCACGGGTTTTTGACCACGTGACGGGAACAGACTAACGAGTGTCACTCTTTAAACTAAATGTGTGACACGTTTCTTTTTTAAGTAACGTGTGTGTGGGTTTTAAAGCAGTGTGCATTGACTTGCTATAGAAATGTTTTCAAAGCCTTGTCCTACAAATTAATAGTTATGGTTTTCATTATTAAAAATGACGACCAATAAGTATATTGGACGAATATTTTAAACAGTCTCATTTATATGACTTATTTAGGTATTATCATATTTCAGCTGTGTGCAAGTTAATGTAAAGTATTTCAGAAAGTATCATTTATTAGTGTGCAAACTACATCTGTGTAGTGCCTGTATTCTTGTACTTATAAATTGGGTACCCATAAATATATCTGAGTGTAACTATCTATACAATTCATTAGATTGACAGATATTACATAATATATAAAACATTTCAAGAAACTGCCTATGAGGTCCAGCTGGTCACCAGAACATGAAGCATGAGGTTGGACCTCAAAGAGAACTAATTTAACACAGAATAGTGTATTGTGAACACAGATTAGTGAACACTTCTTTTGCCTACATTTGTTTCTCATTGTCTTATAAAGGTTTTGATCTAGGCCTAAACACTTAAATTTTTGTCACGGTAATAATAATTATCTTAGTTTTTAATGGATGAGTTGTTCCAAGTGCAAGAACAACAGCAACAGTTCAGCAAACATTTAATTTTAAGAGGCATGTGTGTAGAGCTTAAAAAAAATCATGTTATTTAAATGTGTTCCCATAGTTTGGAGACTGTTACACGAAAATGTGTGTGTAAGCTTTTACCTTGTTGTGTATGTGACAGTGCTAGAACATTTCATCAAAGTGCTTTTTTTATTACTTATATACACCACATTCAATTTAACATAAACCATATGATTATTTGTTGTTTAAATCCTTATTTAAGCCAAAATAAAGGTTTACATTATACTCGCATGAGCAGCCATGTTGGGAAATTTCACACCACTTCATTGAAGTGAAGTCCTGTTAAATCTTAGTTTGAAGGGCTAACGTTATATGGCCCTTACCCCTCCAACCAAAAGAGAATCGAGACAAAGTGTAGTGGTAAGGAGTAGAAATGGGATTGGGCCTAAAACTGACAAGTGTCTTACCCTCACAGCTGTAACTCAAAGTAAAGTCATCGTAAAATGAAGACTTATGATGTACTTTAAAATTTTTATGTAAGTACCTTTGCATGGATGCCTGCTTGTTTTTCCATGATGATACCGTTGGGTTGTGCGATAAACAGTTGCTTTGGGCACCTTACGCTGGTGGTTGGCACAGCTGAGCTACACCTTAGCTCAAGGTTCAAGTCCTTGCAGTGTAGAGCTTTCTGAAGAACTGTTTATCTATCTACACCCGATTTCAGGGTGTTTTCTTTGCTCTATGCCCATCCTAGTAATGGACATATTCTTGCATATATATTCAATGAAGCTACACGTGAATTAAGGTGAGTCTGGTGCCCAAACATGCCACCTCAACTAATGAATACAATTATGACCATGAATCAGAGCTTCTTTCGATGTTACAAATGGTATTTATTTTAAGTTTGAAACCCACAGGAACACACAGGACACCATTGGTCCATTACAAAACATAAAAAAAAATATTTTTATTGTCTGCTGAGATTTGCCAGGATGTGTTAAACATGGTACACAGGAAGTGGGGAAAAGGTTTACATATTGTCTTCATCAGAATCATCCTCTTCTTCCAGAGATTCCTGTAAAGACAGACACATGAGAATAAGCAAACGCTGAAGACAGTTTCAGCCAGAAAACTGTCTGTTACCCGAGGAAGTTACTTACTTTTGCGTATTTCTCTGCCTCCTCTTTGATGTCTTTGGGGACAAGCTCGTGCCTTCCTTTTGTGACTAATAAAAGGAAAAAGATATAAATAAACCACATTTCTATTACCTTGTCTAAACTCATCCTTTAAACCAACTGAATGACCTTGAAAATGTCTAGTTGCATGTTAAACAATATTTAGATCAAAATACACTATTAATGTATTCTTTTGCATTAAAAGGATATGGTGATTCGATAAATTCTAAGATGTAATAAAATGTCATGTTGACATTGGTCAGCACAGTACCTTCTCCAACCCAGCTGAGCTCCAGTTCAAAGGTTTTGTCTTTCACCTCATCATGAACAATATAGATACTGAGAACAAAAGAAAAACGCTATAATTACAGTACAGTGATTTAATTGTTAGTTATAGATTGCTATGTAGCGTTTCATTAAAATACTTTTGTAAACTCAGCAACTTAAATGTGCTGACATGTATAACTTTTACAGATAAGAAAAAGAAGAGCTGAGCTAGACCTTTCAAATCCCAGGCACAACAGTCAATACAAGCAGTTTGTTATTTATCATCATGTGGTGGCGGTGGTGTTGGCAGATATTATCCATGCACCTCTGCTGCCCTCTTATGTTAGCTGTCATGCTCTAATAAATGTTAAGGTCTTAATTATAAATATAACTAAAATGCACTCACATTTTTGCAACTTCCTTTACCAGTTCTCTGCAGGTCATTTCTTTCATCTGTGAAAATAAATAATATTGTGTTTACATTAACACAAAAGCAAGCCTCATGAATGCATCCTACAAGACCGTATAAGGTGACCGCATCCCAGTAGAAATAAGCACCAATAGTAGCAAACTCTTGTTTCAACACATTGTTGTGCACACTTGTTAGTACACAGACAGCTGTACTAATAAAGATACAACAGACTCCAATGATATTACAAGCTTAACAAGAAGCTATTCGACATTTTTGCGATCGACTAAAAATGTCAAATAAATATTCAGGATGTGCTGATCACAATCATTCAAGAGCATCTGCATGGTTAAAGTAATAAGCAGTAAAAACACCTACCTGTAGTTTCTCTATTTCTGTCTTAGCAGCTTGCTTGGCTTTTCCAATAGCACATCCCCAATAACCCTAAAAACAGACACAAAACTGTACTGTCCGCTCAAGCAACAAGCAGTGTTTTTACAAATAAAAACAGCAGCAACACGCAGAATAGATGTTTAAGTTAAACGATAATTACATTTTGGAGCACATTCAAATGCTACAAATGATTTGCAGTTCTTTTTGCACGATGGAAATTGCATGTATAATGATTAACAGAGATCTCTTACGTATGAAATGCCAGAAGGGTCGACCATGTACAGCTGCGGACCGTCATCTTCATCATGAGACCCGAGAATGAAACTGAAAGAGGTACAAAAAAGTGAAACCCCTTCTGTTTCACTGACGCAAACATGTTCCAATTTGTTTTAGAAGTATACCTTACACCGTTTTTTACTTTCATACAATAAATTTACCTGCATCCAAAAGGTCTCACAGCGCTGTATAATGTGTAAGCATGGACGTACATGGCCACTCTCTCGGATAGATGCTGTTTAAAAATAATTAAATAGATTCATTCATTTACTATTTCAAATGTAGTCATTTGTTAAATTACCAGTGTATCGAGTTTTTAAAAGTGAAAAGATTAAATCATATTCAACTCTGATTCGACTTACTGATTGATCAGATATGCAAGTTCTATTTTGTTATTTAATCAGCCAATTCAATCTTAGTTAGGATTACACATGACTAGTTTTATCAGCACGACCAAAGATTTCTAGAGTACCAGCTATTTTTCATAAATATCTCACCTTCAATGGGATGTCGTGGCCATAGTTGGAGCGAAAGTTCGATGCTTCTTCTCTGGCAACCTCTGAGAGTGATCGAGCATCTGCTAGAAGACCAGCCACTGCCTGCAAGACAAACAAACAGAAAATCCTTTGTGTATTACATTAAACTGGATTTAAGTCTTTGTTTCACTTCACACTCCAAACTTTCCTCTTTTATCTGCTTCTGGAGTACATTTAAAGCAACCTGCACTTATATTATTCACTTATACTTCTCAAATATATTCAAAAATGTCTTTCGTATCAAATATTCTACAAAACCAAGAAAATCTCCCTGAAGAGGAGTTATTGAACATGTTAAGGGAAAACAATTTGTTAAATGTTCTCACCATCCCAACGTGGCGATCAATATTGAAGATGCGCTTATTGGAACCCGCTTCATACAATTTGGACAGCACCAGCTTTTCCACACCGAACACAACTTCTTTAAAAAAAACAAAAAAAACAAAAAAAAATAAAAAAAAAAAAAAGGTGAAACTACAGAATGTGATTTAAAAAAACTTTTAGCACGGTTAGAACTATCAGTGAAGCCCTTAGGGTGAAACTGAGGCCCAGTCCTTAAGTAGCTATTATCGGAACTCCCAGTGACAAAATGACCACAATTTGAACTGCAACCCAGTGGGACATCACTGCCTATACTTCTTTACTGGCCCGCAGAAGAATTTTGTTGACTTGGAAGTCCCCCACTCCACCGTCTGTAAAAGTTTGGTTCGAAGAGGTGATGTTCTTTTTAAAATTAGAAAAGATCAAATTTACACTACGGAGACCTGTGGACAAGTTTTTCACAAACTGGGAGCATATTTTGTCATGTTTTACACATTTAACAGAAATGCCCAGTTGTTAACCATTATATTCTATTCTCTGTTTCTCCTTTTTTGTGTAATGTTAATTTTAATGAGTTTGATCTCATTGTGGTAACTCTCGTAGGACGGTTTTGTCTTTTTTGTTCTGTATCTATGTATTTATACAGTCATTTTGTTGTAATAATACACATTTCTACAATCATCATCATTAAGATAGCAATAAGCATGGGCTTAAACCTTGTAAGGAAGTAATCGTTATACACTGCACGTCCAAAAAAGTCACACTCTAATATTTCGTTGGACCGCCTTTAGCGTTGATTACTGCATCGCTATGTCATCGTTTCAATAAGCTTCTCCAATGTCCAGAATGTCAAATTTTTCGCCAAGATCTTGTATTGATGATGGGAGAGTCAGACCGCTGTGCAGTCTTCTCCAGCACATCATAAAAGATTCTCAATGGGGTGTGGACTCTGTGGTGGCCAATCCATGTGTGAAAATAATGCTCCCTGAACCCCTCTTTCACAAATTGAGCATGATGAATCCGGGCATTGTCATCTTGGAATATTCCCGTGTCATCAGGGAAGAAAAAACTCATTAATGGAATAACCTGGTCATTCAGTATATTCAGGTAGTGAGCTGACCTCATTCTTTGGCAAATAACGTTGCTGAACCTAGACCTCCAATCCATGCTCTTATATACCTATTTGCTTTGATAAATCCAGGTGGTGACTTTTTTTTTGACGGGCAGTGTATTGTGTCTCTGTAACCAGACAGCGTTACTTTGCTGTGTTTTCACTGCCCAGGGATGTTTGGGATTTTGGGAAAACGGAAAGAAGGAAATTGTATTGTTCACTATTTTACGGTGTACTGCTTTTATTCCTTCAATAAAAAAAAGAGGTTTTATTTGAATAGTTGATGTGATGATGATTATGATCATCATTACTTACCTGCTATTTTCTACTGCTTTCATGGCATATTCCACCTGAAACACCCGTCCATCCGGTGAAAATGTGGATGCAGATAAATCATACTGGATAGAAGAAACACAGCATACAAGTTTTTTATATACAGAAAATGACAATTAAAGATTTTACTTTTAAACAAATCATTAACACATAGAACAAACAAAACAAGGGTAAATTCAATTAAAATGAGACAGCTTTTGACATTAAGGTGACTGTCAAAAAGTGTCCCAATCTAGCTGAATTACCAGCACATTATTAAAACGATATTAAGATATATTTCACTTTTATATTTTTTAACATCGTTTATTTGTTGTAGAGCTGGACACAAAATAAAGTTTAGAGCAGCGTTTACCCTGCAGATCAAATTTACTTTCACTTTAGTTCAAGCTACTTCATATGAACTATCTCATTGTTAGCAAGCAGTGACTCAGCAGAGGCAAAACCCAGCCAAACACAACAATTAACTCATGCAAAATAAAAGAAAACAATCTACAAAACTACACACAGTCTTTGTCAACTTAAAATATATGAATGTATAATTAACACACCAGTATACATCATGCACACCAGCATTAGCTTATTAGCTTCAGAATGACACAGACATACATGTATTCCCCATTTAATAGCTCATTTAGCGTCAAGTCTCATTCAAACATGGTGATTTATGCTGTATTACTGGTTTAACTCACCCCTGTACCAATCGAGCTCATTTTAATTCACGGCGATCAGTTATAAATGTGTGTATGAGTTTTGCGTTATAGTAGCCGCAGACTCTACGGCGCATCAGTTCTCCCTCTGGCACCTGCGAACAACGAGCTCGCTGATTGGACAACAACCGTTTCAAAACAAGAGTCCTTTATACGTCAACGGAATAAATGAGACCCTTTGACATAGTAGCAAAATGAAAAACAGTTGATTGTTTTTATTGCTGGCTTGTGAATGATGGGATTATGTTTCAATATAAATTAAAACAATGCATACAAAAAGTGAGTTATGCATATGTCTGGGAAATCTAGAGAAAATGCTTTTATTTTGTATTTCCCATTGAGCGAATGATTAAATACTTTTTCAACCTTACAAACTGATGTTTATGTTGTATTTCTAAATATGTTTATCCATGTGTCAAACTATATTTCATGTCTCAAGTCATCTATTAAGTATTAAATTAAGATTTATTAAGAGAAATGACCCACATTGATAATCAATTTACTGTAAACGCTGCAATATTTCAAGAAAAAATAAGAATTGTCAATTTTTATTTCACTGGGACTTTGAGGACAAATACCTGACAAATGTCTTGAAATATAACATGACTTGTCGTGTGCACGGTAACTGTGATTTGAGCCCATAGCCACAGTAATGAATTATTCTTAAATTTGCATTACAGGGAATAAACTATAAAGTTAGTCAAATAACCAGTACCACTTAGATTAACCCAAATGTTTAATCTTCTTTCCTTTGTTCTTTTGCAGACGCATAAGAAGGCAACTGTTGGACAGTTGAGCCAGACCATGAATTCTGAGGCAGTACTGAAGTTCCAAAATAAGAGAAGGGAGACATAAACATTCACATTAAAAGGGACAGTTCAGCCGAAAATGAATAATTTACTCAACCTCTTGTCATTTCAATCCTGTATGACTTTCTTTCAAAAGATATTTTGAAGAAAGTTGGTAACTGAACAGCACTGGACCCCATTCACTTCTATTGTATGGAAACAAAAACAGTGCAAGTGAATGGGGTCCAGCTTACAACATTTTTCAAAATATCTTCTTTTGTGTTTTGCAGAATAAAGTTATACAGGTTTGAAATGACAAGAGGGTGAATATATGATGACAGAATTTTTATTTTTAGGTGAACTATCCCTTTAAGCTTTGGTAGTATCTTAAGGCCAAATGTTGCTCCTAGCTTGCAGATTTCGGAAAGATTCTTAAAAATAATTACCGTGTCAGTCTAATTTTAGGACTCGTAAATTTGTACTTTAATAGTATTTTAACAAGTGCTTTAGTGCTAAAATCAGTTACATGTGAGGCTGACAATTTACTGAACTTATTCTTGTTTATAAAAAAAATTTTATAAAGTGGAAATAAATGTGTGTATAATGTTTCTTTATATGTGAAATATAATAAAGGAGCATTAATTTAATATATGTAAAAAATAAAATAGATTTAAATATACCAGGAAAAAATATGCTAACAAATATTTAAGAATAATTTATGGACATATATTGCAATATAATATATTTACATATAAAATAAATAAATAGATGTAAATATATTAATTAAACATTTATTTTTACATGTTTAATATATGTGGAAAAATATAAAAGTGGCCAAAATCGATGATTTAAATATATTTTTAACATATATTGCAAAATAGATTACATATACATATAAAATCTATTTTTTCCTTTAAAATGTTTTAACATTTAAATATAAAACATATACGTATTATTAATATATTACAACCTATAACTTCTTTTTTACTTATTTAAGTTTACCAGAAAAGAAAACATTGGTGGTCAATACTTTGTTTCAATCCTTTTTCCTGCTGTCCTTGTTGTAAATGTTCTGAACTATGTTTCTAAACTGTTCTAAACACTGGGATATTAAACAAAAATGTAATATTCAACTGAGATACAGTCAATAAAATAACTACAAATCCACAAAGGTGTATCATAAATGGAATGTAATAGTTTAATACATACAAACTCATTCAGAAACAAGCATTCCCTTCAAAAACAGGTGTGCTGACAGAACACAGATGACCAGAGGAGGGAAAAAGAGAAAACCACAGTTCATATCAATTGTCATTTCCAGCTTTTCCAGCAAAACATAAAGGATACTGTTTTACCCTTTCTGTAAAGATTAAAATGCTACAATTGGTTCATATGCATGTAAACATGGTTCTAAACCCCTTTCATATCTTTAATGTATGATTTAACGCACAAATCACATTCAAAACAAAAACATCCATTGCTATTGTTCACACTAAAAAATCTTCTACTGGACCACTGGTTGGCCAGTATATAAAGGCTCAGATCCCATCCAGGAAAAACGGTTTCATCACACCAGCTGCTCTCCGTTACAGCTCAACAGGCTCAAGTGTTGTGGATCATAGACATCGGGGCTACTGTAATCCCTGAGACGTGATTTATATATCAGCTGGCGAGTGTCTAAATGCACTCACCCTGATATCTCTCATAGGGTGGGACATCTTTCTATTGATCTCCTGTCTAATATGAGGCTACACTAGCATAGACGAGCACTCTAATAAACCCCTCCTGTAAATAAATGCAGGCACACAATATAATCATGAAAGACATCTGTTTGTAATTTCATAGGCACAGAAGGTAGGTAATAATTTGCACTCAGGGTGGCTAATGGAAAAGATTCACAAAGGTAGTCAGCCTAGGACCATGATCATCTCTGAGGTGCCTTCACCCTTCAAATAAGTTATTCTAACCCTCCTTCTACAATATGTACATGCAAGTAGATTTGAAACATCACGAACATGTACATATAAAATGCACGTTCGCAAAATAAAGAAGTGGTTCCATTGCAAGAAACAAAGTGAGAAAAATAAACAGATTAAAATCCCTGCCGCTAAACATTTCCCTTCACCCTATTAAGAGTTTAAACATGGCGCGTTCCCTTATGAGCAGCAAAAGTCAACAGGGTTCAGCATTCATTACAATATAAAATGAGACGTGATTAATCAATGACATGATAAAGGGAAATGCAAAAGACGGCTATTTGGGATGTGTAACTGCTCAGATGCTTGCTATAGAGGAATATGATGAAGCTGCGGAATGAATGACCAACGCCAAGGTCATGGGTTCGATCCCAGGGGATTGCACATACTTAGATACAAATGTATAGTATAATGCAATGCAAGTCACTTTGGATAAAAGCCTTTGCCAAATATGAAAAAATGAAGTAAAGATGTGTTAAACAAGAAAATAATACGGAAACAGTGACCTATAGGTAATATAACTGCTTGGATCTTATGAAAACAGTTTTTCATAGTTTTTAGAACCCATACATTTTTTTTGCATTGTGATTTTCATTCCTAAACTCCACACAACCACAAAATCCCATTATCGTGTCTCCAGACATTTTTGGTTTAAATTCATGGTTATTTTCATTATTCTGAATAGTGACCACTTTCTCAATGTTCTAAAGCAATCATTTTGTATATCAGGAATAAATTGCAATGCAAAAAAAACATTATAGTCCTCACACTGGGTTCACACCAAACGCGAATTTAGCGTTTTGCGAAAATTACAAACAACGCGCGTCAATATCATCTTCCGCGAAGGAAGGAATATATGGCGTCACTCACGCGAAAATATCGAACTTTTCCCGCAAGTAATAAAGAGCGTGGAATGCGATTGTTTGCGTTTGGTGTGAACCCAGCATTCATTCATTCACCCTCCTGTCAAGCCTGTATGACTTTCTTTCTTCTGCAGAACACAAAAGAAGATATTTTGAAGATGGTAGGAATCCGAACAGTGCCGGCACCCATTCACTGCTATTGTATGGACACAAAACTAATGCAAGAGAATCGGTGGTTGTGAACATTCTTTACAATATCTTCTTTTGTGTTTTGCGGAAGAAAGAAAGTCATAGAGGTTTGAAATGACAAGAGGGTGAGTAAACGATGAGAGAATTTTCATTTTTGGGTGAACTTTCACTTAACATAAGCGAACATTAATCACTAAACATAAGCGTGAACGCTTGATTTTCTTCATTCCAAGTCAAATTGATGTTGGTGTGAACTTTGACCAGAACATCTTGACAGGTTTTGTGAAATACACCAAGTTAAATATTGACTGGACCCAATGTTTATATTGCACATTATGTGTCATCCCCACAAAAAGTAAAAACGAAAAATAAAACAACACAATTAATAAAATCAAAATAAAACCAATGCATTTGGGACCATCCGCCATCTCTCGTATTCAGACCTGCAGGACGAGTCCAGCTGCAGAGATGTTGTCTCCTCCCCCGGCGGTCTGATACACTTCGGTGCACACCAGAACAGGGGCCACGCAGATCTCATAGTCATCCTCGTCCCAACACGAGACGGGTCGAGACTCCTGCAGAGGAATCCTCTGGCTTCCTTCACTCCTGCTAGTGGAGAACGATTCGTCCATGATCAGCCGCGCTTTACTCAGGTCGATGTCCGGCGAGCCGCAAACATGCCGGTTGGCGGTCAGAGAGGCTTTGGCCGTGGCCGACATGGTGTTCTTCCACTGGGAGCCACGCGTGACGATGATGGCCTGGAAAGCGAGCGTGTGGACGTGGAGGCGGGTGAGCGGCCGGCCCGTCCCGGCATCTTGATGGTGGTGCTGGTTTACCAGGCGATAGAGTTCTCGCATCTGGTCCAGAACCGTAGCTACGCGAGGGTTGGGATCGGACAGAACGGTAAGGTTGCTGCCGCGGAAGAGGCTCAAGAGATTGGGCAGCTCTTGTTCGTTCATGCCCAACGAGTCAGCGTGTGGAAGAACAAACTGCAGAAGATCCAACATCAAACCCTCATCCACAAAGCTGGCCATCTCAAAATGCACAGTAGTCTGAGGCGATGCAGAGGACAACATCCGTGACAGATTCTTCAGCAATGATTCACGCTCTCCTGAAGGAAAACAATGGTACAATAAATACAGAAAAATACTTTAAAAGACTGATATGTTACAGTTAATATTTTACCAGTTTAAATACGCAATAATGATTAACCATCCTATTTTGGCTCAAGGACAGACTGCCACAGAGGTATAAAACAAACAGGATTACTGAATATTAAAACCCATTACAGCCTGTCGACTTTCCCAGGGAGGCTGAAAAAACATACTCATCTCACCCTGTGACATACAGTACAGGTTCAGACCGCACGGCTACAAACCACCACTGATTTATATACACAGTATCGCAGTTTACATATGAAGAGTTTGGTACCAAATTATTTTTCTAAAATCATGTTTTTTTTATTGTGCATTTCAATTAATATCAATCAAACTGCAGTTGGTTTGTTTTGATTTAGGCCATATTAACTCAAACAGAAATAACTAACACACTAAAACCCAATAAAAACATGATAACATAATAAAAAACTAATTCTTCATATATATCGTAAAAAGAAGGTTGTACTTGCTGACAATTAGTTAATGCATTAGCTAACATGAACTAATAATGAACAAAATGTATTAATCTTACTTCACGTTATTTTAGCATTCGCTTATCAATTCTTTAAATCAAACGTTGTCACTGTTCACATTAGTTAAAGGAGTAGTTCACTTTAAAATGAAAATTTCATGATAATTCTTCTTTCAAACGTGATTGCGTAGTACGTGAAGTCGTGGACGTGCATCCTGCTGGCACTCCGAGGCAGTGCAAGTCATATATTTATGTTTAAAAAGTATATAACTTTTTACTTTTCTTTGAACACCCTTATGCATCGGCTGGCGGCGTGTAGAGCCTTTTCAAGCTGCGATGAACCCTGGAAAGCGTTCCTCATTAGTCTCAATTTGTTTTTTCGACAGAAGAAATAAAAACACGGACGGCTTGTATGACATGCGGGTCAGTAAATGATCATGAAATTTTTGTTTTAAAGTGAACTACTTCTTTAGTTAATGAATGAGCATGAATAGTTGTATAATGTTAACAAGGAAAGTGCTTAAAAACGATATTGTTTGACTTTGTTGTTAGGTCATGTTAATGCATAAACTAATGTTAACAAACACAACCTTTCCGTAAAGTGTTCCCTATAAAACAATACAATAATGATTTGTTAGAGTAGTGTAAAATAAACATCATGAAACTTTGAGTCACTAAACTTCAATACTTCACTAAATGTCACTATCTGAAAGTATATCAACTTCTGAGTTACATACCTAAAGTAATATAGTATCCAGTGTTTAATCTAAACTCACAACCTGTCTACACTGGACGCAAGCCGCACCACGACAAAAGAATCAATTAGAATCTATTATTATTTTTTATTTTTTATTTTGTCCACACCAGATGTTGTGCCATGCAACATGACAAACCCATTACAAACACGCCGCTCGTGTCTGTAGTATACACATGGGGGTTACAGACACACCCTGTTGCGGCTGCAATTCACTTACCGTGTTTAAAAGGGAAGCTGTCCATCATCTGAAGGCCGCCTACCACCAGCAGATCTGGTTTGAAGCTCTTTAGCTGCTCTTGAAACTGCTCCATGGAGTCGAGATAAGGATTATGGTCATCGCTGTGGACTATATATCTAAAGCAATGCATAAGCAAGCAAAACTATTAACATATTACTAGGGCTGTCAAAAGATTAATCACGATTAATCGCGATTAATCGCATCTAGAATAAAAGTTTGTGTTTACATAATATATATCTGTGTGCTGTGCATAATAATTTTGTATTTATTAACACATACACATCCATGCATATATTTAAGAAAAATCTAAAAATGATGGAACATTTATATATAATTTCAATTGTTGGTAAATATAAATTAAAAAATTAAAAAACATGTAAATATTTCCTAAATATGTATACATGTGTATGTGTTTTTATTTATAAAAACATAATTAATATGCACAGTACATAGACATATATTATATAAACACAAACTTTTATTCTGGATGCGATTAATCGCGATTAATCTTTTGACTGCCCTACATATTACAGACATATGCAGATTTGTTTTAGCATATTGACATTTATAATCAAATGTAAACCAACCTGTTGGCCCTTCGCGAGGTGTATGGCCCCCATGTGGCTCCTGTGGGGTACTCCAGAATCAGGTGGATGTCTGGCTCGTCCATTGTGTTTCCTGCCACTGTAGAGACCAAATAATTTATTACAATAAAATATACTAAACATAAATGAAAGACAATTTTACACTATATACGATCTTAGAGGTGAAGATAGTAAATATACTAAAGACTAATGATACTAGTAACAGATTTATTAACTGTTAAAAATTGTAACTAGGGTTTTACCAAGTAAAAATAATGGTTTCTGTAGTTAAACCATGGTAAACCAGGGTAAACCAGGGTAAAAAGTTAACTTATGGTTTTGCTACAGCCATAGTTTAATTGTATTTAAATATTAAATTCTATAATTAGTGGGGATATTCTGAAAGTATGAATGTTACGCCACCTGTGATTCGCTGAGACAGTATGTCGGTGAAATCTGTGCTGAAACTGCCCCCTAGAAGCACATCACACCCCTCAAGTGCCATCCTGCTGGCCATGACAGGTGCGTTTCCTCCGATTGACCACCTGTTTCCTGGCAACTCGCGAGAAGCTTCCACCAGCTCACTGAAGAGTGTGTCATTCACCACAAACCTCCTACAAAAAACATTTTTAAAATTACAGTTAAAACACACGAGGAGGACAGACTGATGGTTAGGAACGTGAGATGTGTTTTTGTCCTTTCCTTATACAGTACATCATATCACGGAAACAAACTCAATACAGATATTTATCTAGTTAACACGCAAAATGTAAAACAGTGGCGAATGACAAACATTGATCTCTTATTTTGAAACACTAACAAATAATTAAATTACACAATGTAACAAATTTGTGTGTGTTTCGCTTAAATCTTTACTTAATTTTTTTTCCATCGACGGTACTCACAAAAAAAATGTAAACATATTTTCACACATTCATACATTTAGGTATTATTACTCATACGCAGAAATTACAAGGTACTGGCATAACGCTGAGCTCAAAACAACACTTTAACACAAAAGTTACTAAAATTGAGTCGTCCTCACGAACCAAGTTCCAGATGTAGTCACATATCATCGCTTCATCCCACCTTCCCTGTGCTACAGAAATTTCTTGAATTTTCTGACAGTGACAATTGGAACATAATTTTAAAAATACTTTATATCGTTTATTTGCAATATACCAATATATCGTAATTAATGATATAAGCTCAACATAAACTTGAGCTTAATATACACTAAAACATTGATGCTACATATATGAAAATGAATATTACCACAATAATAGGCACCACAGAATTGTACAAGAACTATAAAAATGTCGGGCCAAACAACAATTTGTTAAATTGTGTTATAAATAAGCTTTCACTGAGAAATAACAATTCAGCTCGACACCATGCGCTACTATTTTTTAACAAAGTGTTTTACTAAAGTATGCATTTGAAGAATTGTCGAAAAAACACGATTCCACTACGACCCCCAGTTATGAGGCACGCAAGTATTGACACATCAGTTTAAACATGTGTCAAGCTGCACACAGGCCTCCCAACGCTGCCAGGTTCCAAAAAAACATTTAGCAGCACAAGCAGTTAATGACACTCATCCGTCTCAACACAACTGCAACAGTATCCTGAGAGATCTCATGTGTGAAATGTGAAATTTCTCACACTCTCCTATAGAGTGAAGCCTGATGTTACTGGCATAGTGCCGGCACACATTCTAAAGCTGTATGTGCCTGATTTACTAGACTGTAACCCGATCAATTGACCATGCATCTAACAAAACTAGAGATTTAAACCACTGTAACATACTGTCAAATAAAATCAGTTCAATCGAATGACTATTATTTCCAATCATGCTCATGGAAAGTCACCGTCAGAATTGAGCTTCAACCACAGAAGAACTCCACGAAGCTCCTGAACAAGGTCTTTAGGATTACAGAGGAATTCCAGGCAGGAACCCCTGTGTCCCGGGGGCTTTCTGAGCATGTTCGTGAACACCTTGTACTTACTCTGAAGCGGCTCCCGGTGGGAAAAAGAAGGCGAAGCTCTGGCCCAGTTGCTCCGCGTTCTCTATGTAGTCATGATGGAGAGGCTGGTCTGAAGGCTTCACACCCATTTTGTTTAGCAGGGCCACTCCATCGACGATGATATCGACACAGCCACCAAAACCTAATAAAAGAGGAAGATAATATTACATGTGCTGCTTAATAATGTCATCTTATCTACTATTACATTTTGTTCAACTTTGCACCTGACTAGTATGCAACACACCTAAACTCATAGGTCATACAATATCTGCAAGCAACTGAACAAACTAGATTGTCATCCATGGTTGGCACAGAAGCTGGTCCTGAATACAGTGTATGACATGAAACCACAGGCATGATGTCAGGCTGAGTAGATCAAAAATCAGTAAAGATTGAATAAATAGATCAGCAGTCAGCATGAGGATATATGTCAATACCAACCCAATGAACTAAGATTAAGATAAAGTTTAGTAAACATCCATTGTGTGTATAATACAATCAACCTAAAAGGGTAAAGTTAAGGATAAAAGTGTATAATGTCACCTAAGGCAATGCCCGAAGAAAGTTTTTTGTTAAATGGAAGACCTAACCCTGGTTTGTTGTCTTTCTACGCAAGCAGTGAGCATGCGTTACTACAGAGACTGTTAAAATAAGCAAGAAAATATGCAAATCTAACATGCAAAATTGCAAATTACACAGCACAACCCTGATGTTTTAAGGAAATTCTAGTTTTATGGGCGACATGCAGATTTGCAAAAAAATAAAAACATATCTCAGAGAAATATGCGTAACATATTACTATTGTGTTTTGTTTTGTTTAAACAAAACTATTAAATGTTAATTCTATTTATTTAATTTCATTATTTATTTACTTTTATCAATAAGTACAGTGACTTGTTATTATTATTATTATTATTATTATTATTATAAGATAATAATTTAATTTTACTAGCAAATATTTACAAGGACAGAAATATTTTTATATTGCCTGTATTATCAAACATGTAAATATTGTTCAAAATAAACAATATATATTATTATCACATTTGAGAATTGACAAAGTTGTTTCAAGCATATTTAACAATTATATACGTAAAACGTCAAATGTAAAACAGAAGGAAATATTTGTTTAAAGATAACATACAATGTAAAACACATGTCAATATTTGTCTAAAGAAAACATATAGATAACATATCAAAATCTCAATGTTGCACAAATAATTGTATCATAAAATATTATTTTTACATTTGAGAGCTGCAGAAGTTATTTTAAGCATGCATATAATGAATCATTAATGGTTCATGGTGTAGAAATGCATGTAGAAGTCTGTACCGATGGCCACCCGAGGTCTGGAAACGCCGTTCATGCCCACTTTCCGCTCCGCGCGCAGCAGTGAAGACAGAACCGTGTCCAGTCTGTCGTCCAGAACCGAACTGTCTGGCGGTCTGAACCAGTACGCAATCAGCACCACTGCAAGAGACACAAGCGAGCTATATTTCACTACAATGGCCATTGCAGATGTGTGAACGCACTCCTATCTACCCTCCGCCTTCCTGAGACAATAATGCAACGATGAATCGGCGGATGTTTTTTCTGCTGTAGAAATAGAAGCAGCAGTTAGAGCGGCAGAAGAGCGTTGAACCGAAGCGCAGGGTGGCGGCCCGGAAGCTGTGTGTATTTTGTGAGATGAGATTTATATCAAACCCCAACTTCAACTTATTTGCCATCTCTTCACGCGTGGAATTCATTAATAAAGTTAAGTTCATAAAGTATAAGTTTCGATGTGACGCGCTATCACGTGGCATCTGCTACTTTTCTCAGCGCTGTTCCACCGTTGTTTCTGATCAACTATTAGGGCATTAAAAATACGATTATATAGATTGCTTGATCGGGTTTTGATCTTGCATGTAAGAAAAACGTCTTTGATTATATATAAATATTTTTTTTTTAATAAATTTCTCCAATCTCCAAAGACTAAAATGTCCTAATATTTGCACTGGGCTTCAACGCGCCCCCTGGAGGACGTCCACGTTTCTGCATAATCGTAAACAGTTGTTGTTCATTTACATTTTCTATTCAGTGTTGTTCAACGGACCTGCAAGACAGCAACCCGCTCCGTCTTTTTGTTTCAAAATAAAAGTTCTGTTCTTTCATTAAAATGTGTATAAATTAGCCTATATATATTTAAACTATACATAAAGTAAAGCACTTTGAGTGCAAATGATTTAGTGATACTATCTTTAGTGTAATTTCGTATTTTTATTCTCTGTGTGGATTTTACAAACAAGCATGACATGTGATATTTTAGCCACCACCAGAATGGCCTGTGCTTGACTCAGCAAAAAAGCCTGCCATGTATACATCAAATTCATCTTAAATGTTTAACTGTCAACACAAGTAGTATATTTCTGCATTGATAGGCTATGCTGTGCCTGGTATATTTGCACGGGTTTCATTTCGCAACTCTATCAATAGTTGTTCAGGGAGGTCCATATTTATAGATAAACTAAAAAAAAAAACGCAAGCCATGCCTTGTCTTCAAATTTTATTGTCTTGGTTTGAAAAGAATTTGCAATAGAATTAATTATTTCAAAGGTAAAATACAAAAGATAGTAAGGTATAAAAACAAAGAAAAAAAGGGTATGTTACAAATTGTTAGTATGGCAGTAATACATTAGTTTCTTGACCAAATATCTTAAGCACGAATAAATGCAACATCGAAACGAGTTTCAATTAAAGGACATGCCATTAATAATTCACTAATACAAAACAGTAATACTTAAAATGTGCTTTACATATGTCATGTTTTAAACCAACAATTACTTAAAACAAGAATGTTGTCATTGCATCAGAAGTCTGGAGACAATATCCTACGTATGCTGATATGAGATTGTCTACAATGTGTACAGCAAAATAACATATGGTTAGCCTACATTATTTTAGGAACAAGAAATGCATCCTACAGGTTGAATTGATCACTTATGTCTCTGCTGGGGGAATTAGGAATGAGAGACAAATCCTTTATTAATCCCGTTTAATGAAGTTTGCATTTTATCGGCCTACTGGTTACAGTGCAGATTGCCATTCTGACTTTCTTTGCAGCCATAACACGGAGAGAAAACCTTAATAAATAGTAAATGTGGAATCACTATGTCTGATGGCTAAAGCTCTTATATTGACTGAAACTGATGATTAAAACTAGACTGCACTGTACAAAATTGTAACAACACATAAAACAGACACCACAGTTACAGACTTAACATCTCTCATTTTTACACTTGCCAAATTTAACCTAAAGGCCCAGACTGATTAGCACCTTGCTTCATTTATGTACAGACGACAGCTGGTTTTCGATCAAGACCTCACTGAATTAAACATACACCACTACAACACTGGAAAATATCATATCTTGCCAATAATTTAGAAAGGCCCTTATATAGTTTGCAAAAGATGGCCTCACTTAAATATACAAAGGTTTTTTTTCCCATTTCAGTGTCATACAAATTCATACATTGCACGATTAATATGTTTGAACGAAAACATTTTTGTTTAAACAAATATTCAGCAAACTTTCTCAACAATGATATTCTTATATTATAGAGCTACGCAAAGTCTTATTAAAAGCTAAATTCAGAATCCTGAATGTTTTTTAAAAGACAAACATCCCACCCTGAAGTTACTTAGATTCCTGATGTTAAATATGATATCATAGGATCTACTGTGTGTCCAAAGAGAAACACCTAAAATATAAATAAAGCAACAGGGAACTGTGAAGTTTCTCAAAGCCCCAGAGTCATTTCCACTCAGATGTGGAATGTCCTAAAATCTGTACAAAACACAATAGAACAGTAAGAAAAAAAGATGTTCCCCTCGGTTTAAAGTTAAAGCAGATGATTCTGATCTCAGTCCATAACAGCTAGAGTTTGTCAGTAATATCCAGGATGGTACTGTTGACTCCATGGCTTCTGATTCCAAAACTGATGAAGACAAAGATTATTGTTTCACGGATATACATATTTCATTTTATAATATGAATGTCATAAAATAGGCTATTTATAAATATGCATATTTAACAGTACAGGTAGTATGTTTTCTTTATCTGAGACCAAAAAAGATTTCAGTGAATCAGAATAACACACAGAATACAGAAATCTTACTTTAAAGAGACACTCACCCCTTGTTGCCAGCTCTGGTTGAAAGCTTGTGCTTTGTTCATGCTAAAATTCCCATTTTTAAAACCTCGATTATTTCCTCCTCGACCCCTGAACTTCTGTAGAACCACAAAGATATTAATTTAGATGTTTACAGTATGTTAAAACAAAAAATGGAAATAGATTGGATAGAAGATTTACAACAAAAGAATAGAAAAGCTACATCGGGAATGATACAGACCATCGCTGATCTCTCACCTGGTTAAAGTTGCCCCTGTTGGCTCCTCCCCCTCTGGCCATGTTGCCCCTGTGCATGCCTCCTCCTCTGCTGCCCATGTTAACCATGTTCCCCCGACCCGGTCCTGGTCTGGGGGGACCACCTCTGTTGGGCATCCCACCACCGCGGTTAAAACTGCCCCGGTTAAATCCTCCTCTGAAGGCAGGGGGAGGAAGGAAACCTCTTGGTGGCCTGCTGAACCCACCTCGAGGTCTGGGTACTGTTGAACAGTCAGAAAAGAAAAGTTAGTTTTTTTCTTCATTAAGGCCGGCCAGGATTTCTTTTGGAATCATTGAAATACAACACAAAATTATAATTGACACTATTTACTTATTTATCGATGTGGTCATTGTCTATAGCCTAATTTATGTTTCTTCTGAGTGCCGTACCCCCCCTGAAGTTGCCCCTGTTCTGAAAGCCTCCTCTTCCTCCCCTCGGACCGCGTCCGCCACCTCCGCCACCTCCACCACCTCCACCACCACGACTGAACATATTTTTGACTCCTCGTCCCCGGATGCCTCCTCTCTTCAGCTGAAGTCCACCCTGGTTGAGTTTCTTCTCGGGTGGAAGGGAGCTTCTGCTCTCTTCCTTGTACTGATCGAGCAGTTTCATGGCTTCCTCTTTCTGCAGCTCAACATAAAGCACTTCATTGAAACATTCACCTTCCACGGGCAACGTGTATATTCCTGAAAGAGATTACCGGAAATGAATCAAAACGTTTTATAACTGTGCAAGTTTTGTGGACCGCACACTTATTTCAGCAAGGCATGAAGATTTTACCTTTCATTTTTAGCACAGCGTGTTCGGGCACGTCTTTGCCATCTGTTTCTGCCTTTTTCTGGGTTCTCTGTATGTACGCCTCATCAGTCGGACAGACGACCACAGCTTTCCGCTGGAAGCTAGCGAACAGGCACATTTTCCTTCTTTGGGCTGGTGCTGATACATTAGTCTAAACAGAGACAGTTATGTGAGAATATTTTTAGTAGAAGATTTAAAGGGGTCATATGGCGCCAATACTTGTTTTTCTGTGTCTTTGGTGTGTTGCACATGCATGTATTAGACATGTGAAATTGCAAAAATTAAAGTGTGGGAACAAAAGAGTCATTCTATCTAAAAGCGAATGCTCACCCAGACCTGCCTGAAACACCTCGTGTAGCCACACCCCCACAAATCTACGTCAGTTGGTGGTCTGATTTGACTAAGATCGCCCAAATGTAAACGCAAGTAAGGTGGGCGTACCTGTCAGTACAATTGAAGAGGAACCTGATGTTCCAAATATGGTAAGAGGCGTTACATTTCCGTCACACGCTTGCAGTATTCGACCAATCACTACGCACTGGTTAACTGGCCAATCAGAGCACACCTCGCTTTCAGAGCGATGAGCTTTGTAAAAAATCTGCGTGTTTCAGAGAGGCGGAGCAAAGAGGAGATACAAACATGCACGTCATGTGGAAAATACAGCGGTTTTGAACCTTAAATTGTGTTGCATTACATCTAAAACAAACGATGATATTTGTTTAAGCCGTGTCATGTGACCCCTTTAATAATCATTGCAACAGATATTACATGAAAAATAAATCAAAACTAACAAAAACAATCATATACAAATATGTGTGACTTAAGTGTCAATATTTTTACTCAATGATATAATGAGCAGTCCATTGAAATTGTTTTTATTATATAGATTTTTTCTAGACTACATTTAGTCACCTGGTCAAGAATGTAATTGCGTTTCTTTCGTGCCGCAATCTCAATAAACTTCCCAAGGAAGAGCGGCGCACGCTGAGATATTGCTGTGATTTTTACGACGTCTTTCATCTGCCGTTTCAGACTGGAAATCTGAATTTCAACATGAGAAGAACATCCGCCGTCATGTTCATGATTATTTTAACCTTATTAAACTCAATCATAGTAATACGATCTGACTCACCATCATTTTCTCTATGATCGTGTTGGTTCCAAGGATGTTATATTTTCCAGGGTTGGCTTGTGTGTGCTTTGTAACCCATTCTGTCTTTCCAGATCCAGGCAGTCCCACCATGACTATGACCTATGCCATTTTACAGAAGATTCAAAGATTACGAACAACGACAAAAGAGTCATTCTTTTAGATAGAAAAAGATAGACTTTACGACAACGAAGCAAAGTCTATCTTCAGAACAGACTTGTACAGCACATCTTGACATTTAATTGAATGGCTATTTTTGATGTACACAGAATATAAAACTTTCACGCTGAACAGCATACACATTTTACAATGCTAAATTTTATTAGCTAGGTTGATGTATTTTTTGCACATTTAAATTGTAAAATAATTGCATTTATTTTAAACTTAGGAAGGTACCGTACTATTGTTCTGAACATTTATTCTTACATCCCATATACTTCACATACTATTTAAAAAAAACAATACTGGTCAGCATACCTACTTACTATATACCAGTGTATAGTAAGCAGTATACTAGTGAAACCAACCTCACAGTCTTCTTTGGTCTCGGGTCCCTTTGGTCCTCTGACGCGATCACAAACAGGAATGTTCTGCAGGAATGTGAAGCCGTCAGGTTGAGGAAAGAAAGGTGTTTCTCGCTGACCGAAGTTGAACTCAACTGCACAGTTATGGCAGAGCACATGAGGTAACAGCGCCTTTCCATCCAGCTCCTCTTTGCTGACTTTAAAAGCACATCCTAGATCTTGTCCGTTCTTAGAGAAGGAAATCTCAACATCTTCACCATCAAAGTTCTGCCAAAGAAACATTTACATTTATGCATTTTGCTGTTATCCAAAGTTAAAAAGGTTTCCATTACGTAACAATTCTGAAATTCTAAAAACATTTTATTGTACTGTACATGTTTGTATGTTTACAAAATAAGAGCACATGGACACTCACTATAAAGCAACCAACAACATCGTTCTCATCAAACGCCTCTCCAAAATCTTCTGTCACACAGTTGCTGGTTTTCTTAGCCTTGGTAGAAAAGGCATAAGAATTGGGGTCCTCTCCTGTAATATTACCAAAAAACATACATTTGTTTATTTTAACGTGTATTTCTGTAAGAAATCAACACAGACCCTTACCTAGCAGAAGGGAGCTGTTCGCCAGTGACCAGCCCACCAGGACGTCATGAATCTCGATTCCTTTGCTGGAAATGTGTTTGACAGGAATCTTCTCGATAATCTGGAAAATAAATACAGGAGTTTAAAAAAATGAATGAAAAAAACCCCCAGGTAAAACTCAAATTGAGACAAAAGTCACACCTTCATTTCAAAGCAGGCCTTGCCCTTGGCCGAACCATAAGACGCCCGTCCTCCTGCCCACAGGTAGGCAAAGCTCTCCATAGTGAGAGAGGAGGCGCTGTATCGATCCCGAGACACTTTGAAGTGCAAGTCGCAGTTGTCTGAGTAAACACAAGAGACAGGCTTCATGCATTGTGTTTTTGAGCCGCATGCTGCTCTGAGAAATGTTTATAATATTTACATCGGTATTTCTATAGTTGCATTCTGCGCTATATGCATGATAAACAGCAAGTGCTATGCTGTACTTACAGGTGTCCAGACATACAGTGGTGTCATCGAACTCTTCATCTTCCTCCTCCAGTGGAGGCTGAGGTGACTTTGCCCTGAGGGAGTGATCAGGGAGATACTGTTAATATAATTATATATAATTTAATGAATTCATAGCTTTTGAAATTGCCTGTGAAGTTCCTTCAGCTCTTAGAGTGTGTACGGCCAGAGACATGTGTAATATCTCAATTTATATTATACAAAGAAAGCTGAATTAAGAAGTAAAGGTTTATGCCAAATCTGATCATAATTATCTCATTCATTAATTGTTATCTCTTTACATTAAATCAAAATTACCTACCTTATTTTACTGAATATATTTAAAAAAATCAAATGTTATTTAAAATCACAAAAGCATGTTACAGGTCAAAAAATGCTTCAACATACTGTATGTTAAACATAAATACCATTCTAAACATTTTTTTTAATTTTGCTAAAGATGTACAAGTGATAACAGTACCTGTAAACAGACAAATCCATAAATAGATACAGTACAAATAAAAACAAGGCAAACATTATAAAACAAAAAACAACTTTACAAACAAATGTTTATACTAAGTAATGTCTCACTAAGAAAACAAAAATCAGAAATCATGTTTTCTTCCAGAACTGTCAACATCCCATTCAGTAAACCTTACACGTTGTTGTTCTACATCTCAATTCAACCCAAACCCGGATCAAAACGCACACACAATGTCTAAGAAATAAACAGCACTCGTCAACTCTGAGTTGACCGAGATGCCTCTTAAATTGTGGACATTAAAATGGTCAACAGTAAAAATGTGTGTTTCTTTGCACGGGAGAGGAACAACATTCAGATTTGGCTCTTTACTGCCAAAGCTGTTCATGCGGTGCAGAGGAACCTCAGGAGTACCGGAGGCCTGACTGCACAGTTCTTACCGGCTGTATTTGCTTTCTTCAATAAACTCAAAGTAGCCCCTTCCGTGTTCATCTCGACGTCTCTTTACACCCTTCTTATTCTTCTGTTCATCACTCTCTTGTTTGTCCGCATCTCCTTGGGAAATAAAACAATATAAAGTAAGGGGGCGCGCCTCCCCGCTGGACCCTACATGACGTGACACGTGGGTCCACATCTTTACTGGAGGATTTATTTGGTGCAGTCGGTAAATTGCAATGACCAATATTATTCTTTTAAAACAGAAAGGTGTATAATTGCAATTGCACATGTTTAAAATCAAGGAGTGCTTGTTGTGTATAGAGCAGCTGGTTCACTGCAGTACTGCTTACGGTTACAGAAATGAGGCTGTTGCCAAGACAACTGCAAACTATGCAATTCTGAGCTAAGTAACACACATTTTCAGGTTCACGGTGCATGCAGATGGAAGGAAAGCAACCCTTTGTGTGAATGCTGAAGGCACGTTTGGTGATGGACAAAACTGCCACACGTCTCCAATTTACTCAAATAAACCACATTTACGCATCAACAAACACAACCAAAATTAAAGTCAACATAAAATCGCAAACCTCAAACTATGAAACATAATTCAGAAATCCATTAGAAATAGACACATTTTCATGATCTTACATGACGCTTTAGTGTAAAAGGCTGACATGTATGAGACATGACGAATAGTAATATACAAAACCTAAGAACATTTTTGTCAAGACCATCAATCCTACAAATGGGTTGTTGTCATCTAAATAAAGATCTAAGCTCTAAACCAGAAGTGAGATACTGTAATATTTAATGAACTTTAACCAATGAGCCCTTAAGCACAAGACCAAAAAGTTACCCCAATAAGGTCGTCCTTGCATTATCAATATAATATAAAAAATAAGAACACATCTGCTGCATGCGGACTAAGATTAATAATGTCCTAACATGTGCTCCTCACTACTCCAGGCAAAATGAAACAAATGACCTGATATCATTATGCACAGACTCCATCTGGAGCTTCTGTCCTTCTGTCTCAACTTCAGCCTCCTATTACAGTTCACCAATTCCCTTGAGCCTACGTGCACTCCTGTGACCTCTCTTTCCAATAACACAATATTTAGGGTCACCATTAGAAAACAATGCCAAATATGTTTTTATTATTGTTTTATTTGATAACGTCAGAGGGACTCGGCTAAATTTGGACATACTATAACTATGCTGAAAATGTGTTGGGGTTAAATGCAATGTTGCCAAATATGACTCTCTCCAATATAACTTTAGAAAGATAATCCATATTTATACAGCAGTGATGTAAATTAAATACAAAAATAAGCTGCAATAGGCTACATGCTATATATTACACAAGTAAACGTGATGGGCATAAAAAAAGGTTTAATGCATTAAATAATGTGATTGAAGTCACGAGGACACAAAAGGCACAATTTCGTGACAACCCTTAGAAACCATCCATGCTCTCGATGCTGTCAAAATAAAATAATGTAGCATTGCTCGCGCTTAAAAACACCGCCCGCGGTCCAGACATAACAAGCTTGATACTCTAATCGATTACCATTATCTGCATTACAGCTCGGATTTTAGAAGAAAATGTAATCTCACCCTGTCCAGAGACAGCCACTTCATCCTCGTCAAATTTCTCCATCTCTTCGTCATCATCATCTTCTTTGAGGAGCGCGTCCTCGTCCGAGTTATCCATCTCTACCCCCGCGTCCTCCTCATCCAACATGTCATCATCCTGATGCTCCTCTGCTTCCGCGTCATCTCCATCCTCCTCATCGGCCTCCATGCTCTCCCCAACCAGGTCTTCATCGCCCATGTAACCAGGGCCGCCTTTATCCCCATCCTCTCTTTCAGCACCATTGGTCCTGGACAGCTCCTCCTGATCCAGAACGGCCTGAAGACGGGACATCAGATCGGCCTTGAGCCCTTTATCAGACAGATTCCTCTTCTTCAGCTCGTCCTTCAACTCGTTCACTTTCAGCTTTTTCACGTTGATCGAGCTCATCCTTCCGTTCGGATCCCTTGTTTAATAAACGATACCCTTCAAAATTACACAATTTGAAAAGGAACGAGAGGTTAACCTACAATAAACCCGTCCGAGCGGACTGTGGAGCAGATGGGCAGCAGTCAAAGCTATACCGGGCCAATTCAGCCTTATATAATATTACCGTAGTGCATAGAATAGACAAGCAAACTACCGTGTGCATCACTACTTGTAGCTGTACGGTGAAACCGTAATCAACCGAATAAATGGTCTGAGAGATTACGGTATTGTCAAAGTATCTATTTCTCCTATAAAGAAAATGAGTATTTCTATTACAAATATTATTTATTATTATTCATATAAGTTATTAATGAACCATTTCATCCTTAAATCACTATCATTGTAGGATACCATTTTACCTATGATACTAATGCGTCATGGCGTAGCGTCACGAGTCTCGCGACTGACGTCAAGGCAGGACCGATATATTTCTTACTTGATTATGATGCTTAAAGTACACTTTGAAGTTGTGCTGATAGCTACGTTGGAATACAATTAAATAAAAGTTTCTACCGCGTGTCATGATATTTTTTTTATGTTGGCTAGTTCGATTCGTGCTAGGAAAAAAGACGCAACTCGACTTCCGGTAAGGGAATGTTTCACGGGGCATGTAGGGGACGTGATCCACGGTAGGGTTTTGCGTTGCGAATATGGACCTCTTGTGGAGCGAAGGTTCAATATACTCAAAGGATTTTGCAATGGTGACGGTCCCTAAAAGACAGTTCAAATGGCCAACTCTCTGAGACTTGACTGCTGGACTGCAGACCGATGTAAATCTAACATTTCAGAAGGTTGTTTATGTTTGAGGGGCTTTTCCCAAACAATATAAGTGTAGCCTTGCTATAAAACACATTGCTTATATGTGTATTGAACTTTTAAATAAGCTAATATTATAACTAGCATTTTGGCAAGCGATCAGCTTTTATAAACAATGCAGGCCCTCATGATAAATGACGTCACGGAGCACGTCTGGCGGAGAGTCGTCGTTTCTTAGCAACCAGTTTGTTGAACATGGCGGACAAGTATAACGCAGGTGAGCATTGTGTTACCGTCAAAAGTAGCGTCGAACGAATTCTTAACAACAGGAGTTTATGTTTATTCGTACAGACTAGATGTTTAGTTCTCACAGCATTAAAGTTGGAACTTCAAAAAATGGAAGTTCATTACAACTTCCCGGTATGAACTTGTGTTTTAACTTACAACAATCGTGTAAAATCTGCAAATTAAGCCATATTTTCCTCTTCAGAGACTATTATATCAGAGACCCATAAGAAGATAAGTAATGCCTTTGATGTATTTGACCACGAATCCAACAAGACTGTTGACGTTAGGTACTGTCAAGACATTCAAATGCTGTTGCATATAAGACCTTCTGTTCATGTTTACGTATGTATGTCTACAAGTTACCAGCTGTCAATGTGATATGAATTGTATTGCATTTGTTTATCGATGCTATTTCTTGTAAAAGAGAAATAGGCACAATTATCCGTTCACTTGGCTGTTACCCCTCGGAAGCTGAACTGCATGATATCATTGCTGAGGTTTGTGCGTTTGTTTTTCAGCTCTAGATTTAATTATCGACTCATTGCAAACTAATTAGACAAGTGTCACACCACAATCAGTCCTTTGAATGCTGTGCATCTGCTTCCACAGCTAGAAGAGGAAGAGCCTACAGGGTTTGTACGCTATGAAAGGTTCCTTCCAACTATGACTAAGATCCTGCTGGAGCGCAAGTAAGCAATTACAATCCATCACACAAATTAGAAATATCTTGAGCTTGCTGCCGAATTACACCTCACTCAAAAATAACGTATTTACATTTGGCAGACGCTTTTATCCTAATTATTTAATAGAAAAGGTTGACTGTATTGTTTCTAATATTAGTATAACGTCCCAGCATATCTCTGCTGTAGCTGGGAGCACCATGGACAGGTTACCAACTCATCCATCGATTGTATTTCATTATTGAAAAGTTCAAATGCTTTTACATAATGTCTCTTTTATGAAGTACAATAACAGGTTTGGTTGGATTTTGGGATTGGTCTTAGAGTCTTTGTAATGTTTGTTGCACTCAATGATATTTGTGTTGTGGTTTGGATGTGCCTGAGTCAGTTTGTACAAGAGAGCTGATCATGGAGATCGAGGGCAAACCCTGTGAGAATATGATTTGATGTTATTTTTTAAAGTTGAACCTTTGTCTTCTTACTCAATATTGAATTTGCTTTGATGTGGATCTCACTTGGTCGAATTGGTCATATTTGTTTAACGGTGAACAAAAGAGGCATTTAGGAAACCCGAGCATTTGTTCAGTGTTTTAGATGTGCTTGCTCTTCATTACAGGTTTCGTCCAATCACAGAAGATTTGCTTCTGCAGGCCTTTGAGGTGCACTGTTGTTTTCTTATTTTATCCTTTACATGTTTGCAGACTTGGGAATTAAATTGTGAGCAGCTTCGAAGTATATATTTGACAGTGCACATTTTTTCCTATTAATTGTGAGAGAAAATTGGTGATACTGTATATAAATATGGCGTGTTCAGACCTAAGGAAATACTTTATAACGGTGTCTTTTTTTAAGGTTTTAGATCAACAGAAAAAAGGATATTTGGAACCAGAGGAACTGACCAGATATTTAACACAAGAAGGTAATAAATCTGTAAAATAATGGTTTAGGAACTGTTCTAGGATAGGTTTGAATGTTGTAATATGGCTGTGTTTTCAAATCAAATGTGATGTTTTCGAACATGCCTTAAACACGTTCTAAATGAAATCTTGTCCTGCTTCTGAAGGAGAGCCCTTCACACAGGAAGAGGTTGAGGAAATGCTCTCCGCTGCTGTTGATCCTGATAAAAATTTCGTTTACTACAAGGATTTTGTCAGCATGATGACCTTTGATGATCATCGATGATGGATGATGGTATAAACAAAGAATTAAAAGCGTCAAAAGTGTTGAAAACCAAACTATCAAATAACTTTAATAAATACTTTTATTTGACCTGTTGTACTTGATTTATGGTGTTTTTACAACTACTTTATCCATCCAAACAAAATAATTTGGTGGAATTATTGTAATAATTTGTAAATCTTAACAAGAAAAGAGTGTGTGTGAGGCTTAGTGGTTTTAACAATACTCATTCTCACTATTAATAAGGCAGGTTTTCTAAGGCCGTTTGGGTGTCAGAGACCCTCATTACAAAGTCACTTTGGCGTCTCTCCTCATTCTGTTATTTTCATTAGCAAACTTCATGAAGGGGTGAGAAATTCTCCGAGCTCATTTCTTCCTAATTAACCTGTGCTCCACAAGAGCTTCTGTGTGAGGGCAGGGACACGTCTGTCCCCATGTGAACTGACCAGAGAAACGTATCACTTTTTAATAGCCATTGAAGAATGCAGTTATGCAAATTGGTTTAAAAGTAATATTTCAAGAAAGGTTTTTGTGCATTGAAGGACTAAATTGAAAAGAAAAGCTTTCAGTGTTCATACAGTGATGCATACTTGAATCCTTTACTGGTTTGATATGCCCTAAAGAAAAGCTTTTTTTAAGTAAAACAAGTGAAGATTTACAGGGTAATATTTTATGAAGCATTATTTTATTCAATTAAATTTATTTATAAAGCGCTTTCCACAATGTGCATTGTTCCAAAGCAGCTTTACAGGAGCAAATAAGAAAAACACAAAGGTAAAACACAGCACAGTGCATGGTGTGAGTAGAACAAGCAAGATCATTCTAATAAATAATATCTGATAAATAAATAGATGCAGTCTCCCGGTGAGCAAGCCAACACTGCCCTGCTGTGGCGAGGAACCCAAACTCCAATGATTGGAGATATTTTATGCTGAAATATTCTTTCAATATTACCCAGAGAATTGATTTTTCAATCCTTTGTTTTGCCGTGAGTCATCTACAGAAATATTTTTTATAAGGCAATGTTTTTTCATTTACGTTATTCATCTTATAAATATAAGCTTAGAAGGCTTCGATGGACTTTGGTTGAAGGGATGTTGTATGTGTTACCAGCAGGTGTCGCTTTTGACCCACGTTTGACAATGTTTCGTCCAATTCTGTCTGAGATTAGCATGAAAAGATGAAAACCGTGAACTATGAGCGTTTTGTAGAACAACAGTTGGCCATTATTAAAACAAAGCTATATAGCTGCCAGATATCTCCCACAGAATGTTTAACAAATGTTTGATTTTGGTTTCATAGCTAAACATTTGCATTCAATAGTATAAATAACATCAATACATTTCTCATCTTTTACCATAATTGACATGACAACTTCTGTTCAGGAATGTTTTAATAGCGAGCTCTGTTTCATGTCATCCATCATATTATTTGCCTTAACAATAGACCAACATCTCTCCAACAACCATCATAAAGTGACTTTCCGTGTAGGGGATATTTAAAGTTTAAAGTCATTCGAAATGTCTAAAGTACACGCCCACACGTCACTCTGACAGTCCTGGTGACGCTATTGGCTAAGCGGCGAAGAGGAGGCGTGGTCAGTCTACCCAGAGACAGATGTGCGCGCTACTCTGGAGTGGGAGAAGCGCAGTCCGTTCTGCTGTCAGTGTTGTGCGCCTCAACCCAACAAGTCCGCATATGGCACAATGCGCCTGTGCTGGGCTGCTGTGAAATCTAAAGCTCTGCGCATGGACGCCTTATACCAGAGGGAATAGAAAGGATTCATTCTGTGTTGGTCATTTCCAGGTGGAACATCTTCTGATATTCATATTCCAATGTGGAAGATGGATAGGTTCGTGTATGGCACTGATCACTGAGACTGGACATCAGAAGGACTGTTGAACTGACCTGAGGTTGATTTTTGGATCTTGGTTTGTGGATGTAACCAGAAGCACAGATATTCCACCCGTTCCCTAAAGCTTTATCATGACCTCTCTAACTGGGAGTAAAGACAGATCCGGCACGAGGAGTAGAAAACATGGGGTAAGGATTATTACTAAGATTATTATAATTATAACCACGTATGCATGAATTTAATACAGTTGTTGCTTATAGTGGTGTGTGCGCAATGTTGGCTAAAACCCCACTTAGGATTCACATTGCAGACCCACTTTTGCACACTTCTTTTAAACATTTTCCATATCTGTAACCGATACATCATTTTATTGCAGATGACAGATTCCTCCCCGACCAAGTCAGCATCATTCTCTCCAGAAACCTGGTACCGAAAGGCTTATGAAGAGTCCCGGAGTGGCAGCCGCCCCATCCCAGAAGGTGCCGGGTCCATGCCCGGGTCCTCCGGAACCCCGTCTCCCGGATCAGGAATATCCTCCCCGGGGTCTTTTTCCGGCTCACCTGTGACCGTATCTCCGGGAATCAGCACCGGATCGCCCGGTTCGTTAGGTGGATCTCCGGGATTCGGCACAGGATCCCCCGCTTCGGGTAGCGGGAGCTCACCTGGTTCTGAACGGGGGATCTGGTGTGAGAACTGCAACGCTCGGCTGGTGGAGCTAAAGAGACAGGCATTTCAATTACTCATTCCCGGACCCCATACTAGCAAGGTAGGCTGGTTACCAGACCATTTAAAATATTTTAAAGACAAGTTTTGACTTGGTAAAGCAAATACTGATGGCATGAGGTGTACGGTGAACAGCGGCGCAGTGCGTAATTTTGGACATCCCGCACCTCAGTACCTCTGCACAGACACAGACATCCGAACTTAACATTTGGCTAAAGGTGCTCCCATTAAAATGAATGACCTGCTGCGTTATTTTTTTCTGATGCTCATTAATTGTTTCGCTTCTTTTGAGGGAATATATGTTTCACTTGCGTTACCTCTGTGTCATAGAAACGATCCAAATATTGCAGATAAGAAACAAAATAGTTTTGAAAACGAGCTGGATTGAATGCAACACAAAGAAAGAAGTATTGCACACGAGGGGTGGAGTGCTGAACCTTCAAGACATTGCAGCATGTTGCAGATCTAGTACCGCTGTAGTCCCTGAGCGTCTCTGTGATCATGACGAGACTAGCCAAGGGGGTGAAGTTAATTGGTGACAAATAACTATTTTCTTTGCTTCGTGAATTCTGTAACTCGAAGCAGATTGAGAGAAGAAACGCGTCATGATGTGGCTTTGGTGGAGAGGACTGGGTCGTTTTGCCAGGCGCATTTATGATTATCCATTATGATTTATTTTCTGACATGTGCCACCCAAGGCAGTACTGAAAACAAAACAAAGGTGTGGATTCCACTGTGCACCAGATCATAACTCATAACCACAGAACGTGCATAGGGATATGCGTAAATATACAGTGCGTAATTGGATGCATGTGTGCGTAAACGTGTTATGCAGCAAGGCTTTTATAGTAAAAGAACATAATCAGAGAAACGGTTCTTCTGAAAGAAGTTTAACAGAACTTACGATGCTTAAAATTAGGGGTTCAAATTATGGCATTCAAGCACAGTTGATCCAATTCAATAATGACCCATCCTGAACAGGGGGCGCTGTGCTTTTACAAACGATGCACTATAAAGAATCAGTCATGCAAAAATGTGATATCATGTTATACGTTTATTTACTTGTTTACTTTTTGGATAGGGATACATGTTAATTGAATGTATCTGATCCTAAACCATGAATTTAATTACTTTTTTGTCATTGGAATGTGTTTGCAAATAATTTTGGAAACCAGCACTTAACAGCCTTAACAACCATAGATGAAAATCTGGTTTCATTCTTTATAGAGACCCATAGCAGATACAGTTAAACGCTTTTACCAGAGAGAAAGTGTTAAAAGAGAGACATGTTATAAGGGTTACAACCCAATCACAGTTGCAGTTCCTCCAATTTAGGCCACACAAACACATGGTGTCCATTATCTCAATAATTACTCAATTTTCCTGCAAAAAGCGGGTCGAAAGCAGCATTCACATCACCTCAGCACAAATCGTGTCTTAATACATTTACAAACAAGTGCTTTGCTTAATACATTTATTGCAAAAGGAGCACTTTGCTGTGTTTTAAGAGCACCGTTCATCCGACTTACCCGTGGCTCATGTTTCAGACCTGATGTTGGTCTCCAGATTTTATGGCTAGTTCTGCCAGCTGCAAGTGACCTGGAGCTGCCTATTAAAATGTGCTGGAGGAGGGGCTTATAGGAAGGAGAGGGGATCACCGGAGAACAGGATGGCCGTGTGGAAGCACTTTTAATGGCTGTTCTTCCAGCCGGAGGCAGTTTTAGTGGAGACGTGACGGGATCATCACCCACATGGCGATTAGAAGTGCTGTTTTAGGAACTGAAGAGTGGAGCCCTATTGTGATATACAGTAGGTCATGTCTGTTGACTTTGCAAGTTATCATTTACAAGATACCATTTAACTTGACTCATACGAAATTTCTACATGAGAGATCCTACATGGCAGACGATGATAGCCATCGACCTTGGAGCAAATAAAGTGTATTAAAGGAATAGTTCTGTTATCATTAACTTGACCTCATATCATTTAAACTTCTTTGGAACACAAAAGAAGATGTTTTGAAAAACTTTGGGGTTCTTCCTAATTTTGCGTTCTGCTGTTGAAAGGCAGAGGTTTGGAATGACATCAGTGAGTAAAATAATGTAAATGATGATAGAATTCTAATTTTTGGGTGAACTAGCCAGCTCAGTTTGGTAGAGCGTTGGTTTAGCATGGCAAATTTGTGGGTTAGATTTCCAAAGAATATACATTGCTTTGTATAAAATTGTCCCCCTCGTTTATAAACGTACGTTTTAAGCATTTAATAATATTTAAACCTTTTTAGAATTCAACACTCTTGCAAAGAAAGGTGTGTAACACACAGTTAATAGTCATAACCTTATTCGTGGCAATTTGGCTGTCAAAAGACTTATTGTTGATGATTGAATACCTGCGATGCTGACGGTAGCATTATCATTTTGTTTTCTCATTCATCATCTCCTGAGCGGCCCTGCGCTGACACATCAAGAGACATCATGTAGGAATATCTCCCTTTCAGTGGAACCCAGTATACTGGGAGACCAGTATAGCTCACAGAACTTGTTCTGTCAGACTCACGGGGGTTCTATCATCCCCTGGGGATCGTGTTTAGATTACCCAACAGAACGATGTTAATTTAATTCCATTGCACACACCGCTCCAATTTCCAGTACAGCACTGTTGCCACGGCAGCATGGGCATGAGATTCATACATATTTCACGTTTTAATGCTCTTTATGCCTCTCAGGTGGGAAAGGCATTATCATATAAAGAGGTCGCTTTGTCACTACGGACTGATGGGGAAGGGTTGCTGACGCGGCCTCAATTCAGCAGCCGCTCTTACTGTAACCGGCACCGACTCCTACTGTAAGCGGCACTCCCTCCTGTCCGGCTGAAGGCTTTGTCTCAGCGCTGGGGTGTAATGGTGTCACTAGGGCATATATGAATACAGCTCAGTAAGAGAGAAAACATGTGAGAGACGGTGCACGTCCCTGCAGGATTTGGTGCGCTCAATAGGGAACATAGCTTGTGGAAAATGGATGTTTTATAATACTTTGTGATTTTACAGATTGTGCTTTGTGATCGCAACAATAGTGGATTGTTGACAAAGCCAAAGCTGTGATACTGCAACGATACTGCTTGGATTGACAAGTTGAATGCTTTATGAACCATTTCTATTTATTTACCAGCTGTACTGAAGGTCTCGGGTAGTAATGTTAAGCTTTTAAAACCTGCTTGCATGAGGTATGCATTGTTAAAAGGTTTTTGAGGGATGCTGTTGTTTAACAACTTCAGACTTTTATAGGACTTTGAATTTGGTGAAGTCTGTAGGGTTTTGCTGTAGTTTTAAGCTTTGGTCTTAAAGGACCACCGTGTGATTTTTATCAGCCTCTAGTGGTGAGGTTGCGAATTGCAACGGCTCACCCCTCCCCACTCCCTTTCGAAGCACTGCAGCGGCTGAGAGAAGACTAAGATGTTGTCACGTTTTCGCATCTTTCACGAATGAGATAACGTTAAAAACACCAAGCAGACCCTCGCCGTATGTAGATAGAAATAGCTCATAAGGTAAGAAGAACATAACGCTTCATTATGTAAGGTTTTTATACACCCCTGGAGACAAAGTTATGTATATTATATTGCATTTCTGTCAATAAATCCTCAAAAAAAAAATACACGGTACCTTTAACCCTTATTTAAAAAATATTTGCACCTCCATAGCTCAAGATCTCATTGTCATTGTTACTTTCTGTTGGATTCTCATTCGATTCCATGCGAATGTCATCCTGAGATGTACATTTGTGCATGTGTGTCGCTGAACATTTTCTCAAATATTACAACAACACGATGTCAAACATCACCCGTAACCCACGAACAATAGTTTCACCGTGCCGAAGTCAGCAGATGTTTAAAGCAAGCATTTCTATAGAGTGGGTTTGTTTTTTAATCAAAACTGTGTTAAGAGTCACTCAGGTTGCTGCTGTGCCCCGTAATCACTGCCAGCTTGTTTTTGTGACCCTTTCTCCAAACCAAGAGGTCTGTGATTCTGCCAAAGCTCCATCAAACACGGACAATCGATATCAAAGGGATTAGTTGCAGGGGTTGTGGACCGGGCCGGCTCCAAGTCTTCTATGATCAAAGCAGAACTCCCTCATTGGGGATAGACCCTGGTTCTGCCGGTATGCCACTTTTAGGTCAGCGATTATAAGTGCTGGTTTGCATTAGTCACTCGTGACTTGGTCATTGAGTAGAAATGGTTTGAAAGATTTCGAGCAGATGTGTGTTGGGCCTCTGGAGACCGAAGTGTTTGATGTGTTGTCCAGTTCACAGCTTAAGTTCTGAGTTGGTATGGACTCACTTCTCACTTACGTACACTTACAAGCAAAGTGGGTTTTGTAACTTTGTTTGGTGATAAAACTCACGGGATTTATGCGTTACCAGTGAGCGAGAGCATGTGTAATGGTTTTTTTAACTAAATGCATTGCTTGTTTGTTTATTTGTTGACATTGAAGCTACTTTATTTTCTCATGCTTCTTTTATATATATTTTTGACATGGATCAAATAATGACAGAATGGTGTTTCTTTGGTAAATTATGTCTGTAATAGCATTTTCGCCCAATGCATTTATAAACCTCATCTCTCATTAGCAGTGCTAGTCAGCATGAATACTTTTCCCATGTTTTACCGCTGTGATCTCTCATGCGGTCACTGGTCTTACACACATGTGGAGAGGGCCATTGACTCTGCTTTTAACCTGGGATGAGGTCTCTTCCCCCCTCGCTGACTGACTCGTTTCTTTAATTGTCCTGCCACACAACAACTGGGCTGCACTTTAAAATCCATTACTGCAGTGTATATCATTTTTTATTATATTACAGAATAATCATATTTTATATTAGGAGATTATATTTTTCTCCTCAATGCTGTGAAGTTGTGATTCTTCATAATACTGTTTTTGCAATTTAATCCATTGGTGTGAAAGGAATAGTTCACCCAAAAAATGAATTATTCGTCTTTATTTTCTCACCTTCCAGTTGTTACAAACCTGTATACATTTCCGTTTTGGGTCACCATTGACTCCCATAGTAGTCTCTTGTCCTACTATGGGAGTCAATGGTGACACAAGATGGGTTAGTTACAAACTTTCATCTAGAGAAATCTACACAGGTTATTAATGCTTTTATTAATTTGAGAGACAAACACAAAACCGCCATATAATAAAATAACCTGCATCTATCAACATGCATAAAACCATCAAGAGGGTCTTTGAAAGGGTCTTTGACATGCAGTGATGATCAGAGAGGCGAGTGGTGCTCTACCACAGGGTCGAGTTCAAGAACGTACACCTTTTGACAGAAAAAGACGAGGAAAAAGAAAACAGATGGAGTCATTCGTCTCAAAGGCCATGTTTTACGAGAGGTTTAAGTGCATTCCTCTACAAAATCAACAAGGTTAAGAGGGTGACTGAGAGCGGGGTAATGCAGACACAGAGAGAGGTTTGGGGTTATTACGCTGTGAATGACGAGGGCATCATAAAGGTCACGAGGACAGGAAGTGACAACATGTTATGGTGTTAGATGAGAGGAGATGCGTTTTACTGGAGCTTTCCTTTGTTTCTGAGATTTCAGTTGACCTTGCGGTGACCAGCCAGACTGGGGATTTTTATGTGTCAAATAAATACACAGAAAATTGCCTTCCAAGCCATTTCAGATAGAATCAGTTTTCTCATTTCAGCAGACAGTTGAAATTGTATTTTCTTCCGTGCTTGGAAAATGTGTCTGGGAAAAGTTTTCGTTTTTTGGTGAACTATTCTTTTAAAATCTTACGTGTCTGATCAACCACGGCTGTGAAGTAAAATTGCCAAAACACAGTACAAAAGACGTTCCGAGACCGACTCTTACTGCAATTTTTCTCATCTTCTTTTGATACCCGTGTAGGAAGCACTTTGAAAATGTGTCACTTTTTTAAAGTAAGGCGTGACGGGTTTCACTAGAGGTCACGCATGCAATAGACCAACGAAGTGGCTCATTATTATGAATAAAGAACTGAATTAACCTTCACATGAGCTCTAGCTCATGTCCAAATTATGATGTACCGCGGTGCTGTGTGTGATGTCAGCACAATGTCACCTTGCCCATTACATCTCTATTGCCTGCACCAGTGGACCGGTACCTGTCCACACACACGCACAAAGAAATATTCTGATATTGCCTTTAGATATGATATCATTTTTTTGTATATATAAAATAATGAAATATATATACAGAGAGAAAGACAGAGCGAGCAGAGCTAAGTTCTTGCATTTCTTAAAGGCACAGCAACAAAAATAAATTTAATTCCAAAATTTAAGGAAATAAGACAACTCTCGCTCCTTAAAGATGTCAAATCTTTTTTAAGATGTTTTTAAGATGCATTTTTTTTTGTTTAGTCAAGCTCTTTCTTGCTCTCTGTGTTTTGCCGTCCTGTCTGTTCTCCATTGAGCTTGAAGTCATTAGCTGCAGGTTTTCAGCTCAGCACCGCAGACCACAGTAACCTTGAGCTCAGAGGAATGTGAGAGAATAGAGGCAGAGAACACTAAAGATTTGGGTCTGGGGTCTAAGAAGATGGATTACCTGCACGGCACAGAACAATTCATCACTGTCACAGCGAGAGAGAGAGAGAATACAGGGATAAGAGAAGTGTGAATGGAAGCAGAAAAATGGCTAATGGGAGGTCTCGATTCAAACATAGATTCTTGAGAAATGAAAGCACATACTGGTGAGCATATATCTATATTATATAATGCTATTTATTGTTTATTTCTGTGTTGCACAGCTCCGACTGCCCACTGCCAGTTCATTCAGTTTGACAGCTTGGATAAATTCAGTTAGTCTAAAAACATGAAAATTCTTCTTCCAGCATTTGAAGACTTAGATTTAGCAATATAAGAGTTAACTCACATTCTGTTTATTTCATCTTCCTCAACCGTCTTTGAATGCTGATTTTCCTTTTTGTTTTAATACTCAGTGACCCAATGCCAGCTCTCAGCTTCTGTCCTTTACTCCTGAAATACTCCCTTCGGTTGCGTACTGTCGTGTCATTGTACCCTCTGACCTCAAGACAGCCTGAAGCGAAGTGACACGTATTTGTGTGCATCACTTGTTGTTGTCTTTTGTGGGACAGCTCATGTGTACGTGTTCTGCATGCCCGTCTGTAATTTTAAACTGAATGAAATCAACATCAACTCCCACAGGCGTAGAAAGAGCGCAAGCCCTCTGTGATGAAGTATGTGTTGTGTGTGGTTTTAATTGAGGAAATGTGCGTGTAACTGCACAACACTGAGGACAAATGCTTAATGAATAGCATGCCATGTTCTCTTGATCATATGGAAACTCGGCTAATTGCTTTTTTCGCTTATTTTATGTTCATATGAAAGAAGGCGGTTCACTTGTCGATATAATAGCATGCTGCGGTTATTCAACATACCATGATGTTAACTATAGAATAATGTACAAATACCATTAGAAAACCCACATTGCCATAGCAACACAGCATGTTAATTAACTTCTCTCCATCAGTAACGGATGGCTGAACCACACATATGTCGGTCAGGATAAATAGAGGACTATTAACCAGCTGGTTTACCAAAGACTAGATTGTTTAAAGCTCTGCTCAAGCAGGGTACACTGCAGTCCTGCTGGTTAAGATCTGTGCATTCGATGAGCAGAGACCGCCGGGCCATGCAGACCTCACATCGTTTAATACTCAAAAATAATAAAAGCTCAATTGCATAGTCAATAGAAATCCACTCATCAATGGCATTAACGACAAAGACAAAAAAGTATACAACCACCATCTGAGCTCTTGTGGTTAAAGAACCAATGAAGAATCAATATCCTATCTATCTAATCCCATCAAACACGTTATACTTAGTCAGTAAATATCCATCCATCTAATGTTTGTCTGTCTGTGCACGAGTAGCTCTGCCCATCCATCCACTCAGGTTAGGAAACATGGGAGCCTAAGCATCATAACCCATAAACCACTGTTGGCCTGTGGTTATGCTTCATGTGTCCTGTTCGACTAGCGTTCATGTTGTCTCGTGTTTGTGATTGTAGGGTGGAATGAGCAACACCACCTCCGTACTTATGTCACAATGGGTGTGAGGTTATAGTCCTAATGAAACCTTAGGGTCTGCTCAATCAATCAATGAAGTGACAGGTAGACAAGCCCCGCCCCCTCTCTCTCTTACTTGCTCCGGTTCGCTTTGCCAGAACCACTTTACTGCAAAAAGACATGTCATCTTGCATTTTCCGGCTGTCCAGATATAGAAATGTTGGTAGCACTTTATTTTACAGTCCTGTTTCTCACGTATACACTGTGTACTTATTATAGTAAATATAATAACTAGGTACTAAACCTGAACCCCCTAAACCTTATCCCATGTAGTTATTTTAAGTACCCCAGCGCTTTCTTAAGGAAGTACACTACAAGTACACAAGAGTACACGTACTATAAAATAAAGTGCAACTGAAATGTTGTGGGGAGAGGGCTTAAGTATTTTTTACTCGAGGACATTTTTCCATTATCTGTACTTTCTAAAATTTTATTTCACTGCATTATAAGCATATATTTTCCTCCAATACTTTTATAAATATACTTTGTTCATGATTTTCCTTTTAAAATACTTTCTTTTTACTCAAGTATTTTTTTTCAGAAGACTTTTACGTTGTGATTCTAGATTTTTTATGTTCTTTAAGGTTTAGAAAACCTACTTGAGTTCATTAAATGTAAATAGGGGAGTTAAAAGTTTGATATATGCTTTATAATGTATTAAAGTAAAAACTTTCCAAAGTGAAATTCTGAAGAGTAAAGTATTATTTCAAGTATACTTGAGAACTATTTGAAAGTAAAAACTATTTAGGTAAAGTCCACCTCTGGAAATGTTTGCACTCTCAGAGATATATGAATTATTGCATATGATTGCATGAAAATACTGCACTAATATTGCAATATGACATCACTGGTATTGTGCCGTATCACATATGGTACATTTTTAGATACACAATAGCCTAACTTTTGTGTTTGCTGCTATAAATACCATCTAGTTATAAATCCTCTCACTTCCTTTATTATTTATATCAAGAGAACTTTGTGGAAGTTCCCGAGCAAATTCATTCTATCTGCAGCGTGAGAGACATTAGATTCGAGTTTGCTTTTGCGGTTTGCCTATGTACTTTGTGTTTTTTTCCTATTATCCATCTACTGTTACTTTACATAAATTCTCTTCTGTCCCTCTTCAGCCCACTACGCTTGATGTGAAAGCATAGACAGAATTCTGAAGGCTCTCAGGAGCAATTCATCTCTATAGCTGATGCATCATTCGGTGATGCGCACGCTTCTCATTTCTAAATAGCGGCCGTTAATCACGGCAGGTGTCTGGATGCTTCTCTCACCCGTCCCACGAGCACATCATAGAGGAGATGATTGACCGTTAACGGTGTCTAGTGAGAAGTCATTCATCAATGATCTCGTATTGACCCTCTCCTCCCACAGCAAAAAGGTTTGACAGGCAAGATTATGTCGTCTTCCAAACGCTTCAGTGCTGGTCCTTATGTCTGTAAGTGATATTGTGTGAATCACTCAGTTCTGCCCTGGCATTGACCCCCTGGCGCACACAAACACGTTCACACAAACAAACGGAAGTCTGTTTTCATCAGAGGTCAATATGACCCATCAATTTGGTTGGGTCACCATCCGCACATGTAGCACTCGACTGAGATCGAGTACTTTATCTCTGAACAAATTGGGTTGGGAAAGGTGAAGATGTCTCTTTTCTATTATTATTGAGTGTGATTTCTCTGAGAAAACTGAACGTTTTAGACAATTGTTTTTATCATTCACAACCATTTTTTGTAGGACCCTTCCAACAAAGATCAGCGATATTAAAGAGTCAACCTAAATATGATCATAATTTACTCCTCGTGTTGTTCCAAACCTGTATGATTTTCTTTCTTGTGTGGAAGACGAAAGGAGATATTTAGCAGAATGTTTTATACAGTGATTGTGGGACATCATCGGTAGTCACCATCCGCTTCCGTTGTATAGAAAATGCAGCATTGACATTCTGCTAGAAAACTAATTTTGTGTTTAACTTTGTTTTAAATGCAGATGTTACACAGGTTTGGATTGAAATCACATGAGGGTGAGTAAATGATGACATGTTTTTGTGAACTGTCCCTTTAAATCACTTTGGAAATCCAAAAAGGAACTGAGGGTCAGTCTATTAACTGTGCATGATCTATAAACTGAAATCCTCTTTTCTTGGTTTTCCAATTATCTTTAAATTGACATCACGTCGGCTGAATTTACTGCACTGACACTAAACATGACCTCACATCTACAACCAGAGCTCAACAGAACACCGTTCATCCAAATCCACAAGCACTTAAGAGTTCAGCCTCAATAAAACTTGGAGGCTGGACGTCTGTTGTTTATTTGGAGACGTGACCGAGACGTGAATGAGACATGTCCTTAAATGGTTTTTGGGTTAAATGGATCGTTCAACCAATACTGAAAATTCTGTCATCATTTAATCAACCTCTTGTCATTTCAAACCTGTATGAGTTTCTTTCTTCTGCAGAACACAAAATATAATTTGAAGAAAGTTAGTAACTGAACCACAGTGGTACCCATTGACTTGCATTGGTTTTGTGTCCATACAATAGCAGACAATGGTTAGCGCCGTTGTTCGGTTACCAACATTCTTCAAAATATCTTCTTTTGTGAGGTTGTGTAAATGAAAACAGAATTTTCACTTTTGAGTGAACTATCTCTTTAAGACACAATTGGCTTTGGCGAATAAATAAAAAAGAGATACTTTGCAATAAAAATTGCATAACGCACTGCAAAGCAGAAAAACTAAAAGTCTATCATCAATAATTCATCCTCATGTTGTTTAAAACTTGCATGACTTTCTTTCTTCTGTGGAACACAAAAAAAATGTGGTTTTGTGTCCACGCAATGGAAGTCAATGGGGGTCAATGCAGTTTGGTTGTACTGACATTCTTCAAAATATCTTCTTTTGTGTTCTGCAGAAAAAAGAAATCATTAAGGTTTGAAATGACATGTGCTTCAAAGGTTCTTCTTAGCGATGCCATAGAAGAACCATTTTTTGTTCCACAAAGAACCATTCAGTCATATGTTCTTCAAAGAACCATCTCTTTAATGCCTTTTTATAATTTAAAATTATGAAAAGGTTCCTTGGATGTTAGAGAGTCTTTATGGAACCATTTAGAGGTTCTTCCATGGCATGGTGAATCACCTTTAATTCTGAATTCAGGCAAGTTTTTAAAACTACACTCCTAGAAATATTGTACATATTCCCCAAAAAGTATCTATTAGTGATTGTGTCAGGGTAGATCGCGGGAGCACCGCTAGGGAGTGTGTACTCCATAGTGTGTACTGCTTTTATGTACTGCTGTGCCCCCCTGCACCTTGTGTGCATCCAGATGGAACTTATTACAGGAGGATAAAAGCCGAACTCTGTGCGGCTCTGACCAGCTCCATTTCCTGTGTCAGATCCCTCGGCTCCTGCGAGCTCTAATTTCCTATTCATCTCCTCTGAGGGGTGCGGGGCCAAACAGGGCTGCTGGCCAAGACTGGATTTATGCCACTTTTCTGGCAGAGAGATGCAGGTAGATAGCATCTGGTGGAATGGAGACCGAAGTGATTGGGATCTCTCTTAATCCGTCTATCTATCTCTCGCTCCTGATCTGCATTCTGGAGGCAAACAAACATCAGGGGCTCCGGCGTGGAGCTGCTTTTGACGGGCCCTGAATCGGTGTCCGAAGAGAGTGGAAAATGTACCTGATGCTGAAAAACATCTGCGGCCTGTCCCATCTCATTATATCACACCAGGGACATCTTTCCATTTTTACCCTCCTGTAGTTTAGTGTTACGCACAGACATTCGTTTTCTTTGTAGGATGGAGACTTTCCGTGGTTTATATATAGAAAATATTTCCTTATATTAAGAAAAGATTTAATATGCTTCTAAATCTGTTTTCCTTGACTGATCCTCACAATGTAGATGATTTGTAGGTCCGCACGCACACACACAGTCGTTCTCCACTGAGACCACAGAGCACAGTTCCATTCGTACATTCAGCCATTACTTGTATAAATGTACATGTCAAGACTTCAAATGAGACCTGTTTTCTGTCCTCATGCATGCATCAGCAATCTGACGGCTTGTAAATGAAGAAATGCACTAATGGAAAGCAGAGAAAAAGTGACATCACTGCTGAATAATGAGCTTTGGGCTCATATGGAAATGACTTAAAGTCAACAGAAATAAAAATGATCCTGTTTACAACCGAGATCCATTGAAGTATTTGACCGTTTTTAATTCGATTAATATTTTATCGTTGTATACTTTTCTACATTAAAAAGATTTCTTCAATGACTTCTTTTTTTGTCATGCTTTTGACTTCATCTAGGTATGGAACGGTTATTTTTTACAATCCCATTTGATAAAATTGTTCTAACATGTATTTTGTATGTTTGATGCCTTTCTCTTTTCAATGGACAATATGACACACTGAACTAGTCCTTTAATAATGTAAAATGTTTAGCGGATACCCTTTCATGGTGACTTTAAAGGACTGGACGGAGCCGAAAGCTTATCAGGAAATAGGCCGTCTGACCACTAAGTCAACCTATTTCAGTTAGGAAGGTCAGGCATTATCATGACAACAAAATGACTATATAAAGTAACATTTTCTTTCTCTGTGATAGGCCCATGTGGTCTTAAGCTAATGTATCTACCATATTCTTTATTTTTAGGCAAAAGACTCCCTACAGTATTTATGATCACTTTGAGGCCAAGGGCTTTTTGAGACCTCCGTGTCGGCATTCACATTAAGACAGGTTTGAATCCACAGTAAAACAGACAGATAATTCTTTCCAAACCGCGGTCCTCTTTATTACAAGAGGTGAAACCACACTTTAGTTTTGTGCTAAAAAAAGACCCCTAGAGCAAAACACCCACTTCGAAAAGCGAGGGTGTATTTCATATTTTCACATTCATAAATGCTACGGTAATAAATCTTAAGTGGTTTGTAAAGGTGCTATACATCTTGCTCATCCTTTTTTTAACCACACTGCCTCTTTCCAAAACATGTAAAGTGATTGACAGGCAGAAACACGCCTCCGTGCATTCTCATTGGTTGACACATGCAGGCCACTCTCAGATTGTCGTAGAGAGAGACACTTATTTTAGAGATGTCTGTCAGATAGTAGGGACATCTCTACTCTTAAAAATAAAGGTGCCATAAGAACCATTTTGGTTCCCTGTGGAACATTGCAGTGGAAGGGTCTTAAAATACAATTATTTCTTTGTTTAGTCTAAAGAAGTCTCTGTGCAATGAAAAGGACTCTTATGGGTCTGACTAAGATCTATTAAAGACTCCACAATTTGTTAAAGATTTCATAAAAAGAAAGATTTTAATCTTTACACATTACATAAACCTATATGCATTGATGCTAAGAAATGCAATATCATCAATTGATTTCAGTGAACTCGGTCTTTGCTCAATATTCTTTATTACATTTACTGCAGTCGTTTTTCCTCCACACGCACCCTCGCACACACAAGTACATCTGTAGATATAAATGTGATCTCTCTAAAGCAATTCAGTATGTCATTTATTTTTCTGGAAACCTGCAGAATTGTGTATTCCAGTTCCTTCCCCCTCCACATCAGTCTCTCTTCACAGAGCGGCACCTTACTGCTTCTCTTCATACTGGCTGTGTTGTCTGAAGAGATTGATGTTTGGGTTTTGCATTCTGTGTGGCTGTGTCCGTCCATCCTGAAACCTTTGGATCTGTCTTGTACTGGACTCCAGACATGAGCGATGAATGTTTGGCAGTGGGTTGAAAGTGCTGCTAATGGGAACCGAATAGAACTCTGGACTAATAACACCGATCGCAGTGGAAATATACTGCCACTGTAAATTTTGTCATTTGGGTTTGAGCTGAGCAGTGATATAATGTTTTTAGCAGACGTCAGTGAGTTCATTTACTGCCATGCTGTTTATTTATTTATTTTTGGAGCGTGGAGTTGATTTAAGGAAAGAAAATGTAACGTCACATTGAAAGGCTTTGTAGTTGTTTGTCACACTAGAACTGCATTGACACCTAAATTGCAGTTTTTTTTGTACAAAATAGATGTAAATTTACATTTATTTATGTTCATATTTTCTCCAAAGCAACTTTCAGTGCACTAGCTATACATTTTTTATTACTATGAGTGTGCACTGATATACATGTGATGTAATACAACACATTGTATAAATTATTTCTTTACAATAATGTTCTTTACTGTTATTTCATATTTATTGAAACATTTCAAACAATACAATGTTGAAAAGACTTTAAATTAATTGTAGCGTAAAAAATGTTTTTGGTAGGGCTGTCAAAAGATTAATCGCAATTAATCGCATCCAGAAGAAAAGTTTGTGTTTACATAATATATGTCTTTGTACTGTGCATATTAATTATGTTTTTATAAATACAAACACATACACATGTATACATATTTAGGAAATATTTACATGAGTTTATTTATATTTACCAACAATCGAAATTATATATAAATGTTTAATAATTTTTTGATTTGTCTTAAATATATGCATGGATGTGTATGTGTTAATAAATACAAAATTAATATGCACAGCACACAGATATGTATTATGTAAACACAAACTTTTATTCTGTATGTGATTAATCACGATTAATCTGTTGACAGGGCTAGTTTTTGGATGAGTTAGCATCAATGCAATCTCACAGGTGCCTAATTCGTATAAATTCGTACGTTTAAAGCCGCGGTCACACTAGACTTTTCCTTCCATTGACTTCCACTCATGATGAATTCGCGTCACTTGAATGCGTGAGACCGATAGAAGATCAAGATGTCATAAGGTGACTTCTCGGTACAAAAATGCCGCCCGAGTTAGGGGAGGGGCATCAGTATTGCTTTTTTCTAATAATCATACGTTTTTGTATGATTCTCATCGTACGAATTCATACAAATTAGTCACCGCGTACAAAACGAACGAATTCCTGCGAAATCAGGTCGGTTAAAATACTTTCTAGTGATGCGGGTTGTTCTTTCAGACATTTCTTTCCTATGGCAATATGTTTGTTAACCTAATTTAGGCGGCTTTAAAATGTGAACTGAATTTATATTCTAATGTCGCTATACTCTTAATCTTGGATTTTAAAGACCTTTATCTGGTTCAGGTTGATTTGTGCAGGTAAAAAAACGCTTCACCTCTCTTGTCCATTCATTCCAGTTTGAGGTCGGCTCTGACAGTTATTGACAGCACGCGTGCCTTCCTGCCCACACTAAACTCCCTGCCTGAAGCTCAGATAAATGTATACAAGCTTGACATTAAACTGTAGGGCTCCTGTGTGCCCTTATCAATAGTTCCCTGTCCCTCCGTTTAGTCAACATTAGTTTGGGTCTTAAGACAGAAGCGGGTTCCAGGGGGGCCGAGAGAAGCGGTCTCTCCGGAGAGCTTTGGATTTGTTGATACAGGATAATTGTCAAGTCTTAGATGTGTGTTAAGGCTGTCAGACACAACAGCCTCTCTGTGAGGTTTATGTTATGTACTTCTTCTCTGAGGAGCGGACGGAAATGTAATGACCACTTAAACTCGGCATCAGCCAAAAGCAACATCGGTATTGCAAAAACAGACTTTGTTCTTACATCACGCTCCAAGCTTTAACATGTTTATAGTGCATGATGAAGGAAATATAGCGACTAAAAACTTGGAAGACTCAACGAACGGTCTTTAAATTAGGAGAGAAACATACGCTTTTAAGATCTCGTAACTCACTTGCGGAGTGTTGTATGAACAGAGTAAATATACATTTTTTTTGATGTAGAGTTGTGTAGGACTGTTTCCGGTCCATGACTTCAGACATCTTTGAAATCTCTTTAATTGTAAGGACACTCCATCTTCTGTTCCAGCCACGTAGCTTTTGACTTTTGCCCCTTGCCCTTTACATTTGGCCCAATGGGACGTCCATATGAACGATGGTAAATGGATTCCGTCAGCGCTGCCGCTAGAAGTATTAATGACTCCAATGTGTTCATGACCGTCCCGATAATAGTTGCACTTCTCTCTCCAATCCCCGCTAATGAAAGGAGGAATTGACTAGTTAGGCTCTGGACGCGGGCCTGACTTTGCTCATTTGCTTTGATCGCGCGGGTAAACGTGTCCTGGGACCCGTTCGGTGGCAGTGAGTAAATGGTTCCAGTTAGGACCTCGTAACTGTCCAGAGTCCTTCTAAGTTAGGAATATGAGCTGGGGAAACATCTGAGAAACTTCTTACGATCCGGATCCAGTTCCCGCCATGATAAATGATCCAATCAACACTTCTCTGAGCCTCTCATCTGAAGTGTCTTTAAAGACGAGCGCCGGACCGAAGGGCTTTAGCCCATCTGGTGGTCTCATGAGGCCTCTTTCAGCCGCTGTGAAATTCTCTTTCTGTCGGCAGAATGAATGGCGACATCCATTAGTGCGCTTTCCTTCATCCGTCCAAAAGTGCTGCGTTGAGAGGATACTGTAAGGGTTTATTTGATAAATAAATGTGATATTAATGTGAGCGATGCAGACTAGTGCATGCAAGCGTCTTTTATGAATGCGTAGCTGCTCTTCAGCGTGCAAAAAAACTGAAACAAAAATCTTTTGAAAGACCTTGTGGAGGTCACTAAGTGTTCACCTCTTTTCTAGCGGATTTCAAGATATTTTAGTCGTTTCACAACTTTGAGTTCACTGGGGCAGACATCGTATTTCTTCTTTAGCCAAAGATGTCATGTAACAAAATTACGGAGATGCCAATTATTTGCTTCATGACTCGCAAGTAGTCAAAAGCGTATTTTTCATTTGTGTTAGCAGATAATGAGTTTACACATGAACACCCTGCAAAGTTTGCTTTAAGTGTCACTGATATCATTTTAAATGACTTGAAACCCTTATTTTACGCTGAAACTCTATAATTATAATGGAAGGAGGCAAGTAATTCACTCATAGACTCCTGCATCTTCATATGAAATATGAGACATCAAATCCTCGACATGAGAAACATGCCTTCAGGCATTGCGTTCTGCTCAGAGTCTTTAATGCATGTGTTGCGATGGCTTGGGGTGCAGGTTTTCACTAGGCCAAACATCTGCTTATTTTCTGTAGAAGTTGAAGTGATAGTTCTGCTGTTTCTGGTTATTTTTGGCGAAGGCTTAGAGTAGCACAGCTTAGGATTTGGTTTTTGGGTCTCCACCCTGACAGGCGAAATATCTGCAGTGGCTTTGCATGAATTAAGTGTTGCAGGTTTCAGCTGCCGCAGTCAGAAACCACCGAACTTCCAGAGTTTACAGTCATCTCACTCCAGATTTACCATCAATATGTTTTTTTATTTAAGAATGCCCAGACAAATTGAGAACTCGTCTGATAAACACACATAGACCGACAGTTAGTATCTAGCACCAGAACTTCCAGCGTGTGAGTGATAGTTTCCTGTTGGCCTGGGAAGTGAAGGTCAGTGTGTGAGGATTTTCGGGGGTTCGAGACATTTTCCAGATCACGTCTGTCTGCCTTCTACAAATATTTACAGCAATATTGCTCTGCAGACAAATGTATCTGGTGCGGTTCCTTTAAGTGAAGTAGCATGCGTGCCATTTCAGTAACATTTTTAAACGATCCACCAATGCATTTTGATGCTGGTTTGAAGGCTGGGTAGAGATATCACAGATGACAGACAAAACGACGTTGTCATTGACAGAGAATCAGCGATAGAACCCTTATAAACTGTATTGACATCAGCGTCTCTGAAACAAATGAACTGCGAAAGCAAAGGACGAGGAGAGGTGACTTTGACATTAAAAATCTAGACTGCGCTCCATGCATTCATAAAAAAGAGATTCATTATTCATCTACTCTGTACTTTCATGTACTTTTTAATGATTCTAGTGCCCAAAACTGCCTAACCAGTTAAAGGGATAGAAAATTCTGTCATCATTCATTCCCTCTCAAATAATTCAAAACCTGTACGTGACTCTTTCTTCTGTGGAACACAAAAGAAGATATTTTGAGAAATGTCTCAGTGGTTTTGTGTCAAAACAATGGAAGCCAATGGGGTCCAATGCTGTTTGTTTACTACCATTCTTCAAAATATCTTCTTTTGTGTCTGCTGAAGAAAGAAAGTCATGGAATGAACCGAGATTCACCATTTTTGGGTGAACTTTCCCTTTAAGGTGAGATGAGGACACACATCTCTACCAAAGCACGTCCAGAATGCATGCACAATGAGGCAGAGGAGCATTCTGGGTAGATTTTGCCATCATGTGTGTTGCGCCAGATTGAATTTCCATCCTTTGGACATGGACCAGGAACACAGGAGAACACCAACCTTGTCAGAGAAAACATTCTTAGTTCTGAACTTTTATACAGAGCCTTATGATACAAGCCTTATGTCAGCTGCATAGTGGACTTGACCGTAGCAATTTGAAGAGGTCACTGCGTACGATGTACGGGGCAAAGTGGACGCTGGCCGTGGAGGGGATGCATACACAAAGCATCTTGTGTAAGACGAGAGACGGCCTCTAGATTTACACTGACAGGAGGAATGTGTGGTTTTAATCAGAACAGACCTTCAGTCTCTCTCCTCCAGTGACTGTGATCGTGGACGGCTTTTGATTAGCTGGATCGATGCCGTGGGCCGCCGGGGAGAGCCGAGGGGGGGTGGCTAAACCCATCGGTGAGGTAAAGGTGCAGTAAGGACACCGCGCTTACAATTATACAATATTAAGGAAGAAACAATGGTTGCTTGAAGTCAAGATGAAATCAAGATGGACCCTATTTACTGTGTGAATACATGTGTTGATTTTAATGTGCTTGGCTTATTATGTTTTCATCAAAATGTAATCGCTTGCTTCGTCTCTGAAATGACTTTCCTTCTCGGATGATGTCAGCAAGCCATTTTTTAATCCCTTTCGTTCGACCATCTGGCCTCACGTTATCACTTTTCACTTGCAATTTTGCAGCATTTATGTAAAAGCCAAAATTGTCCTTGTATGGATGAAGAATCTTGGTTTTGCATATGATGGCTGAAAGCAGAGCCAAATGACTTCAGTAATATGCAGGTTTGCTTTAGACGAATGCAGTCTCTTAATTCAGTTCCACTCTTCACACATTAGCAAAGTCTGGGAAGTGTATTTCATGATTTAAAGGTTTAAGGTTAATTAGCTGCGCTTTTAGAGTCTGAAAGCACCGCTATTGTGTCTAAGAGATATAGTCCTACCTGTTAAAAAGGTCAAGTGGTTTTCAGGCCGCTTTAGAAGTTAATTAGATCACGGCTGTTGGGTCTAAGTCTGTAGTGTATTCGTTATGAAGAGTTCTCTTATATCTAAGAGAAATATAAAAATGTGTAAATGTAGAAGGAGAAAATGGAAAGAAAAGAAAAAAATGGTTTACTTCGGGTCATCCGCTGAGTCCTAGGAAGTCTGTCATTCATCATCTCAATTAAACTAATTCAAATCCTTCCCACATTCTCACCGTAGCCTGTGGGCATGTGCCAGAACGTCATTATGATCTACATTTCACGCAATGCTCAAGCACTTGGTGTGATGATGTTATAAACCCAGATAATTGGCAGCTTTATGTTAATGAAGAGACGGAAGACTGCTTGTTAAAAAGTGTACACCAAATCTAAAGTAACAAAGTGTGAGAACGCGTTTTATTTGCACTGAATTTTTAATAAGTATTCAGTAATGTTTTACTGTGTAGGGGGAGACTGGAAAATGTTTATAGTAAACCTAACATTAATGCCCACCCACAAATGTTTTTCCGATTGACGGACTAAGTATTCCAAAGTAATAAATGGGTTTGAGACACATTTTATTAGCAAATTTATGTAGTTACAAATATCTTCGTGTGGAGAGAATCATTACAATTAAATGCTGAATGTGACCGTCATACGTATTAAGACATCTTTCTTTCTCTCTCTCTCTTTCTATATAGGATCCCTCATTCTCTTTGCTGATCCACGATAAGCTGCAGGTGCCAAACAGCACGCGCAAAGCCTGGAACGAGCGAGACGGCCGCTGCGATGTCTGCTCCACCCACCTGAGTCAACTGAAACAGGAAGCCGTCCACATGGTCCTGAGCCTGGACCAGTGTGACGTGTCTCCCGGCTCTCCTCCATCCCTGGCCTCCCTCGTCAGTTCTCGCAGCGTCCTCCAGGGCCCCACGCCACCACGGGACTGGGCCTACCTGCCTCCGGGGTACCATTCATCAGCATCCTCCGCTCCTGCAACTGTTCCAGCCTTCACCTCCAGTTCTACAACAACAACCACCAGCGCAAGTAACAGTGCCAGCCCGCACCATCCGACCCATGCCAAACACGGGTCCAAGCCCAACAGCCTGGGGGTGAGCAGCGGGGTGGAGAAGAAGAATAACTCCCCCGGACACGGTGGAAAGTCGACAGCGTCGCAACAGCCCCATCCACCCGGCAGCCCCAGCAACAGCAACGGGACCGTGTTGAGCTCCACGGCGCTCCAAACTCACCAGAACACGGAGGGCACGTGGACGGCCGGGCATCTGTCGAGAGCCAATGGGGTCACGCTTTATCCTTACCAGGTAGGGGCTTGTTAATTCTGTTTTGGTGTGCGAGGGCATCGCAATTCTTAACTTAACTAATGATTTAAAAAATAGGAAAAAGGAAGTAGTGTTTGTTTAAAAATATATATTTCTGTGGTTCGTATCTTTACGCTGATCAGACTTAACACGCTGTGAGATTTGCTCACAACATGCTAACACGAAATTCTATGCAAATCAATTGTTGGTTGTATCTTTTTATACAACTTGATCATTTGAGCTGTGAAAAATGTCGATCAGTTTGACACCATTTGACTTCAACCCATGTAATCTCATGAAGTCCCTTTGGATAAAAGCGTCTGCTAAATGACTAAATGCAACGATGAGTACCCTCAATACAGTAACAATTTGGCAAAAGTTATGGATTGCAACTTTAATGTAAATAGTGTTTTAATAAAAACAACAACAAATTTCATATTATAAATCAATTTTGTGGGGATGCTGTCTATATGTTGACCATTCCAAATCAGTCACTTATAAGGTTTCTTTCTTGACTAAAGTTGCTGCTGAGCATGTTTCTTCCTGTAGGCGATAGATATCAAAGCATCTCACTTGGTTTTGGGGAAAAGTCTGAGTTCCCTTCGGGGAGCAGTGCCTTGGATATAATGAGAGCATTTACAAATTGTGGTTAATGTTGTAATCTGATGATGCAGTCCTGTGGGAAACCCTCTGGGTCTAATGTGCATTGGTAATGCACCAGGGTGGAAGCAATTACATTTTATATAGACTGCAAGGGGTCCCGGAACCCACTAGGAAGTGGTGGGGAGTCATTTCCAAAAGAGTTTGCCTCAGACTTGCCTTGGTATCAGAGGCGACTCTTTATTTGTAGACTGAGGCCAATGGTCTCGAGTGTGTCTTTGGAGACCAAACAATAGAATCCTGTCACACAGGTGAATGATGCTCAGTCCGCTTCAGACCTAATTTCTAGTTCTTCCGAGACAGATGAAGAAAGCAAATATATTAAACAAAAACATTTGAACAAGGTCCAAATGAGATATCTTGTTTTAAGGGATAACTCATTCTTAAACCTTGGCATATATTGTCAGTCTGCCGGAAAAGAAGTGCTCGTGGGCCTTTTTAGTAAATCGAACTAAATGAAGACACAGCAGGCTGATTAGATCACATCTCCTCTGGAGTCTCAATGGCTTATCAGACGGTGTCAGCTGGTTTACCTTCCATTTAATGTAGAGGATTGCTGTGTGCAAGATACTACCATGTGTTCTTGTGCACATCAAACTGAAGTTCTTTGTAGATGAACTTAAACAGGTCTGTTAAAGAATGTTTCACTGGCTAAATTTGGAAATGAACATTATGGTGTGAGTTTAAGTGGTTGAGCAGATTCATGTTTCCTTGAATGAATTTTAAGAGTCAAGCTTTTAAAATCCATTTAGATAAGAACAAAGACACTTCTGTGTGATGTTGATCCGACCAAATAGTTCAAATGACAGATCATGGGTTTGACAGGTGCATAAAGGTGAGGTTCATTAGACTATGAAGGAACCATCTTTCTTTTTAAATCATTACATAAAGTTTTAATATCGAGGGCATTGTGGGGTATCTTTTAACATAAGATGTTTTGCATGTGCACTCACATCTCTCGCTCTTCCAAATGTGTCCTCATTCAGAATGCACGGACTCAAGATGAATTAACAGTAGATTTTAATTGGGAAAACAACAAATTTGAATTCTAAATACGCCAAATAGTTTTTCCAAGGACTATTGATTTCTACCAAGAACACAGAATACTGACACACAGCTTAACCTCACCAATGGCTTTTCAAGCAGCATGTCAACTTGGTAAGAATAAAGAATGCAATTGGCAATTTTTACAATAGCTTTAAATATGGCGAACTGAACCTTTCAATCTGAATATAGAATCTAAACTACCCTTAGTCTTAAGAATATAATTTATTTGTCATTTGAAATCTTATATTTTGGCTAAGGAAATAATCCAGTTTGTTAGACGAAGTGGTTTGGTCATAGTCAGTTTTGGTGGGGGTATAATTTCGATTTGAACCTAATGGGAAGTCATTTAGGCTGTGGATGGTCCACACCCTTCACAACATCTTTCTGCGGATATAATCCCTCTGGGTTTAGGTTCCTCGTGGGTATTCTTTTCTCCACAACGAGCTAAAATATGCATCTTTATCCCAGTGAGTCTTTTGTGACTTCTTTTCACGACTGTTTACTTTGGCTAAAATCTGTTTTCTTTTCTGTTTCTCTCACTCTCCGTCTGTCTTTCTGTGCCCAAGGGGCTGGTTTTTGTTCACAGGAAGCTGTTAAGCTTGTGTTGCAGAGTAACTCAGATAGTGACAATTACCCTGGATGCAGGACCTTGCCATAAAAACTGTTCGGATGCCACACACGGAGTCCTTACATTCCGTGTGGACTTTGTCTTATACCTTATAAAATCTCCTTAAGGAGGTTTTTTTTAAACCACATCCATTTCTATGGAGGAAGAATTTAACCCTCCACCCAACAGACACTTAAGACCTCGGCCATGGCTACATCACATGTGATGTGATGAGGCATTTTTGCCTTTGAATATATATATGCGTTATACTGTATAGAGAGAGAGAGAAAGAGAGAGAGAGAGAGAGAGAGAGAAAGAAATGTACATTTGCACAAAAAGACAAAAATATATATTTCATTTCTTCATCTCATTGTTTTGTGCCTTTCTGCTGCTTGTCTCTATTGAAATGTCTCCCTGCATGGCTGTGTACCCCCATTCCCAACTTAACCGCATGCTTTCTCACGGTAGGAAAAGAGTTGTGACAGATATAAGAGAACTCAGGGGATGGAGGAGAATAGTACAGGTTCACATATCCAGGGAGCAGTGGAAGGGTGTGCCAAGGCAGTGCAGTGTGTCCCTGTTTTAATTATGATAAATGAGGAAGTCTGTACATGTGGGTGTGCAGGGGGCCACCGGGGAACAGGGTGGAAGGAAACCTCCGTTCAAGGTTCTCTCTTGGGTATAATGCTACATCAGGAGATTTCTACTCTCCGAAATGTTTTCCACCTTCCTCATTCATCACACCTGCACTTGGTTTCATTGAACCCCGGAGCATCTATAGTCACATGGTGGGCCTGGCCTGCTGTAGAAACACATGAAATAAGACATCCATAAAATGACAAGTGCTGGGTATTGATTTCACACATGCACAGGGACATACTTTGCAATCTGTCATCTGTCATGAAGTTGCCATAATTGTGCTCAAGGCATTCTAATATGCTCGAATAAATCACTTGAATTATATTTTTCTCCAGGGCAACCAGGACATTAAATATTTGCTTTATCTTTTCACACTTGCCACTGTTTGAAGCAATAGATTGTCACGATTGTGCTTCTCTCTTTTTGAGTATGACTTAATAATACTTGATGACGTTTCCAAGGTTGAACATTCAGAACATGATGGATTAAATGGTAGAAAAGTCTAAAATCTTTGTTAATTGTTATTTTTACGTTTTAGGTAGGTTTTTTATTTACATTTTAATATTTAATTTAAAATTTAAAATTTAATTATACTGTAAATATATGAGTTATGTGTTGTAACTAACTATAAATTATGTTTAATACATTTAATGTAAAATATATAACAACATTTAATACATTATTTTGATTTGATTTAATATTATGTTACTTAATGTTTTATATGTGTGTGTATGTGTTATATTAAGTTATTTATTTACATTTTAAAATATTTTACATTTAATAAAATATAATTTAGTTTAATAATATAATTAATATTATGTTATTTAATGTTATTTATTATTTTATTTATTGTTATATATCATATTTGATTTTCATAATATTTGAATATTTATTATTAAATAAAGTATAATTTGATATATTCAATTGGCATTCCATTTAGCATCTTTTTACAACAATTAATCAATGTTTGCTGTTTTTAGTGGCATGCATGAACAGATATATGACACAAGGAAAGACAACCAGATTTGTTTCATTTGTGGTGCAAACATACTATGCCGTAATCCAGATTTATAATTTACTTTACAAAATGAGAGGTTTCTTCTGTTCTTGTAAAAAACCCTGTAAGAAAATGCTCTCTCATTCCACTACCTGTACTGGAGATCTTATAATATGTGCCAGTATCTCTTATCGCTGTTATCACAGTAATGCTAAGATTTTTAATCTATCTTTACAAGCCTATATGGAGCAGCAAAAGGAGTATGAAGGTCAAAGTCAAGGTCAGGCAGGTTAACATCTGAAATCTGGTTTGTGTACCTTCATCAATAAGGTCGTTCTCTTTAGAAAAAAAGTGAGAAATAGCAATGGTTAAATGGATTAGAACCTTACATTTGCACAAAAGCATTATATTATGGAGTAAAAAGGAGGACAAGTGAGTGGCGATTAAAAGAAAGAAGAGATGATGGTGATAACCGGGTGGATGGGCAGAGAGGTGCAATCTGTGCTGTTGGCACTGACAGTATTTAATGCCCCTTCTTCTCATTCCTGCACAACAGATGGCAGATCAGCCTTGAGTTCCCCAGCGATCTGACGGTCTGTCTACTGCGCCGGGTCTGTTTTAATGTCACCAGTGAGGACAGCAGTACCATTTAGTCCACAAAAAACATGGCTTTTAAATGAAAACAATCATTTTTTAAAGGGACGTTACTCTAGATTTGTGTTAGTTTTATTGTGCCTAAACTCTCTAAATGTTAATAAAGGTTTTTAAGAACCAAAACTATATGTAAAACACCCTTATCCTTATGATAAACAGGCTGTTTTTGCTACTGTACCTTTGTTACCCTGGACCACAAAACCAGTCGTAAGTCACACGGTATATTTGCCAACAATACATTGCATGGATCAAAATGATAGATTTTTCTTTTATGCCAAAATTCATTAGGATGTTTTTATAATTTCCTACCGTACAGTAAATATATGAAAACTTTTTTGATTTTGTGAGTGGATGCAGCAAAATCGCGAACGAAAATGACCAGAAACATGCCTACAAACTTCGCGGAATTACTATCTATGTAAAGCTTAGAATTTCTGCTTTCGGGTCCATCTACTCTCCACATCGTCATTACAGCGATAAGCCAATAGAGAGCGTTAAAAAAAACCTGTTTCTTCTTAACATCGGCCTGCTACAGCGCCTCTGATGGACGACTTTAAAGGCCATTTTCTTCAAATTGAATTTTTTTGCGCCCTCGGATTCAAATTCAAAATTTGCATCACGGCCAAAATATTGTACAAAAATTGACCCTTATGACTGGTTTGTGGTCCAGGGTCACATGTGTAAATGACCTCTGTTGAGATTACCTAAGGCATTGTGTACTAAATTGTAATTTAGTGTCTATAAAAGGTCTAGTTGGATTTGTGGAAGCTCTGGGGTCTAAATGTTAGAATATGTTTAACATCATTTTTTAATAAGATAGTTTTTCATAAATCTATGACTGACAAAGTTGTTTTTGACCTTTTTATGTCAGAGGATCAATACCGTGTCTAATATTAGCTGATTGTCATCAGGTTTATTCATGTTTTCGTTGATCTATTTGATTTCATTTCTTATGCAGTTGTCAAGTGCACACATCTGTAAATGCGATGCTGGGACGTCTGCCCAGTCTAATGCAGTGCTATTGAGCTGTAATAAGTTCAGACACCGCTAAATATATCTGTTAGTCATGTGCGTTCAGAGTGTATTTTTAAGACGGCTGTGAATTTTGCCACCATACCTGCAGCCAAACAGAAATAACCTGTGAAGCTGTGAAGACACCATGAGCATTTGGCTCGCACTACTATTCCTGTCAGCTGTGAAAGCGAGTGTTGGTTGGCATGTGCAAATGGGATGTTGCATTCATCTTACATTTTGTGAGACTGCAAATTGTGGTGTGCAATACCCGGTTTTCACGATCCAAACAATTGCCAATGCATGAAATCGACATTCATACATAATTTAGCATCTTTTTTTCTCATTTTTGGTCATTCAGAAATATGACACACGCATATAAAATGTGTTCCTGATGTTTAATGTTGACTTTTGCTTGGGCATATCACAATTTCAGAATTAAACTCACCAGCTGGACTCTCTCACTGTCCCTTTAACCTTATCTTGGTGATACTTGCCTACACTTCTAAAGCTTTCTGGGTAAACACAAAGAGGGCTGCTGTTTCACTGTACCGCAGTGCACATCGCCAACAGGGACGTGCGTGTCCTTATTTGGGGTGAAACGACAGACCCCGGCCCGCAGCAACAGCAGCGCCCTCGCTGACTATTTACAGAGCCGGGTCAGGGGAGGGTGCGGGTATTATTTCCAAATCTCTCTGAGTGGCTCTGTCCGTATGCTTGTTTAAGAAAGCCACGGGCCCTTCGCGGCGCAATTATCAGGGCTGTTTCTCATGACTCACGTTTAAGCTAAACAAGTTTATCTGGAGCCCTGGCAGAATCTGAGCTAAACTTACAGCCGCTGCGTGACCCGGGATGCTTGCCAGAGATGTCTGCGTGCCGCTACCATGCCGCAGTAGTTTAGACACAAATAGATTGTGTTTTCACTGTTTTCCCCCGCACGTCTGGGACAATACAAGTCATAAAATAGCAAATTGAGAACATTAGCTAATTATATTATAACATTAGCCTAACTATATTAATAGAGGCACTGTCTCCTGTTTAATTGTGTTTTGTTGCACCGTGTTTTTGACGGGTTTGTTTACTCCCATGCAGATCTCTCAGATGGTGTCGGAGGGCAACAGAGAGGGTTTAAATGAGGCCGCGCTGAACCGATACAATGCCGACCGCCCGATAGCGTACAGCTGCCCCCCGACTACTGCCCCGGCCGCCACAGCGCCCTCCAGTGGCACCTCTGCTGCTGCATCCTTCTTTGCCAGGTAAATTTGGATCATTTTGCATGTTTGGTCTAATAAAAAAAAGTGATGCCATTCCAGTCAAAAGTCGAGAATTAAAAGTGGATTTTTGTCGGTGTTGCATATTTTTTTTTGAGATACCAGTTCATTTCTTAATGTGGTCCACGTAACATAAATGCAAGTAAATTATGGCCATAAAATAATGTTAAACAAGTATCCAGTGATTAATTTGTGAGTCACCGTTCTGCCATCCAATCAGATTGTTAATGTAACTGTAAAGATAACAATACATGCAAAAACAAAAACACACAATAATGTCACCTGCTGCACTTTCACACTTTATATGTGTTAACCCTTTACATTTGAATGGATTTTGATTGGCTGTCAATGTCTTATCTTTCATCAGCTGGAAGAGAAATTCCTGTGAAAGAGATATGATGACTGTATTATTATAGTTGTGGTATGGACTTTGCTATTCAATTAAATGAAGACGATTTGTGTTACTTTGAAGTTGTAGTTATTGTTAAAGGGACGGTTTACCCAAAAATAAAAATGATGTCTGACCCTCGAACTGTTTCAAATCGGTATCGATTTCTTTGTTCTGAGGATCACAGAGAAGATATTTTGAGGAATGCTTGTAACCAAACAGTTCTTGGCCACCATTGACTGCCATAGTCGAAAGTGCCCCAAACTGTTTGCTTTCCTACATTCTTCAAAATATCTTCTTTTGTGTTCAACAGAACAAATACATTTATAAAGCAATGTTCCCTACTTTGGTTGTCAATGGTGGCCAAGAACTGTTTGGTTACAAGCATTCTTCCAAATATCCTTCCCTGTGTTCATCAGAGCAAAGAAATGTATACAGGCTTGGAACAACTTGAGGGTGAGTAAATGATGACAGAACCTTCATTTTTGGGTGAACTATTCCTTTAACATTCTGGATGGAATGGGCATTGGATGGTAATTTCCTAGCAGGAGTTTGTAAATGTGTGATTCTATGGCACATTGTCTGGTTATTATTATATGGACAAGATTAGATAATGTGGATTATTTTTAAAATAGTAATCTTAGCCTTGAGCAAGGCTTTCTTTATCGTGCCACTTGAATATTTGCATGCCGATGACTTCATCCCTCTCTTTATGGTGGTGACCGTAGCACTCGTCTCCCATCTGCAGCCAGCATAACAACTCCGGGGTGAAGAGAGAGACTCAAGCATGCGTGTTCTATCATGTTCATCTTTACTCACACTCATCTTCACAGCTGTCAGTTGTCAACGCCATGTCTCTCGCACATGCAAACACACTGATGCTAGCGCAGAGGTGTTGTCACTTTAATGTTGTCTTACAAGATGCCCTGACCACTAGGTGGACTACACCGGAGACTTTTTCCCATTGCTGTTTTCTTGGAAAGAAGACGTGCGACGTGACCCTCAGTGTGCGTGAAGTTAAACCTGTGTGTGTGCCGGCTTTCGAAGAAGTCATTATTTTACACTTGGGGAACTACCGTAGCTCCCCTCCCCATTCATTGATTGGGGCTCTGGTCTCTGTCGCCCGGAGCGGCGTGGGAGGAGGCGAGGACATAGATCATGGGGTGTTATCGTAGGATGTGGGAGAGAAGGTGGAGAGGCAGATAGCGGGAGACAAATGGATCAGGTGAAAACTGAAAAGCTTTCGTTTTCGTGAGATCCTCTCTCATTCTGCGGACGGATTTAAGGATTTGATTTGTGTCAGAGGACACGGCTGTGGTGGCACTGTGTCTTAATCTTTATCACTTCGTCTGAAATGTCAGTTGGACTTCATCCTACATGAACGTCATCTGCAATTTTTGGTTTCAAGCAGAGATGCCGATATAGATGCAAACGTTACTGTAAATCTGACATCTTTACATTATGATAGGCTTGACTGGCGTGAGTTGGTTTGGCATTGTGATACATGTCATCCTTTTACAGATAACATTCATGAGAACGTCTTCTTTTGGAAAAGGTTCCGTCCCGACTCTTTCTTCCAGTGCTCTGTTTTACGTCTCGTACAGTCATCCATCCAAAGGCCCAAAACATTTACAGTAGAAACCATTTGGCAGCGCTTCTACATCTGTGATGTGGTGCGTATTGGGTAAACAGTTGTGATAAATGATATTTAGCCTCATCTGCAGAAGGATTTGTTAAACGGACCGTACGCTCTTAATCCATGCGAGTGGATCTTACCGTAGATGTATTGCTCAATCGCTGTAAATATTTTTGTAACGTTCAGATCACGACGGGGGTAAGAGGCGTCCGGCGTGATTTACTGGCTTCCTATCAAGCATGTTGGCAGATACCATGTGGATGTTCTAGATTCAGTGGCTCTCAACTGGTGGCTGTCAGGTATGAAAGAGAAAGAAAGGAATCAACTATGCTGGTTCTGAATAAAAAGTTAAACCAATATGTGACCCTGGATCACAAAACCTTAAGTAGCACGGGAATATTTGTGGCGATAACCAAAAAAACATTGTGTGGGTCAAAATGATCGATTTTTCTTTTATTCCAAAACTCATTAGGATATTAAGTTAAGATCATGTTTTATGAAGATATTTTGTACATTTCAAACCGTAAATATATCAAAACGTAATTTTTGCGAGTAATAAGCTATGCTAAGGACTTTAAAGGCGATTTTCTCAGTATTTGGATTTTTTTGCACCCTTTTAAATAGTTGTATCTTGGCCAAATATTGTCCTATCCAAACCCTATCCTAATCCATACACCAATTTATTCAGTTTTCAGATGATGCAATAATCATAAGACGGGTTTTGTTGTCCAAGATCACATATATTAACATTATTTTGGGTATTTTGCTTCGTTTCCTTTTCATATTGATATGGAAGTATTTGGTAGAGCATTGTGTTAGCCTCCTGCAAAGCATTCTGGGAACCATAAATGCTCATCAACCGTTTTTGTTCTAATTTTGGTTCCCAGAATGCTTTGCATGAGGCTGTTATTTTATAGGTTTTTTTCTGTAAAGACTTGTTAATGTTCATTTATTTTTTAACAAACCGTTGCCGGTAAATTACATAAATGTAAATCTACAGTAAGTTACTGGCAAACTGCTGCCAGTAATACTGTAATTTCTACAGAATTGTTTTACGGTGTGTGCTTCTTTTGATTCTCCAATTTTTCCATACGTGCCAGTTGCTAGTTTTCCTCTTTCGAAATAATAAAAGGACCAGGAGAGAGTGAACTGTGATTTATACCCGTCATGCCCTCATGTAGCCGACAATGTCAACTATCCTTGGGCAGCTCAAAGAAAGGCTGTAAACTTCAGAAGACAGTGCCGGTTTACATGAAGGACAGCCCTGTTCTCTTCTGTATATATGTGTCTTGACCTGCCGTTTGACAGCTAAAGACTATTCTGCCAAAGCGTGTGTTTATATATACACCTGGCGCACATTTTTCTCTTTTGTTTGAAACGGGACCGTGTCACACCCCCTGCGCTTCTTCCCCTGCTCTCGCACCTGAACATTTACAGATGTCGTAACACGCTTTGAGAGAGCCCTGTGGTTTATGGGACAGGTGTCGTGACCTGACCATCCGGATGCGTTCGGTTAAAGACGTGTCGGGGCTGTCAAACCGAACCTGTAATTTACACACCTTCCTTCCAGATACCGTGAAATATGTCCTGTTCATCTTCTGCTAGTCTATGTGCTGAAGCACGAATCACGGTTGCTTACATTTTTCGATGATCAACCTCAGGAACCACATGAATTAAAGACATCAAAGAGAAAATGAAAATTCTTTCATCGTTAATTCATCCTCGTGTCATTGCAAACCGGTATGACTTTCTTTTCTTCTGCAGAACACAAAGGAAGATATTTTGAAGAATGTCGGTAACCAAAAACATGCCCCCATTGACTTGCATTGCATGGACACAAAAAAACAGACATTTCTCTAAATATGTTCTGTGTTAAACACTGAAAATATCCAACTTGCAAAATGTTATAAAGAGTTAAAGAGTAAGATAAATAAACAACTTGAACATAGATTTTTAGTTAAAGGAGTCATGTGATTGTTTTGCATATACCAAACAAAATTACCCTAAACATGATTCTAACAAAGATTATTTTGTTGACTGGACTTAGATTCTCAGGTTTTTGGCCAAAATGTGTCAGAAAGTTTGTCCAATTACAAAACAATATTGCAAGAGTTTAAAAGTTCCCAAGGTGCATTGCAGCATGTTCAATTCTGTGTTTCTCCTTTAGTGTTTTAGTTCTCGCTGGCTTAATTTATGCTTTAATATCGTTGTTGCTGTTAGTTACCTGTTGTGTTTTTCTAATGAATGATGGTTACCATAGTTGAGGTTTGTGTGTTCAATGTTGAGGTGTAAGTGCATGACACAATGGCAAAACTGGTTAAATGCAATCAAAACAAACTGTTTAAACAGTTATTTGTTCAAAGTTCTGGTCTGTTTGAGGCAAAAAATCATGTACAATTGTAGTGAAAGACAAATAGATTCGTTTATTTTTTAAATAACCTATTTATATATTTTCAGAATATCTGAGCTACTACAGTATGATCATTTTTTGTATGGGTTCTCTCTTGCATATATCCAGAATGCAAGCTTCTGAATATCTGATCCGCCTGCTGGCGTTCTCTGTCTGCATGAGAGACTCTGTCATCGACCAAACGTCCCCCCGCGCGGTCATGCCTGTCTTTTCAACAACCCTTTCTCCGCTCAGCCATGTCAGGTTCCTGCGGCTCTCATTTGTTCGCCGGGTACCCTGATCCCCGGTCTCGCTCGCCGCTCTCTAAGTAAGGACATGTTGACCCGGGACATCAGCCCATATGGAAGTGTTCTTCTAATGTGATATTTTCACTGTGGAAAAAGCCTGTCGGTGATGCGGTTTCTTATCTGAGGCTTTGGCTGTGTCTGTTCTAACTCACAGTCTCCAATCATCAGTCACAATCTTTCATTTGGTTATTTAAATGGGGATTCTGCGGGGATGTTGAGAATTGGTTGAGGCCGCTAGGGAGATTCCTTCGTCGTATCCTGCGGTGGGTGGTCCGCGTCCTTCAGTTAGGAGATCTATTTGTAGATCTGCCCCGGCCCGATCAGGTGCTTCCTCCCAGGTGTGTTGGCACAGGAATGCGTGTCAGGCAAGTTGACATCTCGGCAGAGGCTCCTTGTTCTTTTCTTTCTTTCAGCCAATCTCACATCTATTCTCCCCTCCGCCCCAAGAGCTGCTATTTCTGCTGCTGTGGTACAATTATTTGGTGTCTGGTTGGTTAGGAGCGCATAATGGCAGCTAAATCCCCCCCTCCCTATTTTCATTCCAATGTTTACAAAGTGAGCCCTGTAGTCAAATCCTCTCACGCTTATGTGAATAATTTATACCGTACCTCTTATTATACAGATTGTAGAATGTTGTATATTGTACAAAAAAAATCAGTCATAGTTTATTGTAAATATTTGATATGATACAATTGTAAATATGTTTATTGTACATAACATAACACAACAAAACAAACAAAAATTGTTTTATTTCATTTACATACAAAAATCTAAATTTGCTGACTTTTAAAGGGAAATAAAAAAGAAAATGATGTCATCATTTACTCACACTCAAGTTGTACCAAACCTGTAAACATTTCCTTATTCTGATGAACACAAAGAGAGATATTTGGAAAAATGTCAGCAACTGACATTTCATGGACATCATTGACTACCGTAGGAAAGGAGGAGGAACATCTTTTGTATATTTTTTCGTTCTATTAATCACAAAATGAGATATCTTGAAAAATATAGATAAGCAAACAGTTCTGGGGCACATTTGACTGCCATTTAAATTGTTCTTACTATAATGGTGTCCCAGATATGTCAGTTGCTAACATTTTTCCAAATATCTTTCATTTTGTTAAAAATAACAAAGACATTTATACAGGTTGGGAACAACTTTGGGGGAGTAATTCATGATTTTTCATTTTTGGGTGGAGTATCATAAAAGATCTATTCACGATCCGCCTCTTCCATCTTTCTCTGGTCCCAGGAGGTTTTCAGCCATGTGTTTCTCCTCTACAAGTCATCAGTGTCAAGAACACCAACAGGAAAGGTGTGTGTGTGTGTGCGTGTGTGTGTGTGCGTGTGTGTGTGTGTGTGTGTGTGTGTGTGTGTGCGTGTGCGTGTGCATATTTCGACAGGTTGGGCTGTTTTAATAAGCGAGTGAACTGAGACCATGTGCAAATTAGAAGCCTGGGAGTCTGTGACAGAAATCCAGTTGGACAGTTGAACAGGGAGTAATGGGTGGTGCTTGTTTAAATTCCCCTGCAGAATGGCTGTGGATTTATATATTGTTCTGCAAAACAGAATACTTTCTCTAACTGTTCATTTGTAATCTTTTTTCCCCCTTTACTTCTTCCCTGAAGTAGGACGATCTTAATCAGGAACACATTTTGTCTGTATTTTCATCCTTCAGCTGTGTTCCAGATGTTGTGTTTATGCATGTGTGTTTCACCGGTAACCGAATAAGCTGTGGGTGTGGGGTATGTACCGCACAGATGAGATAATGCGAGCATCCATGCGTATCCGCCGCCACTTTCAGTATGTGCAGTGTGTGTTGTTCTGTTCATTAGCTCTCGTGCTTCCATCTCCGGGGAGCTCAACTGTCGCCCCCTTGACCTACACCTCCTACGCTCCACCTCCTCACCAGTTTGCTTTACTGTGGCCCTTAAAAACGTGCAGGGTCACCTTAGAAACCCCTCACATCAGCCCTGACCCTTCTATCGCAGCAGGACCACCCCCGCCCTCAGAGAGCTTACCTCCCGACGCACGGCCGAATGATCGATGGAGCTGCTGAAGAGCCGAGCGGTGTGAGGAGAGTGAGAGGTTTCATTAGAGCCCAGCCAGATTTATTCTATAAATATTCACCTCGGGGGACGGCTGTCTCTGATGGCATTCCACTACAGAGTGGTTTGTGTGTGTGTGTGAATTTTTGACACTGACACTTAATGAGCTTGTCCTGGATATTTCCACCCAGTGCAGCCAGTACTTGCATTTAGTTATTTGACTTTATTACAGGTGTCATTATTACTACTGCTTATAAATAAGATTATACATCTGCGGAAAAACTGAAGAGACTATTCCAATTTTACGTTTAATCAGCATTTTTGCACGTTTTGTGGCAATTCAAGTCGAATATCTGTTGAATTTCCACAGTAACAAACCTCAGGAATAAAGTCACCCGACAGCAATGTGAAAGACTGAATGCAAAGATGAATGAAAGTTGCGAAAAAAACAGACGTATTACATCATATATTACATTTTATATATATGTATAAAATATATTATATGTAAAGAATAATTTACATTTATTCATTTAGCAGACGCTTTATCCGAAGCGACAGACAAAGTAGGGCAAAACAAAAGAACAACAGGTGCAGTAAAATCACAGAATTACATCTAAGGAACCCGAGATATATTTAGGTACATGATAAACAACTAAGGGTGGGCTTTATTTAATTTGAGCCAGGAAGTGACCACCTAAAAACACACCTAGCAACCACATAGCAATGCCCTGGCAACCATTAAGATTACCCTTGTAACGTGCTCAAGACACTTACCTGTAGAGCACTTTAGCAACTGCATAGCAACGCCCTGGAGACCATTTAGATACTCCTGGCAACATGATGAAGACCACTTATAATACCTTAGCAACTGCATAGCAACAGGCTGGAATCCACCTAGATAGCCCTAGCAACATGAAAACTCAAAAAAATGATGTCATTGTCTCCTAATTGTAACGATCGGATTGTTTAAAACAAGCAATTAGACATTTAACTGAGCAAACACAAAACACCAAGCACAGCAATGCGTCTGACATTTATTTTTAATGGCCATGATTATGCTCCCTAAAGAGGACATGGATTTCAGCCCGTCTCTCTCTCTCATTCGGTCTGTCTCTCTTTCCGCTTGCACCGATAACCCCGCACTCATTTGACAGGAGGGAGGAGTCACTTAAAATGCAGGGCAATTAACTCCTGATCTCATCCATTTAGCTGTGAGAGAATGTGGGCGATCTATTGAAGGGTGTCACAAAGCAGTGACAAGTGGTCTAATGATCCCGACATCAATTATGAATGCAGGCAATAATGATCTCTCCTCGTTCCAGTGCACCGGGGCTAAAACCACAATGGACTCGAAACTGGGACAGGTCCAAACCAACATTCAGTATAGTTTTTAATGTTTTGTCATTTAATGTTTTAAGATAGTTAAGTTACACCAAAAATGAAAATTCTGTCCTCATTAACTTACTCTCATGTCAATTCAAAGCTGCATGGCTTTTCTTTCTTCTAATGGCATAAGTGTGGGGAGGCCCTGTCTGTTTGGCTGATCATGGCAGACGGGGACATCTATTCAGGACATCTGTTTGCAAAAGAAAGAAATCTGAAATTTTACCCCCGGTCCCTTTGAATCCTCGCAATACGCCTCGGAAATCAACCTGTGTTCCATTTTACTGCTTGATTTGGTTGCTTTGTGTCATATATCAGATTGCGAATCATTGATTGTACTATATAGGAAAATCAAAGCATCGTTCCATTCTTAATTGATGAGATTTGACTCCCCAGGCCAGCTGTTCTCTCCTCAGGACCTCTAGTAGCCTGTGATCACAATGAGTTAGTATCTCTTAAGCTACGGCTAAATGACACGCCCGACCATAGAGGTTAATATATAACATTCCCAGAGTCAGCCATAGATGAGAGCCGTAATAATTCTGATGATAATAACGGTATAACTATCAGCATTATCACACAGAAGCGTGAAATTGACCTCTAGAGATCAGCATGGATTGGAGATAAGTCTCTCTTTTTTTCTATTTGCATTTGCTGAGCCGTGAATATATGGCCTACAATTCCCATAATTCCATAATAAAATGATATTATTTTTGAAAGCGTTGTTAGGCTGTCATGTCCAAACAATGTGTGTGGCATAAGACACATCAAACTGGAAAAACTTGATGGGCTGAACTCAACACAAAGTGAAAGTTTCTAGGCTGCTCTGTTTCTCGGATGAAAAGTGGGTGAATATCTCACCCTGTTTAATGAGAATACTGACCTGATGGCCTTGTCATCGCTGACTCACCAAACAGACTTGCGCCTCAAAGCGTTCTATTTTCGCCTGAACGGTCTGAGCTTCTGTGGTGTGTTTGATGATCCAGTGAAGAAGCAGCCGAGAGAGTCTTATCTGCGGAGCGCTGCGCAGCACCGCAGGTCAGAGCTGCCGGGATGTGCACGGCTCCAGCTCCTCCGGATCCGCTCTATTTTTGCATCATCATCCGGCCTGCAGACACTGGCACAAACACAGGCGCTCGCTCTTATTATTTGTCTTTAAGATGAGGAAAATGAAAAGCGTGAGATCACAAGGTTACGCGAGAAAGAACAACACACCTGCAATGAAAAACAATGTCGCGACTTGCTGTTTAGAAACATTCGGGAATGCATTACGGCATCTTGTTTCGTTGTGATTTCGACACAGTTTGTCTCTATAAACACTGCTATGGCAAAGCTGGAAATTGGAAAAATTGTGGATACTTAGACTTAATGCAATGTCTCATGAGGTTGCTCTGATTGAATATCTGTTGGCGTCTTCACAAACCAAAATGAACAATTTCTGTCAAAAGATCCCACTTTGCACCTTGAAGCGCTGATTTTCCCCACCAATGCAATCGAGTCTCTTTTAATCTTCAGCATATGGCTAGAACGCTGAGTAATTAGAAACGGTTTGTACAGTAACAGATGTTTGCGTTGCGAGACCTGTCAGAGCTCTGGGGATTGTGTTAAAGTATTCATTCACAGTGGGAACGCTGTGGCCTGTGCCCATCTTGCTCTTGTGTTTGGGGTTGAATCTCAATGTGGCAGCTGTGAACCGGAACAGAACGTACGAGAAATGAGAGGAGAATTAAAAGACAGATCCGCTGACGCACGGTACCCACATCTTCAGCGTATCGAGACTCGAGCAGTGCCAGACATGTCTGTTCTGAAAGTGAATATGTGCTTGAGGAGACCAAGGTTGTTTTATTTATTTTATTTAGTAAGCGTTGGGCCTGTCTTCACGTTTATACTGTTCTGTCTGTAGGGTGCATCTGACTTTACGTCTGACTGCATTAGTCATTCAATGACTTGTCCTGTCTCAGAAAATACAACAAGGACAGTTATTGCCTTTTTGTAGCAGAGGACAGCCAACTCGGTTCAGGTTGTCAACAACATGCATAGTGCTAACAACGCCATGGTCTTGATTTCAATTCCCAGGGAAGTCATGTAATTCAATTCAGGCTTATTTTTGTAGCGCTTTTTTACAGTGTAGCATTGTTTCAAAGCAGCTTTACATGAAAGAAAATGATTAAAATGATTAGATGTACGGTACTGTATATAATAAATACAATATATGTGTATGTAATACATATAATGTAAAGAAATGCTTTGCACTTTAATTTGATATTGAATATTGGTCAAGCCATCTTGGAAACAACTGAAACACATTTTTTATTTCCTCTTGGCAATTTTCTTTCTGCTATATATCTAAAACTGTTTAGGACACCCAGACGGCGATCTCTTTCTCATTTGCACATCTTGTGTTTAGCAAGGGTTCCATACATTCAAGGCTTAAAGATCTGCCCCTAACATATGTTTCCTGCCCTCCAAGCCTCATACTTCATAAGACTGCAAAGTAGACATTTCCCACGAGGCCTTGCACTGGAACAGAACGTTGGACCTGCTTTTAATGTCATTTAATTTTATTTCATTGTCTGCGTGATTTTACGCGGCAGTTTGGAAAGAGTCATTACAGGTGCCAGGGCTCTGGGTCCAACTCGGGTACCGTTGGCTGTGCATTTGAAAAGAAATCCCTGGAGACGTGTGAAGTGTTACAGATGGAAAGAGAGAGCTAGAGAGATAGAGCAAAATTGGTGGCGAGGTCGAATAGTCGACATTATCAGCCGAGTACGGTGTGAAATGTGATGTCGATCCTGTTTTCCCTGCTTCCTGTGTCTCTCGGCTGCATTGGTTTTTTCGGCATCTTGACTCTGGACATCCTTTCTCGAACAACATCATCAACGAGAACGAGCTGAATTGAGATACAGATGGGAGAAACTGAGAGAGAGAGAGAGAGAGAGAGAGAGAGAGAGTAAGAAACGGCAATGAGAGAGAGAGAAAGGAGAGAGAGGGCGCGTAGGCAGTCAGAAGAGCTCAGGTGTGGGGATTAAGCTATCGTCTCGCTGCTGAAGAAACGCTTCTGTCTGCTGTGGATACGCCTGAGGAGGGGCGCTCGGCATTATCTACCGGCCACAAATAGCACAGCACGGAGAACTAATGGATTCTTGATAAGCTGTCAAAGTCCAGGTTGGATCTATAGGGTGTGCTGCAGAACTCATTGAAGGCGGACAGTTGTTTAAAGAGCGGATGGAAGAACTGAACTCTGGATAGTTAGGGGTCCTCGGGCCCTCTGAATGATGGACAGGTGAGAAACCAATCCTGATTTTCTCGAGATTTACTGAAATGTGATTAAATGTCAGGGAAGGGATGTAAACGTCTTATTAGTGCTGCTCACATTATTACTAAAGAGCTAAATCCGAATGCAAAATTTCGATTTGCAAATCGTGGCAGTCCTTCTGTCCAAATGAGCTGTTTTTCAGGAAGTGGACATAATAATGACATACTGTGTGGTCAAAGTTGACAAGCACTTTTTAATGGTTCGATTTAGATATTTGCAAAACCCAGGGACAAACATAAAGCTTTGTCACAAAAATAATGATTGAAGCACAGATTTGATTTAGAAAATGTCAAAGTTTAGTGCTACTTGTTACTCTGAATTTGAATATGAAGGCTTGGTTTGTGTACGTGGTGTAAAACGGCTTAATCGTATGCATATTGTGCAGAGTTGTTGCTTGTTTTCCAAGTCTGAGTTGAATGTTCTTCTAAGATGCTATTTAAGGAAATCTCATTAACGCCTTCGCAAAATAACACATCCACATCTCGACTGACTTTGGTTCAAGCCAATTCAAGCAAAGTGTCCTCCTAATTTTCAGACAATTTCCCCGTCAATGCGCTTTGGCTTTTAACACGAGGCATTTTCATCTTCATCGGGTCTCTCGAGCAGGTAAGAAAGATGCTTTGCTTGTTTTTCTAGGACAAGAGGGTTGAAATCAGAAGCACGTGGTGGAGACAACAACAATTTCTTTGCAACTTTATGAGACTTTGCCTGCCAGCTCATTAGAAGTTGGGAAGACAAGGTTTTGGTCATTCTTTGTGTCTTAGAAGTGTGTGTTTTTCAGACATTAATGAGTGCCATAATAATTACCTCACTTTGCATTTCACACGAAGTCTTGAAGCTCAGCCATTTGCCTTGTCACAACCTCACGGGGATTACTCACGTTTTACGCGCACGCTGAAAACATATCCAGGTGATGATTTACCCATTTCAAGGGTAGGCTGCTCATTTTGTTGGCCTCCAAAACGCCCAGGCTGATGATTTCATAGGTTGCGCCGTAACTTCATCTCCAGATTTGATCTCTATACAAACACAGACCATTATTATTACTTCCAGCTATATTTCCACCAACTCCTATCTGCCAGGGTGTTTATTATTTTTGTCTCACTTTTCTCTCAGAGTAACCACTTCGCTCTGCTACACTGGACTGTAATTCGATCACGTGCAAAAGCAAAAATATTTTCTTTGCTTTATCACGACGCTTGAGTTCCCCTCTCATAGCCAGAGGCTGAGGGTGTATTTCTATATATTGTGAAGTGTTTTTTGTGCCAGGAGACCTTGGCTACTTTAAATGCCTATATAGAAGCAATTTTTTCTCTCCCGTCTGTATCTTTGACCTTGAATAGATTGGCACAGGTTGGCAGAGGAGAAGAACTTCTGCTTCGCAATGAACGATTGTGCCTCAAGGTAATGCTACAGCAAAGTGAACAAATGGACACTTTTAATGCAAACCGGACACGCTCGCATCCCCGTAGAAGTGTGCTTGCGATAGATTTTGATTCAATTGAAAGTTAATGTAAAGTTTGGAGTGTAAAGCAGCGCTATCAAGGATCTTGTATGTTTTTGGAAGAGTTTGACAAAGTATCACTACATCCAGACCTTTAAAACTGTGCAACTAAGCAATGGTTGCATTGTTTTTTCTGTTAAAAAGACTGGCTTTATACTGGTTTAATGATTTCTAGGCATACATCCCTGATAGCAGACATACGTCTGGGAGACGTCTACTTGATGTCTGCATTTACATCCGCAAGACGTATTTATATCGCTTGCTTATCTGCAATATGTCTGTACGACGCTTCCTGTCAGATGTCATGTAGACATCTGGAAGACGTCTGTAAGATGTTTATCATTTAGAATGTATGTAAAACGGCCTTTTCTAAGTTCTTGTTACACAGCAGATGTTTTCCAGCTCTTTAGATCTTTAGCAGACATCTTAGAGATACACCTGTGCTATATGTAATGTGTCCCACCATTTTTGCAACTCCAAAAGGACCCAAACTGATTGTTCGTGGATGCGTGACATCATTTGCCCTTCGAGTTTGCACAGGTGCCCCAGCAGAGGCTTATCCCTGGGCAAAAATAATGATTTCATATTTGAGTTCTCAAGATGGCTCTTCAGTTTTTCAATTTCAGTTCCGTCCTCCAGCATCTGAATCCTTTGAGAGTCTAAATGAGGCTTTGATAAGCCTCTGCACAGATGTGTTTGGTCAGGTGAACCTGGGGGATCGATACTCTTCTAAGGGCCAATTGAAACAGTTTCTTACAGGCTGTGAAACCACGGCTGGAATCAATCGACCCTCGCGGCTTCCGCTCTTAAGCCTCAGCACTTCTCAATATCTCTTCAATACACAAGGTTTTCCTCATGCTACAGCTGCTGTAGGTGGATAAACTCATTCACTTTGGGTACCGCTCTGCATGTGATTTCTGGACAGCATCTGCAAGTTTATTTTGGATGAAAGCACAATATTGTCACATTAAAACTGTTTGAATAAATTAAAGTGAAAATGAAAATTCTGTCATCATTTACTCCCCTTCGAGTTGTTCCAAATCTGTATAAATGTATTTGTTCTGATGAACACAGAGAAAGATATTTGGAAGAATGCTTATATAACCAAACAGTTCTTTTCCCCCATTGACTCCCATAGTAGGAAAAATTACTTGATCATTTTTTACAAACAAGACAATTTGAAGAAGGTAGGATTGAAAACAGTTCTGGGGCGTTTTTGACTACCATTGTATTTTTTTCCTACTATGGGAGTCAATGGGGGCAAGATTCGCCTGGTTATAAGCATTCTTCCAAATATCTTTCTCTGTGTTCATCAGAACAAAGGAATGTATACAGATTTGGAACAACTGGAAGGTAAAAAAAAGATGATATAATTTTCAATTTTGAGAGAAGTATCACTTTAAGTTACCTGTGGTACATTTTAATCTCACTTTAGACCATTCCAATAAAGCTATTTTGAATCTGAAACAATTTTCTGTGTCCACTGATCCTCTTTTACATTTTTGACTTTCTCCAGGGGAGTAAAGTATCATCTATCTATCGGCTATTCTTATATGAGTGCTTAAAATATTTCACAACACTGCTAATTTGTATATCCAGGTTGGGTTGTACAGGATCTTTCATCACTTGAGGTTTATCTCAGAACCTTCTTTCAAGTTTCTGGTTTAACTTAAAAGCATCAGCACCATTACCAGGAGTGGGGTTCGAAACCACGAGGACATGTGTCCATTGGATCTTAAGTCCAACGCCTTAACCACTCGCCATGTTGAAAATTTGTTGTGGTGCTGTTTGGAGATCTTCCAGATTCTTGATCTGGTGATGTGATAGTCTTGTAATGTCAGTTCAATTAGCGGTTAGAAATCGTTCGTAGATGAGCTCAAACTTTCCAAGCTGTATTTTAAACTTCAATCTTAAAATACTTTTACTGAACGAACAAAAACTTAAAAATCACAATTAACAGCACACACACACATACATCCGCTATAGTTTCCCCCCGTCCTAACGGCTTGTGTTTGCTCTCCCTAGGGCTGCCCAGAAATTGAATCTGTCATCCAAGAAAAAGAAGCAGCGTCCCGCTCCTCCCGTGGCATGTGATCCGCCCCTCTTTCCCACCAACTTCAGCGGCATCCTGCAGGTGTCTCCGCCCCCTGCTCCGCCCTGCCTCTTACGTGCGGTCAACAAAGTCAAAGACACTCCTGGCATGGGCAAGGTAAGGTCTATTTTAGTTTCTCAATGTATACCAGGAAGGTCTTAGTTTTGGCTCAGTTTTATAAGTCTTAGTTTAGTTGGTTGGATCTGTTTTCCGTTAACATATAAACATAAATGAATGAGAAATGTAGTTTGTGTTTAATCTGTAGTATATCATTTAGCCTTGGCATCCTCTGCACCACTATTGTATATTAAGTCATTTTGCAGCCATTATCCTGTAGGGTCATCATTTATATGCTCATACAGTTGTTGTCCTGTAGAGCACCTGGAGGTAGTTCCCACAAATTTCATTTTTTTGGGTTTATGGTGCATTCAGACATTAATGGTACATTTGCCTAAAGATTTTAATACATGAAGTGGGATTAGAACCCACTAGGACAAATGTCCATTGGTTCTTCAGTCCAATGCCTTAACCACTCGGCCATCCTTGTTTTGGTCAATATGAATGTATACAGTTTTTCCTGTAGCTCAGTGGTAAGAGCATTGTGTTAACAACGCAAGGTTGTGGGTTCGATCCCAGGCGATTGCAAATACCTATGTATAAATGTATAGGATAAAGCAATGTAAGTCGTTTTTGGATAAAAGCGTCTGCCAAATGCCTAAATGTAAATGTAAATGTACAGTTTCAAAAGCTCAGTTCTTCTATCATCTGCATTGTTTGACCTTGAGAATATAGCTTTATCAGCTATGGCAGGTCTTTGTGGCACTATAGGACAATAATTGAAAAGTATAACAATAATTGCTCTGCTAACAGTATTGGGGTGGTCTGAACACACACATCCACTGGACCAAGTCCAACATTTTAACAAGCATTGACTGATGCAATATTTAAAGATGCTTGGGGAGGGCAGGGCAGACCCCTCATTTGTCACCTCGTCCGTTGCTGTGAACGTTTTGATGAAATGTGCTCGCAGCAAAGCTTGAAGGGCAATACTGAGGTGATCAGACTGTATCGATTGAACATGTAATAGCGTCCAGTATGTTTGTTCAACTTGTTTGGAGATCAGAGGTGAACGCTTGAAATGAAATCAAATGGCCACGGTACACTGTAGACTGTGCAGAAATGTGTTTGATTGTACAAATACAAATCGCTGAGAAAGGATTAATTCTGAACCGAAGGTAAAACAAGTAGCATCAGTCTAGTTTTCATGACACGGGTGTCATATATTCGAGTTGGCTGAGACCTGTAGACAGCAGATCAGATCTGTGCTTTGGCAGTGTTGGAGAACATATGGGGCGGATGCAGGAGAGTGTTGCCTGCCTGCAGGTGAATATATGGTGCTGCAGGAGAGATGCAGGTGATGGGTAGTTTAAGATGCATGAACTTAGATGATGGGTCTTTGATCTCAAATTCCACAATTAAATATACAAGATTTATTCATCCGACCTGTTTGCTTCACAAATCCAGTGTTAAAACTGAGAGTTCAACTCATCAGTCTCTGTATAATGACTCTTTGTTTAGTTATGGACATCTGCTTTCTTAGGAGACGCATGTGTTTTTTGTTTCAGATGCAGCAGAATAGAAATTGTTAACATGTTACCAGGAGTGGGGTTTGAATCCACGAGGACATATGTCCATTGGATCTTAAGTCCAACACCTTAACCACTCGGCCATCCTGGTCTCGGATGCTGTATGTATATTTTGAATGATTTGCTGGTCTGAAGTGTACAAGTGAGACCACATCCAGACATTTCAGCTCTGAAAACTGTTCAATCGTATGACTAGGAAACCAGTGTCATCACGCACTGCAATTTTGGCACCCCCAGCCAAACATAATGAAAAGTACTGAGACCCGATGAAGCTCCTTCGTGGTTGCATTTCTTTTACACGCTCCTCCACATTTTTCTCTCTCTCCCCACACTCCAAATTTGGCACCATCCGTGTCCGGGTCTGTATCACGTGTTGACAGTAGACAGGCCCCGCATGCGGAAAGTTGATCTTCAGTGAATCGTCGGGGAAACCGGCATATCTGAAATTCCTTCCCGGCACGCTGTCTGAGTTCTCAGTGCTGTGCATAAGAGGATGAGGGACGTTCACCTGTGTTAGGAGACAGGCGGTGTCCTGCGGACTCCAAAATATCCAGTCCTGGCTGTGGGTTGCTGTCGAATGCATCTTCTCTAAAGCATTTTTTTGAAATGCATAATTAACCACATGCAGAGTTGTTATCGAGACGCTTTCTAGAACTTTGGTTGAGTTTACACAGAGTCATCTTGTAACGCCAACACGTTTCTCGCACCGAAACAGCTTGAGTTCATCTGTAAACTACACCCACATTAGGCCGCATGTTGTGCTTCTTGTACCTGCGATCTAAAATGAGATGTTTATGAGCGGGATGGTGGGCAATGCAAATGCTGGCATTTACAGAGGGAAAATGTCAGCTATCCCAAGAGACTGGGTTGCAACTGTGGCCTTTGGAAATAAGAACATTGCGAGATAAGATAACGGTGGGTGTAGAGGGTCTATCAGACTGTAAGATTTGTGATGAAAGTGGGATGGAAATCTTGGAGATTACATCTAAGACACAGACATATCGTGCATATTTGCTCTTACATCATTTAATGTAACTAATAAAATCACTTTAAAATGCAACCCCGTGTTCCATCATATTTACATGTGACATTCATGACATTTCCCTTTTGAATAATATGAAAAAGATTAAGAAAGCTTTCAAAATGTCTGGGTGTGAATGAAGTCGCTGTTTTATCTGGGCCCAGGCGGTTTTGTCCCAATTCACACAGCAATCGTTATTCACACTATGGTGGTGGTGGTGTGGCTCACAGATTGGGTTTAAAGGAACAGTTCTGCCCAAAATTAGAATGATCGACTACACTTTTAGCTCTACTTGTTTACTACTGGTGATGCATTGCTTTTGCAGTGGGTTTAAATCTCTTGGAATCCACATATTGATGTCTTGAATGAACTGTTGCTTTAAATAAAAGCATGTGCCAAATGCAATGTAATGTAAATGTTTGAAACACAAGAGAATGATTATGTGTGAACCAACGTTGTTTTCACACGTGGAATGCGTTAATGTTCCTCAGATATAAACGTCGTATAACGCCGTGAAACTGCCTAGTGAGTAAATAATGAAATAGTTATTTTTTATGGTGAACTATTCCTTAAGACGAAGACAAATCACATCTCTTAACTGAAGATACTTCCTTTCTGTTTCTAATTATTCTGCATTATTTTCTTAGATCACAATTAAAACTCCGCCCATTCCATCCTCACTCATTTCAAGGTTTCTGGTAGTTTAAAGGAGCTGTGCAAGCTCGACAGATTCATCAATCACATGGCTGGCGGCCCCCTGACCTTGAAAAATAGACATTCATTGCCTAATCAATTTTTAATAGCACTTTCTATAATAAAGGTGTTAAAGAAAAACACCTCAGGGCTATCGAGAAGCGTGGAGAGCGTATGGGAATTCAATATTCTCTTAGTTTGAGACCCTGACCTAAAATGATCCTCTGAATATTGCTGTGTAAATTGAATTGGTATAAATCACTGCGCAGTGTTAAATGATGTACAGTAATACAAGTGATAAATTCATAACTTTGGATTGTAAATAAATGTGTTTTTAATTAAGCGGTAACCATGTCAGAAACATGATTCAGAAGGAATGTAAAGACTATCTATTGTAATGGACAATATAAATGGAAATCTTATTGATTATGTAGATAAATCCAGTAGGGGAACAGCCAAAAAATATAGAGAGCTTGCCTTCTCTGGTCTGTTATACAGCTTCTAATGAATTGCCTATTTTTCTACAATCAGGATCTGATCTGTCTTGATCCTGATCTATACTTCAAATGTCAAGATATCAAATCAAATCAATCATTGAAATGAAAGGTGTGCTATTGACATTTCATCATGACACCTCTCTTTAAATATCAGGGAATGAGACATAACATGTATGCGCATATATATAAATATATATTTATAATATAATCTATGGACCTATGGAATAAGTGCATTAATCCTTTTTACCAGTCAGTGACTTCACCTCAAGATATTAAGCTCAGGAAGAGATTCAAAACAGGTCTACAGATTTATATTTAAAGTCTGTATACAGTTCACCAAATAAAGTAGACGAAAATATAAAAAAAATATATTTAAAAATGAATTGAATACATGAAATGAACTGTTTTAGATAACAAAATATCAAACTATGTTGCATTTATTTCAAAATAGAAAAAATATTTAGTTTTACTTTAAAAGAAAATTGTCAGCAGTTATTATAGTTGTGTTTTTAGTTTTATTAATATTTTAAATTTGCTTTTATTTTTATTTTATACCTAATGATACACTTTTTATCATATATATTTATACTTTATAATTAATTACTTTATACTTAATAATTTAATTATTTTATTTCTTATTTATTTTATTAGTATTCTTTTTATATTTTTATTCTTTTTAGCAATTTAGTTAGTATGCTTTTGTCATTTTATTAATTATTTGTTTATTTCTTATGTTGCTATCTAAGATTAATGTTTTATTATTTTTAGTTGTGGTTTACTATTATAATTTTAGTGGCTTAAATTTATTTCAGTTTATTTCTGAAGCAACATTTCATATTTGAAGGCCAATATTGATTTGATTTTAATAAACAGAAATATTTTCTAAGTTGTAACTTTAGTAAACCAAAACAACCTTGTTTGTCAGGTTTAAATGTTAAAGATGTTTGCAAATATACATAATCTAATGTGCTGTACACAACATATTTAGACACTTTCTGCGTGTCAAACTTGTGAAATTGTCCCTAAGTAATGTGAAGAACAACACCTTCTCTAGTGGGACATCTGGAAGACCAGGTGGTTAAAAGTCATGACTCAGTAAATTCAGTTCTGAGAAAAGGTCCGGCATCATTTGTTTACACGTCACTTGTTTTGATCCTTATGCAAGTACATTTAAGTGCGGCTTTCAGAGGCCACTGTATTTTATTTCAGGATGCATAAAATTGGTCTAACAGAATGTAATGATGAATAATTATAGCTGTGTGGCCACCACTCAGCGAGTATGTGGGTTTAGCTCTCGCTTTATTGTTCTTGAAGATCTGTAATAACAAGAATACAAGAATCTCCTTTAATTAGTTGTGCTGCCATCTCCAAACAGCTCTCACCCACAAGAGCTCACGGGGAGACCACCTCCTCCACCATCCCGCCACATATGCTGGTTAATGAGCACCCCTGCGGTGATCTCATCCCTGCCTCTGAGAATCAGATGCTCAACGCATGCATTCGGTTGTGACGCAAATCACCGAATAAACGTAATTTCATTCGCTGTAGCAATACAAGGTAATTAGTTTAGAGTAAAAACCAGGCACGCTGGACGTGGTTAATCAAAACTGGGAGTCAAAGCGAAGGTGTAATGCGCATGGCCAACTATGGGAATAGAAAGAGGTTTACTGCCGTTATGAGATGTGAGACCGTTTGAAGCTCTTGATGTTAGGACTTATCGCTATGGTTCAGAGCTTTATGTCAAAGGTAGACTACACAGTCACAGATAAGTCAAATTGTATATAGCTTCAGACGTAGCATTGCAACAAACGCTGCCACATTTCTGGTGGATTACGGTGCCGGTGACATATCGGCAGCAATGCATGAAATAACTGCATCATTACAATGTCAAAGGTTATCTGGATTCCTTTTTTTGACTACTGAAGAACTGTCTTGAGTTTGCTCATTTATTCAGAAGGTACTGCTGTGATGTATTCTCAACTTCGCTTCATGAATTATTCAGGTGGAATATGCAAAAAAGTAACCATTGTTCGCTTTGCTATTAAATAATACCGCAATGAAATATTTAACACGCTCAAATTATATTCCTAGAAGTTTGTTTGACAGACAACGTTTCCTTCACAGAATCTAGACCTGAAGGGTTGATTCCGGGGAAAAAATATTATTGTGGTTTAAGGTGCAAGTAGGATCTCTTTTGCTTTTACTGAAGGCTGAAAACATTTCAAACCCATAAGAGTAATATTTGACGTGTAACTCTTCCCACATAATTTCTGTTATGATAAAATAAAATAAAATGAAATATAGTAAAACAATTAAAATAATAATAATAAATAATAAAATTAAATAATAAAATAAAATATATGTATAAAATAAAATAAAATGAAATATAGTAAAACAATTAAAATAATAATAATAAATAATAAAATAAAATATATGTATAAAATAAAATAAAACAAAACCAAATAATAAAAGTAAAATAAAATAATTAATAAAAAAAATAGTTTATTACAATTATGTCAGCTGCTTTGATTTCAGATTTGCATTGAGGAATCAAAGATTTTGTGTACCATTAAAGGATTGGAAAATCTGCTCTTTGAAAAAATATTTATCTTGAAAAGTGACCTTCAACCGTACATGTGTTATATGATGTGACACAGCAAAAATGTAGAAAACCAACTGTTAATAATATATTAGTTTTATTATTCATATTTATAAAATAGCATACAAGAGATTTATCTTCATTTTTGCTGACACCATTTAAGGTTTGTCAACTACCCACATACACAACCGTGTGCACAATTTAAGTCCAAGACACGACCCAAAAGAATATCTGTGATGTGAGTCGTGTTTGTATAACCATTGTGTCTAGAGCACGAAACAAAAGATGAATGTTGAAGTCTATAGCTGGGCAAGTATCGTGCATGTTAGCTAGAAGGAAACCCAAGATTTATCCCTTGTCTTCTTGCAGGGTTTCAACAATCACCCTTGTGTTCTAGTCCACTAATCTGTAATTGCTTTCAGTGCATGAGAATGATGGTTTTACCGAGCACATGCTTGTAAGCAGGACATGGAGTCTGATGCTTATATATGAGTGTTCTACACATCTGGAAGGGTAAACAGATTTACAGCGTTAGATGGTGTATGACATCATTGGTATTACTTATTTTGGCTTTCTAAAGGAATGTGTTTACCATTTATAATGCACATTTAAACAGATATAGATTAGATGGTTCAAAACCTTTGGTGGATGGAATTGATTTGGCAATATTAATAATATTTACTTCGGACTAGTTTGCTTTTGTTTATACCATACAACACTGAAATGACTTTTAATCTTTTTTCATCCAGAATCCTTTTCAAATCTTTACAAATAACACATACTTTTAGTCCTCCAAACAAAACTTTATCTGAACTTCAGCATATCTTTCCAAATCTTCCTGACTGTGTTTAGTAGCGTTAAAGTTTAATGCTTGCTTCTGCGGCAAGTGAAATTTATAAATAACTCTTTAATATTGCAAAACAATTCTATATCTTCTCTGATTCAAATGCAGTCATGTTGCCATGGCAAAGTTTAAAACCACATAAAACAGCATACTTGGTGTTTAGAAAGCAGAGACAAACTAAATCTGTCATCCATAAAGCTAAGAACCTATAAAGCATGTTTTCGCTCAAGCTGAATGTGTTTTGTGCTTGTATATAGCTGCTTCTTTGGAACTTGCCACTTTGATTCAATGCTTAGAGGAAGGTCGCTGTGTTTCTGTGCAGGTAAAAGTGATGGTACGCGTGTGTCCTTCAACGCCCACCAGCGCGGCAGAGTCCAGCTCTTTCCTGAAGGTTGACTCGCGTAAGAAGCAAGTGACCATCATGGACCCAGCGGCCAACTCTCAGCCGAATCAATCCCAGAAACGCGGCACCTCCAATCAGGTTCCTCCAAAGATGTTCGCCTTTGATGCTGCCTTCTCCCATGATGCCTCTCAGGTAAAGGATCTTTATGTTTTTACAAAAGATGTAAACAGGCAACAAAACCTTTAATGTTTACTTTGTAGTAAGTTTCAAAAGCAGTAATAACTCAAGTTTTTCAGCAGTTTTGAACTATTTTCCCCATTCATTTCTGCATGTATAGGCATTATAAAAAGAAGCCTTTAACCAATCCAACTAGCTCCTATAATCTTAGCAAACTATATAAATATGCGAAAATCTCAAAACTGATATGACTATACAGTATAAGTACTGTGCATGCATTTGATGGTCTGTCGTGTGTTTCCTGGCATCAGGCGGAGGTGTGTGCAGGAACCGTGGCTGAGGTCATCCAGTCTGTGGTCAATGGAGCAGACGGCTGCGTGTTTTGTTTTGGACACTCCAAACTAGGTAAGTGGCTTCAAGCAGATAGCCGACAGACTCTTTGGCTGGTCGTCTGTGGATATGGATTTTTTAGTGGGCGATGCGGATATCTAGAGAGCAGGTCGCTGATGGGAAAGATACACACGAGCAAGACAATTTTATTAATATTGAAAGTGGCTTATCCATCGAGAGGCTTTTGGAAAATTAGAAGGGGCACAAATATACGCATTTAAAATGTAACCCCGAGGAAAACTGTTGATCAGAGGTTAATCTTTAATGCCTCTGTAGATTTGATTCTTTCACGTGAGTATCAACAGATGTCTCGATGTTTCTCCTAAAAGAGAAATAAAAGCAAATGAGAAAACTGTTCAAATACGTGAAGGAGGCGTGTTAAAAAATGTAGATTTGTGTACGTTTGATTTTATAATGAAATCATCAATAATATTGACTTGATAAATCTGAGCTCTCTTTGTGGCATTGTTGAGATCTCTTCTGAAGCTCTAATGTAGATATTTGTGAGATTTTTTACTCTATTTTTAACAGACATTTTATCCAAAGCGACTTATATTGCATAATACTATACATTTGATTCGGAGTATGCGCTCGAAGCTCGAACCCATGACCTTGGTGTTGCTAGCGCCACGCTCTAACCACTGCGCTACAGGGAATTAATCAAGATATTATTACAGAAATCTCAAATCTCATTTCCCCAGTTTGAACATGTAATTCTCTACAAAACTTTCAGCATGAGCTTCAAATAACCAGACTGTTGTCTGCTCTTTTAAGCTCTTGTCAGCCTTATGTTAAGACAGGGAGATTAGTGTCATTTCAACATCGTTCTAATATATCAACCCGCTGTCACCAACCTCTTCCATTGCCCCTTTCTAATATCGTGTAAGTGCCTTTTCAGCCAGACATTTTCTTTGGCTTTGTAATGAATGTCAGAGCCTTAATTCATACTGTTATGCTTTCATCTCACTGACATATTTTATGTTCGGTAAACACCCCCCCCTCCACAATGCATCTTGAGAATGAGATGGAATTAGCTTCACAACACGCGTAGCCATGATCTCGTCCGGTTTCTTTGCTATTGCCCAGAGTTGTTTCTGGAGGATGAGCGTAAAAATGAACCATCCATCTGTGTGGAAACAAGAGAAGTAATGTGGCTGGTGGTCAGTGAATTGATGGCTACATGTAATGCCTCAGATGCCTTGTTTTCATTAACCTTTACTTGAACACCAAAGACCGGCTCATACATCACTGGAACAGCATTCAACTGTGATTTCATTGGTCACCGGTCCAAAGCTAATTAACTAGCTGTAATAACCCAGACGTGGGCCTGTTAGCGTGTTGAGAGTAATAACCGTGGGCATTTTCACCAGATTGAATCTTTCAAGATTGATCAGGCTTATACACAAATTTGTTTTCACAATCCCGTGGTCTTTTTTAACTTTAAATGAACCAGAGAGCAAAATATTAATTATGCATAATACACCCTGACCCCTTGATCCTGGTTGCGAGGATACGCTGTATTCAGACTATAAAATTGCCAGCGTACGCGAGCGAGGACGCTCCTGAAATTGCTTGATCAGCCGGGGGCTTATTTGGGCTTTATTGCAATAAGTCAGAATCCATAAAAGTGAGGGACAGGTTGAAGTGTATAATGGATGTGTGTGTGTAAAAATTTTAAGAGAGATGCTGCAGTAATTGAATCTCGTAAGCTCCGCCTTCCCATCATGCCACACTCCATCCAGACTGATTGAATTACCGCTTTTCTGTTTGGTCATCTGCTACAGAGCATCAATCTTGTTTTCCACCTGGAAGTAAAAGCCCAGCGACATTATTTGATCTGAAAGAGGCTTTTAGTCGAGCAGCTTTGATACGGTACGGTGAAATCATACGGAACGGAAGGACCATTTCTTACATTATGAAGAAAGGATGTCAAAACAAGCAAAGCAAATGACTACAGTATTTATTCTTACTGGACGTTTGCAAAATGATCATTTATATACTGTATCTGCGAAACATTTTTTCATAATGACATTAAAATGGTCACATTCATTGAGGAACCAGAGATGACAGTGCGCGAAAGGAACAATGTTCCCCGATGTGTTGTGAATTAGAAAGTACAATTTGTCTCCGGGTGTCACAAAACTTATTAAGAACAAAGGAAACAGCCTCCATCTAGAAGGACAGGGAACCACTGATGTGACGTCTCAGCTGAGCAAATTATATTCCTTCTTATTGCAAACAACCTTTTAAAGGGGTCATATGACACGGCTAAAATAAATATTATGGTTTGTTTTAGATGTAATGCAACGTGTAACACGATTTAAGGTTAAAAAACGCTGTATTTTCCACATACCGTGCGTGTTTGTATCTCCTCTTTATCTCCTCTTTTTTTAGTTCAAAAGCGAGGTGTGCTATGATTGGCCAGTTAACAAGTGCGTAGTGATTGGTCGAATACTGCAAGCGTGTGACAGAAATGTAACGCCTCTTACCGCATTTGGAACATCAGGTTCCTCTTCAATTGTGCTGACAGGTACACCACCTTACTTGCGTATACATTTGGGGGGTCTTAGTCAAATCAGACCACCAACTGACATAGATTTTGGAGGGTGTGGTTACACGAGGCGTTTCAGGCAGTACTGGGTGAGCATTCGCTTTTAGTTAGAATGACTCTTTTGTTCCCACACTTTCATTTTTGCAATTTTACGTGTCTAATACATGCATGGGCAACTTAAAACACACCAAAAAAAACCCACGCATTCGCGCTATATGACCCCTTTAATGAATTTTATCATCTCTTCTCCATTACAGCGTTTGAAGTTTAAACTGACCAGAATGTGTAGTGTGACATATGGCTTTGTTTAGTGGTCCCTTTCATGTCAACAGCAGGGGTGTTTCTTCATGTCCCGGCATGGAGGGCAACGTCCAGAAATGTGTCCGCACACGCTGCCAATCAACAGGCTGTTGTGCCGGTTCTGGTTTTGTGGGCAAACCTGCTGTTAATGCCCAGTGCTGCCCACACGGCTTATGTGCTTACTCGAGCACAGCCAGACATATGGCTCATGTCAGCGATCTGTCAAACCTAAGAGCTTTTGAGGACGTCAAAATCCATTTAGGCCAGATAAAATGCCCTCTTGAATAGGCACGCCACGTTTTCTGATCATGTTCATAAGCACAGTTATGCTCATTTTGTCTTTTTCTAGACTTTTAAGTGTTTTCATGTGTGTTTTTACCTAGTATGTGTATGACATCTGTCACCGAGGTTTATGCCAGAGTGGCCGTCTGAAAGCTAAGTATCACATTAAAAAGTGTGAAATAGACCAGACACATTCGCAATATATCTCTGCGGCCAGACAGAGACTACGGTACACGGTAGAATTTGATCTATTTCCACCAGAAATTCATCAGAAATTGATCGTATGTGAACTACTGGTTTAGTTTGCTTAAGATGATAGTATGTAATTTATGTAATCGAATTCATAACAAAATTTATATTATAATGATCAACATCTTTGAACAAATAGAAGATATTATCCGTTCTGTATTTACAACAGGAACTGCAATCTGTTTGTTGCATGTTTTTTGAACAAGGCAACCCGTGAAACATATCTGTCTATCTGTAGAATTGACTGTTTAATTATAGATTTCAATCCCAGTCTTATTATTGCTAACAAAAATAAAGCCAATCAAATTATTTCGTTAATAAGACACAAATATATAAAGTAAATGAATAAATCGATATTTTGGAATTGAGCGGTTTTGAGAAATTGAGCTTTGAAGTGTTTGCTTTCCATTTGACTTTGTACACAAAAGCTTTTTGTTTTCTAAAAAGTCCAAAAATGTACACAATGTAAAGAAACAACATCATATAATGTAAATAGGTTGTCATAAAATAAGAATATGTGAATAAATCACGTTTAACAATAATGTCAGATAGAATCTTATAATTGTGAACAAAATTGTGTTTAAAAGTCTTAACCTTACAGCTAAATGAATAAAATAGCTTTACCTAAATGTAGATTTCATTTTTTCCTCTGTTTGTTTTTGAATTAGAGTCACATCAATAGATGCAGTTGTTCTGTTCTGCGCCCACTTTGGTTATGAGTTTGGGGTGCAGCTAAAGCTCCTTGGGTAACACTTCTTCATATAATCTAAATACTAATATATCAGTTAAATCTGTAGATTTTTATCTTAATCATCTTTTATCTTTTTTATATATTTTTTAACGGCGCATAGTTGGGGCCCCCATACATGGATGTGCCTAGGGCCCCCAAACCACTACATCCGCCCCTGTTTTTAAGGTCCCACCAGAATTTAAGTGTTCCAATCTTATCTTTTTTCATGTTCACCATGGTCAACTGAAGCACCAGGTTAGATCTTGGGTGAAATGTATCATCAGTCTGTTGTCCTAAACAATGAACACTCTGTAAACTTGACTCTTTATTGCAGGGAAATCCTACACGATGATCGGCAAGGACGAGTCCATGCAGAGTTTGGGGATCATTCCTTGTGCCATTTCCTGGCTCTTTAAACTGATCAACGAATGCAAGGAAAAGACAGGCGCGCGGTTTTCCGTACGAGTGTCTGCAGTCGAGGTCTGGGGAAAAGATGAAAACCTGAAGGACTTGTTGTCTGAGGTGGCGACAGGCAGTTTGCAGGACGGCCAGTCTCCGGGGGTCTATCTCTGCGAGGACCCCATCTGTGGAATGCAGGTAAAACACTTCTCAATATGCGTTGTTCTCGCTCTACAGTGCGTCATAAATAACCGTCAAAGTCCGGTTCCAGTACTCAAGAACAGAACGCATGAAAGTACCCAGGTGTGTTCTTGATATCAAGGATGCATCGAATGCAGACTTGCGCGTATCGAACCCGCTTGATGTCCCATAAATCATTGCGCCGCGTCCATCCGAGTTCGTTCTTCCGAGGCTGCCTCGCAAGACCGGTTTCCGTGAGAACACAAGTCTGTTCTTTGCGTTCTTGGAATTGAGAAACGGCCTTATATTTTATTTCCATGTTTTGTTTATTTGCTTATCAGCCATGTGACAGATGGTTATAACTGCAAAATAAATCACCCAGAGGCATGTAAGTGAGATTGTTTAATGAAATAATTAACCGATAGTTTAATGTATTTTTTAAAAATGACCCTCGGATATAGGCACAGAAAAGGTACACATTTACCACATCTGACACGTAACAAGTTTCCGTATTCAAGGATTATCTGCGTAGAAAAACAAGCACGACAATCAACGTCCAATAAAGATGGCATTGTCGGTAAAATGCTAATACACGATGAAAGGATTAGTCGGGTAGAGGCAACCGCTGTGTCTTTAATCCCTCAGACATCAGCACTAATCTCATTTTGGACCGATACCTCACAGCAGTGGATTGTAATGCCTCCACTTCTCCGGTTCCTATGACACGCAGCTCTTTCAGAGCCGACCGGCTCCAGACGTGATACCAAAGTGCTTACATGAAATACGTTTTTCCTCAATAACAAACATTTCCATTCAGACGTTAAGACGTAGCTGAACTGACAGTATTTTGATGCTTTGTTTTATTTATCCACAGTGTTGTTTAAAAAACAACATGATATCGTAAATGTTGAGGAAAACAAAGCGAGTGTTGCTTTCTCAGAAAGTGTGCTACAGACTGATGTTTGCATTCTGTTTGCATACAGTTGCAGAATCAGAGCGAATTACGAGCTCCGACCGCAGAAAAAGCCGCTTTCTTCCTGGACGCTGCCATTGCGGCACGGTACAGCAGCAAGCCGGACTGCGATGAAGAGGAGCATCGTAACTCCCACATGCTCTTCACGCTTCACATCTACCAGTATCGAATGGAGAAGACCGGCAAGGGAGGAAGTGAGTAGAACGTTTGCTTTGCCAAATGCATGAATGTTAACCAGACGGTCCATACCGGTTGACCAGATTCACCAACAGCATTGAAATTCAAGCTCCAAGGCGTTGATCATCTTTTCCTCAGTTTTAATGGACTCGTATGCACTTAGGTGTCATTAACATCATTCATTTGAATAAATCTGTAACAGTTGCCAGCCTCAGTCATTATGGCCAGCTCATTATGAACGTCTGTCAAACCTGTTTACCTCATGCTGTACTTTCATCTGCCGCTCACAAAGTCAAAGTTTTGCTTCAGAATGCTGCCAGTCTGGTTTATAAATACTCAGTTCTTGATAATCTTAGACAGAACGTGATAGCAGCCAAAATAAAACTGCCGTTGCTAATGCGACGTGCGATCTGATGTTAAAAGCTGTTGTGTTAATTTGGGCTATTTCTGGAGAACAGTGCTAATTTCTCTTATCACGAGAATCGTTCTTCGTGGCACGAGTGAGCTTTTTATCTTTCCGACGGAGACTGTACTGGGAGCAGAAAGTAAAACCAGATGTGTTAGTCTGAGCTTTTGAGGTACTGTGCACAAGCATGTGCGTGTGATGATAGACATGAAATCCACCCGAAATGTTTCCACGACTAGGTTTAGTTTGTTGAATCTCACAGGAAATAATATTACCATTTAGAGTTTGGACAAATTCATATTCTGTTGCATTTAAAAAGCTTGCAAGCATTTTTCCAGGCTTTGAATAAGTAGCTCTTTAAATATTACAGAACAGTCAGCGATGTGGTCTTCACTTAAATCAATCACTAAGGTACAATGCCTTCGGGGACATTAACCATGGCCAAAAGATGCATTTTGGACATGCACTATGGTATTCTTCAAAGTACTCTGGTATTTTCTGCAGTAGTTTTTACACATTTATGAGAAGTCAAGCAACATTCCTTTTAAAAAGATCATCAAAAAATCTCACCGTTATGACTTTCTTACGTGGAGCACAAATGGAGATATGGGGCAGAATGTAAGCAACTGACAGAGTCGGTAAACATACTTTTAAAAGTACAGTTTGCCCCAAAACGGAAATTCTGTCATCATTTACTCACCCTCAAGTTCTTTCAAACTATATATGTTTTATTATTTCACTGAACACAAAAGATATTCAGAAGATATTTGGATAAAAGTATCTGCCAAATCAATAAATGTGAATAAATGTTATAACTAGGGCTGTCAAAAGATTAATCGCGATTAATCGCATCCAAAATAAAAGTTTGTGTTCACATAATATATATCTGTGTACTTTGCATAATAATTTTGTATTTATTAACACATAGACATCCATGCATATCCATGCAAGAAAAATCTAAAAAATATTAAACATTTATATATAATTTCAATTGTTGGTAAATATAAATAAATACATGTAAATATTTCCTAAATATGTATACATGTGTATGTGTTTGTATTTATAAAAACATAATTAATATGCACAGTACATAGACATATATTATGTAAACACAAACTTTTATTCTGAATGCGATTAATCGTGATTAATCTTATGACAAACCTAGTTATAACCAAACAGTTTTGAGGCACCGTAGTAGGAAACGAAACTACTATGGTAGTCAATGGCGCCCCAGAACGGTGGGGTTTCCTACATTATTCTAAATATCTTCTTTTGTGCTCAACAGAAAAAAGAAATGTATACAGGTTTGAAACAACTCGAGGATGAGAAGCCTAAATGATGACAGAGTTTTTATTGTTGAGTAAACTCTCGCTTTAAGGAAACAACTTTTATTGTGTGAGGCAAAAAATAAATTAACATTTTTCGAAATGAAAATCCTTCTTTGTGTCCCATGTAAGGCAGACATATGATGAGATATGTTATTTGTTTTGGGTGAACTAATAATCTACAGAAAACCTAACTGTATGTCTTTGGTTTAGTGTCTGGAGGCAGGAGTCGACTGCATCTCATTGATCTGGGCAGTTGTGTGAAGGTTTTGAGCAAGACCCGAGACAGCACGACAGGACTGTGTCTCTCTCTATCTGCCCTTGGGAACGTCATACTGGCTTTAGTCAATGGCAGCAAGCACATCCCTTACAAGTAAGACTTCTGTATGCAGTATATTATAAATATGATGTATTTACCTTGTTAAAAAAGCAGACACTAGCAGACACTTTTTTCAAGTGCACTGTAAGTATAATTGTTTTAAAGTATACTTCAAAATGTACTTTAATAAATTAAAAACATCCTACAGGCATCGGACTAGTAAACTTCCAGGATACCTTTAAGTTCACCTGTAGTATAGTTGCAGGAAAACTATAGTTGTGTAGGCTACTCAAAAGTTTACTATTGTTACATTTGAAAAGTATAAACAAAACGTGGGCCAATAAAGTCTCAAGCAGTACACAAAACAATACAAGTACTGTATACTGCTAGTTGAAGCCTACACAAACATACTAAAAATGAACTTGAAGTAGATGTATTTTTGTAAGGGTGATTCATTATCTGTTGTCCCTGTTGAAAAAAACAGCACATGCTGGTTTAAGATGGTCAAACCAGCATAGAAACATACCTTACCCAGCATATGGTTTTCTCAACAGGGGTAAGATGGGTTTCGGCCCCTTTTTAGCTGGTCTGTGTCCTACATTTTTGTTCGTATACTATTATTTTATTCCAAAGCACACTCGTTTTCAGAATCTTCAGTCTTACCTACAAGCATCGCTGTTATAGTAATATGTAAAAATTAACACGCCTGGAGCTAAACTCATTAAAGATGCAATACAATGTGCTAATTTTTGAATAATATGTACAAACTGACATTTTCGAGCCCTTGATGTGAGCAATTATTAATGGATTCTAATGCAACATCAAGTCTGTCGAGAGATTCTAACCGTTACTTCTCCTCAGGGGTTGTAGATACTGTAAGTGAATTAGCTCTCGCCAGACAACCACATAGAGACAGATGTCGTTTCACGTTCACCGGGGTTCATCTAATGTCCTTAACACAGACCATTTCACTGCAACTGCTACTTTGTTTTCTTTAAGCAACATGTTAATTTGGGTTAAACGGGCGACTTCTGCCGGGCATGTCCAGACCCGTTTTTTATTTGCACTGTTTCCGATGAGCTCCCTTGAGGCACGTGGGGTTTTTTATAACATGGCTGCCAAATTTAATCACGGCGAATTTACATCGCAAAGCATCGTGGGGTTTAAGCCTAGAATTGTGAGCGCTCTGGAGAGCTGAGATTTAATTAGGGTTTGGAGCTTTTCACAGAAACGCAGCATTTGTACTAGATAAGTTGAATTAATATGCATGTATGATAAATGAATATAAATGCACAAAAGTCACCAGTTTTGCGCGGGGATTTAATTGGCGCTAAATAACGCCGGGGCTGCTTCTTATTTCTCTAATTGAAGGATTTAACCTCTCTGATGAAATGTCAGATTTAGAACTAATGATTCATTTTAAACTGGAATGCAATGGTTAATCCAGGGCACAGAAACGATCAACCGAATCGTAACATCTTTATATTAATTATGTCTTTGTATTTTTGGCAAATGGTGAATATACTGTATAGTGTTAGCCTTAAAGGAACAGTTCACCCAAAAATGTCTTTGTTGTGATGAACATAGAGAGAGATAGTGGGAAGAATGCTTGTAACCCAACAGTTCTTGGCCACCATTGACTACCATAGCAGGAAATATTGCTTTAAAAATGTCTTAGAAAGCAAGGAAAGCAAACAGTTTTGGGCCATTGTAATTTTTCCTACTATGGTAGTTTCTTTGGGGGGGGGGACTGTCTCTTTAAGTCATATCTTTATAAAACATGTCTGTATATTTTGCTGCATCATTGTAATAAATGAAAGAATTGTTGTGTACTGTATGCTTAGATAGCCATATGCTCACTGTTCATATACCGCTTGACAATAATCAGTTATGTTAATTTGAGAACATTTATCACTCTTGTAAACCGTCTATGTCTGTAAATAGGTTTACATGTGCATTTTATTATGGTAGCTGACTCATCTCTGAAAAAACAGATTTATATGTCACCTGTAATGGTTGCCATGGGGAAGACAGACAGAAGAGAAAGTGTTCCTCTCTCTCTCTGTCTTTCTCTCTAAAGATAGAGACTGTCCGAGAGTCATGCTTTTTAATTAGGTCAGCAAATGAAGGTGCCAAACAGTTGAGTTATTTACAAGGTCTTCATTAAAATATTCCGTTAATTAATATGCTAAAGGTGTTTAAGGTAGCATTTAAACAAAGTGAAATTAAAGCATTTAAAACATAATTTCTTCATGTATGTTTATATCCGTCTGCTTACAAAATTAACATTTCATTGATGTTTTTGTCGACAGAGATAGTAAGCTGACCATGCTATTACGAGAGTCCCTGGGCAACATGAATTGTCGCACCACCATGATAGCTCACATCTCCTTATCTCCTAACAACTTCTCAGAGACACTCTCCACCCTTCAGATCGCCTCTCGGGTTCTTAGGCTGAAGAAAAAGAAGGCTAAAGTAAGCGTGGTATGGCATCGTTTCTAATTTTCTAAATGACTCAATAGTCTTGGACTATACAGTATGCACTTTATAATACAATAAAGGAATTTATCACTTACGTTCTCTTCTATAGCAATACACATCCAGCTCCTCTGGTGGCGAAAGCTCATGCGAAGAAGGAAGAATGCGCCGCCCAACGCAGTTAAGAACCATCCATTCCCGAAATGTTGTTGATTCAGAGATGCCCCTGCTTCACCTCTCCAGTGACCCAGACGACTATTCCAGCAGCGAGCAGTCTTGTGACACAGTTATCTACGTGGGTCCAAATGGCTCAGCCCTCTCAGACAAAGAGCTAACAGACAACGAAGGTCCGCCCGAGTTTGTTCCCATCATCCCATCCCTCCATACAAATATACCAGATCCCATTACGGCTCCTTTGGAGTCACAGCCATCTCAACAACAGGCTGTAGCCCAAATTGCTCAGGCCTCACAACACATTCATCCTCAGCCGCTTCCGCCTGTGCCGGAAGAGGGACCAGAGACGGGTAAAAAGGAGAAAGACTGTCTTAAGTGCAACACTTTTGCAGAGCTTCAAGAAAGGCTTGACTGCATTGACGGACGAGAAGAAGTTACCGAATTCCCGTTCGAAGAAGCCCCCGCCAACAGAGCTGCCAAATTCGAGCCTGGCCAAGCTGTCAAGGAAAGCCAGCAATCCAGTTCTCCCAGAAGGATCTCTAATGACCAGCAGCTGGAGGAAATCCGTGAGGTGGTTGAAGAAGCAGAGATTGCTCTTTCTATTATTGAAAGCTTGGCACAATGTTCAACAGGCAGTTGTGGACTCTCCACCAGCAGAAGTGTGACGGGTAGTAGTGGTGTCGGGCAACTCACACCTCTTCAGAGGGCCAAGAGCTCCAGCTTACACGACAGCAGAGAATCCATCAGTGGTGGGAGCAGCAGTGAGGGGAAGACTCGTCCTATGGGCTCTCCAAGGTTAGGCATTGCCAGTCTTACTAAAACCGCAGAATACAAAGCGCCATCGTCTCCCTCTCAGCGCTGCAAAGTGTACACCCAGAAAGGAATAATACCTAGCACACCTCCTCACTCCTCCCAAAATCTTTATAAGGACTCTAGAAAGTCATCCATGGAATCTTTAATTAATCCTGAATCTAGAACCTCTCCAGTGGGAATGAGTCCAAAGGTCCTAAGAAGATCTTCATCCTGCAATAGCATCGGATCAGCCGAGACGCTGTGTGATGATGTTCCCCAACTGCCTATGGACAGAAAAGATTTAAAGAACAACGCAGCCACAGTTACATTAAAACAGCCGTTGGAGCCAAATGGAGAAGATGAGTTGGTGTTCACCTTGGTGGAAAAACAGACAATTAATGGGGCGATGGAAATTGGACGACCTAACAGTATTATCAGCTTTAACAGTGACTGTTCAGTACAAGCTGTAGCCTCATGTTCAAGGCCCGTTAGTATCATCAGCAGCATGAGTGAAGACCTGGAGCATTACACCACTGCTCCCTGCACCACCACTGCTACCATTTCAGAAGTCAACATTGCTAAATTCCTGCCTCTCAACAAGAACGAGGGCGAAGTGCAGGCTAGCCGACGATCTTCAATCAGCTCTTGGCTGAGTGAAATGAGTGCTGGAAGTGATGCTGACCAGTCGTCTTATAGTTTAGTTGCCCAGCAGTGCTTTGGACAAGGTGAGGCACTAGCTGAAGACAGACTTCTCAAAATTCAAGAGGAAGTGGAATTTGAAGGTGTCCCTGAGTCAAACGGGCAAAGGAACTCTGAGAAAGATTTCAATAAAACTGAAGACGTGAATGATAAAAACACACCTACTAACCACAAACCAGACAAGACATTCACAGCTTCAAGTGGTTATGTTCCTTTTAAAACCAACGTTACAACTCAACCTTGCGCTGCTGTTAAGCCCATGCTAGTGCAGGACTTGCAAGCCAAATTTCCACCTATTTTCTTATCAAGTGAGCTAAATTTTGATGACCCTTGGATGAAAAGGGAGGGTGATGAAGAAACCAACCCGAAGGAGATTGAGGCAAAATCTGAGAAACAGACATCTGAATCTGTAAAAAGAAAATGCACCCTCGACAAGAACAGTAATGAAGCAGTATACTCGCCTGATTCCATGAATCGAGTGGTGGATGGCTGCGAGATGGTGTACAACGCATCTGAAAGCATTACTCAAGTGTACTCTGCAGACATCTTCAGGACGGGCAGTCTCCCTCGTGCATGGCATCGGGTGAATAAGCAGGATGATCTGGAAGACTCAACATACCGTTACACAAGTGGAGAGTATAAAAGCCTTGGGGTGACTACCTCCACGCCCTGCAGTCCCAGAGCCACGCTAGAAAGAAAAAGTTCAGCGGGGAGACCAGGTTTCTTCTCCCGTCAGAAAGGAATACCCCCATTGCCACCAATAAGGAAATCTAGCCTTGACCAGAGGAACAGAGCAAGTCCTCAACATAACCCAGGAAACACTCACACACTTCATGGCAGCACACCTGAAGACTTGGGTGGTAAACACAAAACACCAAATGTAGAGAGCAGTAGATTGTTCAGTGCAAAACTTGAACAGTTGGCAAACAGAACCAATTCCTTAGGCAGGTCCCATGGGGTGCATTATGACTGCTATTCCCTGGAGAGGGCTGAGAGTTTGACCTCTCTGGGCTCCAAAGGAGGAGTCATGAAAGACAGCACAATGCCAAGAACAGGTAGAAGCATCAACCGTGGCTTAATCTCATCACCCAGCAATGGAGCGAATGGCAACAACAACACACTGCAGTCACCCAAAGCAAGTCAATCCAAAATCTCTGCTGTTAGCAAACTCCTCATGGCGAGTCCCAAAGCTCGAAGCTTATCAACATCTAGCACCAAGACGCTAAGTTTCTCCACAAAGTCTCTCCCGCAGTCAGTGAACAGAAGCACAAGCTTGCCACCCAACGGAAAGAACCAAAACCAAAGTTCTTGGTCAACACAGTCCCTGAGTCGTAGTAGGGGGACAGGGTTAGCGTCAAAGCTACCTTTAAGGGCAGTGAATGGACGAATCTCTGAGCTTTTACAGAGTAGTGCCATCTCACGTGCTTCCCAAGGACGAGGGGCGTCTGACTCTGAAGACAAAGGAGCAGCAGCACAAGGAGATGAAAGGCCGGTGGTGCAAACTTTGCCTTCTCCCTACAGTAAGATCACTGCCCCTAGAAGGCCTCACCGGTGCAGTAGCGGGCACGCCAGTGACAATAGTAGTGTACTGAGCGGAGAGCTTCCTCCAGCCATGGGAAAAGCGGGGGGGAGAAAAAAGGTGAAAGAGAGATGATACGGGTGGGGAAAAAAAAGTAGGAAAGGGGGAAGCGGGGACTACGGCAAAGGACTAAATAGTGAAAAAAGGCCAAAAGGGGGGGGGAGATAAGACTAGAAGAGTAGGGACTGGAATGTTTGGGGAAAAAGGAGAGGGGCAAGGACAGGGTTGGCGATGAAAATGGTAAACGTGCCTAAAGGGCAGGAAGGAATGGATACGGGATGGGGGAAGGAAGGAAGGATGGAGGATGGGAAAGGACCCGACAGAGGGAAGGCAATAAAATGGGAAAAACAGAATGGTATAAAAATATTGAGGACGGCAGAGGGAGGGAAAAAGATAAGATGAGGGGGAATGAGAGTTACGGGAAGGACGGAAGGTGGGGGGAGATGTGGGTTCCCGGAATATTGGAAGGAGGAAGGGCAGGGAGAGGGGTGGGAAGGGGACTTGAAAATAGGGAAGTGGGGAAGAAAAGCGGACGGAGGGGGGGGCACGTGGAAAAGCGTGGTGAGGACAAGAGGGGGAGGGGTATAAGAAAACGGAAAGGGGGGAACAGGGGAGGGCAAGATAGCAAAAGGGGAATTGAGATGGAAGGAGAAGATTGGGTGAGGGAAAGGAGGATGGGGAAGAGGAAAGGGGAAAAAGTCTTAGGAAGAAAGGTGGAGTTGGGGGGAAAGGCGCTGGTTAAGGAAGGATGGGACCGATGACGAAACATAAGAACGTGTATGAGGGAAAGGGGGAGAGGCAAGGAAGAGACAGGGCCGAGGAGTCGATTGAAAAAGAAGAAGCGAGCAGGGTGAGGCGGGGGGAGAATGAATTGGTAGTTGAAAGATTGAGCGGGGTAGGGGAGGAAGAGGAGGGGGGAGAAAGGACGTGCAGAGGGAAAGAGCTAGAGGAGAGGACCAGGCATGGAGGATGGGGGGGGAAAAGAGACCAAAAATGAGACGCAGGAATGGGAGAGAGTTGAGAGCTATGGGTGGGTGGGAAAGGAAGGAGATGGAGACCAGGAGGGGGGGGGGTAAAGAAGGGGGGAGTAAGAGTGGATAGGGTGGGAGTTACAGGGGCAGGAGGGGTAGGAAGGGTTGTGAGGCGGGGGGAAAAACCGGAGAGGAATGGAAAAGTTAAACAGGGGGAGTGGGGGGATGGTGGGGGGGTGGAACGGACAAAAAGGTTGCTGGGAAAAGAGCACAAGAATTAGAGCGTTGAGACATAGTGAAGGACAATAGGGAGGGGTGCAGTAAAAGAGTACAGGAAAGAGGAGGAATGAGGAGTCAGTAAGGTGCCGGCTACGGGAGGAAAGGGAGAAGGAAAGATTGGCAGGGGGGCAAATGAGAGGAGAAATGTGAAAAGGAGCCGCTAAGAAAATAAAGGGGCGAAGAAGAAGAAAAGATAAGGGAGGGGGGAAGTGAAGGAGGGAGGAAGGGGGGGAAAGAAAAAAACTCAAGTAGAATCAGAATTAATACTGGGAAGTGTGGAACTCTGGAGAACTGCAATGGGAAGGTCCGGATTGTGCAAAGAATCGTCAAGGGATGGTGAACATGGAGAATACAAGTCAGATAGCTATTCGTTGAGCAATAGTACAGGAAAATTTGGATTAAAAATGGAAAAAAAATAAAGGAATCAGGGGAACGTTAATCGAAAAACGTTATATTTGGTACGCAGATGGGAATAAACGATTGTAAATGCAAAAAGGGGCAAGAAAAAGTTCAACGGGTATCTTAAAAGAAAATTCAAACTGAGTAGCGGAAAAGGCTAGGGTGTACTCAAAAAAGGTCACCACAAGGAAAGTAAGGTACTTCATGAGAATGAAGCCTGAAGACAGTTGAAATGGGGGTGGTCGAGAAGAGCAAGAGAAACACCTAGAATAAGTAATCAGCAAAATGAACTGAATAAAAAGCCAGACGTATGAGAAGTAAAGGAACAAAGGAGGAAAGAGAAGATAAAGGGGGCTAAACGGAGGGGGTGTGAAAAGAATGGGGGCTAACAAATAGCGGTAGAAGCTAATGAAAGATCGGAAATGAGAGTAGAAGACAAAGAGAGAAGAGGGAATTCAAGTAAAAAAGCAAACCTGGAGAATTGGCAAGAAGAAGACAAGGCAGGTGGAATAAACGCAATCGGGACAATTGGGAGGGTAGGATAAGCGATTTATAGCTTAAGGTTGATAAGAACCCGTGATTTGTGTAAAAGGTGAGGCCTAAATGAGAAAAAAATCAAGAAAAGGCAGAAGAAGTAACCAAGATTAATGGTGTGTTAAAAAGGATGCACAAAAGAAAACATCGTCTAACAACAAAAGAAAAAATAATGATTTAAAAAAGGGGGGGAAAAAATGAAAGAGAGGGGAGGGAGGGATAACACCTCACAGTGGACTCGCCCCTGGAGAAATAAGCCCTATATCCAGAAATAGCTGGTAGAACAAAAAGAAAAGAGGGGTAGCCGATTTCAAGAGATCAGGTCTCAAGTGAGGAAAGGTAAAGGTCATAAAGGAAACTGCAGAATGGAGTAAGAGGAGGGAAGTGGAACTTTTAGAACGATGGCGAAAAACAGTATAGGGGGTCTTAAAGACTTGCAACGGGGAAGGGGGTACAGGGTCCAGAGAAAAGGAAGAAGTAGGAGGAATCAGAGGAAAAGGGTTAGGAAGCTGACGAGCTGGATGAATATGGAGCTGTACAAACAGTAGCCTGATGACGGATGTAATGGAATAGTTTAGTATTTCAAAGCCTGGGCGAAGGACTGCGTAAAAGGAAAAAGCAAGTCGGGCCAATAAAATAAAATCAGTGCGGGGAACTCAAAAAAAAGAGTTGGGATGGGAAGGCATACAGGGGAGATTTGACATGCTCGAACACATTAGTCGTAAGCAAGGCAACCGGGAACATTTCGCATTGAGAACCGAATAGGGAATCGGAATTAATAGAACGAAAACCCAGAGAGATGGGAGAACCAGATCAGAAGAAGACCAAAAAGATTAATGAACGGGAGAAGGACGGACATGGATAGGGAGACGCGGAAGTTTTGGGTTTTCGGTGGGGGAAAATGCGAATCTTAGACAGGTGAATACTGACGATGGGGTAGGTGTTGAAAGCAAGTGATTTGCAATTCAAAAAGGAAAGACAAAAATACGATTCTAACAGCTGGACAGTGGACAGAAAGAAGCAAAAAGGAATACCAAATTCCCCCGAGAAGCTAAAGAGGGAAACAGCAAGTGCAGGGACCGTCCTTTCGAAAAAGAACACGAAAGAAGGTACGCAGCGAAGGGAGAAGCGTTGAAGGAGGGTAACGAGTCTCTTGATGGAATCTAATCTCAGGTTAATGTCTGAGAAGGGAAATAGGCACGGTTGATGGCAGGGGATCACATGCGAAGGAAGAAGTCAGAAAGTCGACGGAGGGAAAAGCCAAAGAGTAAAATCAAGAGAAGTCGGCTAAGGATAACAAATTGAAGGATGTGCAGAAGACGAAAAAAGTCTCGGAACAGAGGAAACAGTAAAAAAGAAAAAGAAAAAGTTATGCAAGGAACACAAAAAAGGCTATAAAGTAGACAAAAGAAAGTTCGGAGATCCTTGAAGGAAGAAAAGAAGGGAAGAAGGGGGGAAGGAAAGGGCGGAAGGCTAGAGCAAGGAGCAAGAAGGGAACGCGGAGAGGTTTCCCATATGGGAAAGACTACCAAGGGGGCAGGTGGTTTATGAGAGCATGATACGGGACAGCGAGGCCACTGGAAGCACGTCATCCGCTCAGGACTCGATGAGTGAGAACAGCAGTTCCATCAGTGGTCGCAGGAGCCTAAAGAACTCAAAGAAAAGAAGTAATACTGGTGAGTGTACACATGCATTTGTTGTAAAGAATCTTTGAACACCAAGTCCATATTTAAATGTACATTTATGAAAAATCTTCAACTTACTATTTGCCCTACACAATTCTAAGACATTATTTCCCACGACGGATGTGGTCTCTTTTTTGCCAAGTCTGGCAAGTATATTTTATGGCGCATCATAGTGTCCAACTCTTTACTCTTAACAATAAAATAGGTGTCTTAACAATGATTGTATTCCCTATTGGACTGTGTTTTTGTACTGCAAAGCTTTCAGGTCAACAACCACTTTTTATTCAGTCGTACTCCCTCACATTTTCTTGAATGATCTGTTATGATCCCGGTCTTAGCCTGCGTGCAGTTGCCAAACACGGCTGTGGGTGGTCTGTGAATATTTAGTGCTGAATAAATCCCGAACACAGACCTGCGCCGTCATTTCCTCAGGCAACGAATGTTACCCTATTTCTCATCACTGCAAACGTTTGCATGCTGCTTTAACTGTGATCATTTAAACCTACCTCTGGAACAACAGAAACAAAAGCTAGACCAGTACACGTTGGACCGCAAAGAAAAGCAGTATTCTAATCGTGTTGTGAATGCAGCATTTGAAAACAAGAGCAGGATATAAAAGCACAACCACAGTTTGCAATTGAAATTTACATCAACTGCCACCGGTTTCGTTCTTCTGAACTCTGCTCTATTATTCACAAAATATGAACATGAAGAATGAGAGAATTATGAAAGTTTGACCTTTTCTGTCGTGTTCTTTGGTTCCAAATCAGATGAAACATCAGCAGACCTGGAACTGTCAATTTGTATGCGTAAAGGAGAGACAATTCAGTGCAGACCTCATTTCTGTAAACTGCTGTTATCTGTTAGCGGTCTGTTTGAATAAATTGCAGCGCATATTTTATCTGTAACTTTATATAGTTAAAGTTGATAAAGAAATTCCACCACAGATTATTTTGTGATAAATATCGGTCTAAATGTAAATAATACTTCAATTTAACCAAATCTGGCTCTATATTTAATAAACTATTATTATGACATATGCTGTGTGTATAAAACAACGAAATGTAATGTAATACAACACAACACAACACAACACAACACAACACAAAAAATTAAATAAAGAAACATTTACATAGAGGTCATTATAATCTTTGAAATGATGTTTTGTAAAATATATAATGCCAATAATTTATTTAAAATAAAATATTTATTTATTATTATGTTTCCGTTTTCACAATTCTTTTTCTAGGGACTCAAAGGCGACGGCTGATTCCAAACCTCACCTTGGACACCTCGTCCCCTGTGAGAAAGCCTATCATAAGTCCAGGGGTCCGCTGGGTGGACGGACCCCTCCGGCCTGCTCAGAGGGGTCTAGCCGAACCCTTCGAGATCAAGGTTTATGAGATTGATGACGTCGAGCGTCTACAGAGAAGGCGAACCGCAGGCAATAAAGTAAGTGAGCGGTTGTGTGATTTTAGAACGGTCCCCCGACTGCTCTTTGTATGGATGTCTAACGTTTTACTGCTGTACCCTTAGGAAGTGCTGTACTTCAGTGCCAAACTGAAAATCCTGGAGCATCGGCAGCAGAGGATCTCGGAGGTCAGGGCCAAATACGACTGGCTGAAGAAAGAGCTAGAGCAGACCAAACAGCATCTGATGCTGGAGCCGGAGAAATGGACCACAGAATGTAAGATCTCAACACTTGGGACTGAAGGTTTACACTTTGTTGTATTGTTTCTAAGAGATGCCAGTCGTATCCAAGTATAATAAAGTCACCGCGGGGTGATTTTACTCAACAGTTGCGATGCTTTTGCATACCGTTTTAACACATTAAGTTTGTAATTCTTACTATGCAATAGTCTGAACATTTTACATTGTGCTGTAAACCGCTAATAGCAAACGCAATTAATAGAACGAATTAAAAGAGACATTTGTGTAAACCAATAGTGGTAAGTAATTGACCAAATGACGATTAAATGATGGAGAAGCACATTATAACTGGGAATGTATCCAGACGCGTTAAGTTTGGAGAACAGCGGTGAAGCGATGTTGTTCATCTGCAATGAATCTGCATGTGAATCGTGCCATGCAAATCTAATTTTTTGGGCGTGTTTGAAGCATTACTTTATTTGCATAATTCCTGCAGTGAATCGGGTTCTTAAACAACACAGACAGCCCTTGCGAATAAACAATGCTATTAGCGCCGCAAGTCAAGTTCCCCCGAGTCCTCTTAAACGTTCAGTCAGCACAAACAAGTGCGGCTGATTTCTCCTTTCCAACATCTGTTTATTACAACGTTACCTCTACGTTTGCAGTTGACCTTCAGCAGACGTTTGAAGTGGACTCTCTGGAGTACTTGGAGGCTCTGGAGTTCGTCACGGAACGTCTGGAGAACCGGGTCAACTTCTGCAAAGCTCATCTCATGATGATCACATGCTTTGACATCACCTGTCGGCGACGGTAAAGGATTCGCCACACAGCGTTGAGGACAATGGAAAGTCGGATGGATCAACCGGTTGCACGTGGGTGTGTACGAGAGCGAGTGCGTCTCGTTCAATGATGGCTGAAACAGGAAAACAAAAGGCTTGATATTTTTCTAAAATGGGTTTTTGGGGGGAACCAAAAAGGCTGGACTTGGAGAGTCAGAGAGCCGAAAGAAAAAACCTTGTCCCACATTACTCGTTGAGCACTTTGGAACTTTGATGCCGTTGGTTGCGGTTTGCCCGCTGGTTGCGAACGAAAGAACTACGCTGCCATACGTGGAAAATAAGAATGAAACGCTAAACAAGATGAATGGAAAACAGAACATAAAGGACGACAAGTGCCTTGCGAACGCTTCAATATCTTCTGTGGAAAGACGTTTTCATATTTGTGTACAGATGGTGCTAACCTAAACAAAAAATGCAAACGAACAAAAAAAGTTAAAAGGTATACTAAAAGAAAATTCAAACTGCTCGTTCAACTAAGTGTTTTAAACTCTTTGATTCACCGTCTTGGTAACTTGTATTTGTATCGTTACATGCGACATGAACTGTTACGTGTGTTTTATATTCGTTTTTGTATTCTTGAAGACACTGAGACCACCTAGAGTGTTTCACGTTGTGTGAAATAGCACAGCACGAGATGTAGAGTAATGATTCGGGCACAGGATCATGGATTTTTCACATCCCCTGCGGTTCTGTTGGCATTTACAGCAGCGACGCCTCGGGCTCGGGCCGCTCCGGCGTGTCACGCTTGAGATACGAGAAGAATCCTCAGTCTGGCAGGACCGACAAGGATCTTGAATATTCATAGCTATACAAACAAAAGCTTCTCATGCCAGATTGATGCTCCAAATGAAACACTTCCTGGCCAGGGGTATAAACGCAATCTGAAAATTGGGGTGGGGGTACAGCATCGGATTTATAAGCTTCGCTTATGAATAATAATTGCGTGATGTTCGTCTGGTAGGCCTAACTGATTTGCTAAAAGGCAGACGTTGGCAGCAGCCACAGTAAGATTAGTTTGTTTTATCACTGGACTGCAGCCAAAAGAAAACTCTTAAAACACATAATGATTATCTTCCAAGAAGTGGGAGGAACAAAAAGAGATATTTTTGGCAGACACACGTCCCCGAGTTACAGTGGTTCTCGCCCCTTCCGCAATCTTTTCTAATCGGAAACAAGGAACATCTGTATTTGACACAATATCAAACTTTCGTGTTGCATTCCATTCAAAAATGTTACTCTATGTGGTCTCATTGTCGACATGCTTACACTTCGGTAAAAGTCTGTTTATATATATGGTGCTTGAGATGGTTTCAGCTCTAAACGTTTATAGATGAAGATATACAGTATAGCCTGTTTCTGGTCCTAAAGACTTCATACGCTTCTCCATTCACACGTCACCCCTCGTCCCGCCGAAGCAATGGGGAACCCGTCATTCCCTCTGCCCTTTTGGCATTGTAATGAATGAAGGATATTATTTATTTTTTACCTCAGGAGGCCTGTATGACAGAGATGCTTATATTCTATAATTTATTTACGCATATTAGCCTGCAAAGCACTATGCATTAAAATTGTACAGTAGCTAACGTCATGCCATATATATAAATCTAAATATATACTTATATTTCACTTTTGTTCTTTATATATATATATAAAGTTAACTTTTTTGCATTTCTTGGTAAATGCGCCTATCGCCAAATCATGGGAGACGAGAGACGATGCAATATCGACATGCTCCCGGTCACATGTTTTAGTCATGTTTCATCACAACGCGTCACATCCGGACACATTTGTGGATCGTTCTGCTTATGCATTGTGTGGTATTCGGTACAATGTGAAAAGAATATTGTCCTTAATGCGCTTTAATGTTCACAAAGATGATTGCAGAACTGTAAGACCTCTCTCCTTTTTCACAAGAGGTGTCATTCGAGATGTGTATGATGACCGTTTTCGTCAACATATCGCTTCATGTTTATACGGAGACATACGGCATGATTTGTTGTGTTATATGGGAACGCGGATCTTTGACTGACATACGGACGGATGTACTGTAAATAAAGAACGCTTTGGAAGTGTCATTCATTTTCTGCCTTCTTCTGCACAACCGATTTATAAACAAAGTACTTTGTTTTAATCTGCTCTAGTGCACAAAATAAGAACACAAGACTTGTTATACCGCTTTTCTTTGTTCTCACGATCGTTTCTGTAAAGGTGTAAACCTTATTCTGCTGCATGGAACGTCTGCTTTTTGATGGGATTTCTTATATAAAAAAGTAATGTACGCAACGCAGTTTGTCTGTTTTTCTTCAATTATGGTTTGAATTACTTTACAGATGTCTCTTTCAATCCATCAGTAATACCTAAATCTCCACGGCTTTCAGATGGGATGGTTTTTGAGATGATCTAATGAACAGGCATTAACGTTAGATGCAGTTTTTGATCAACTTGGAAGACGTTTCGAGCATTGTTCAGAAAATGTTCATCCAATCGCTGACAGATCTCATAGTTCCCCATCATATCAGAATGTCTAGGGCGAAAGTCTCATTGTCATAATAAAAGTGAACTGATTTCAATTACATGCCAGAAACGGAGGAAGCGTTTCTATAGTCTTCTCTTTATACGGGTGAATCCGGTGATATTGATTCTATAATTAAAGGCAATTAAAAGAAAATATATTATGCCAAGAACATTAATGCATTTTATCTATATTCATTTAAGCACATTTATTAGGCACTCTCACATTTATTGAATGATTTTTATAACTTGTATTACATTAACACTGAAAGTACAATGCAATCTCCCTTAAAATAGCTTATGCATACAGGGTTTATTCAAAATATATATTGTCTTTTGATTTTGGAGTGACGTGTGACCCAAGCATTTCTGTCAGGGTTCAATTAAAAAAGATACGAGTCTCCATTCATGTTGAGGAATGATGTCACTGGCTCAACAAAAGACCCAGAGCTTTGAGTTGAGTTTGGAAAAGCCTGCGGACACACAACCATAACAGCTTTCCTCTATTACCTCTTAAGCTCCATTCTGTCAAACTGAATGACGCGTTTTGCGATGCTATCTTCAACTCAGAGAAGAGGATCTGGAAAAGCTGTTTGCTTTAGTGGACACAGAGTTATGAGAGGAGAGGAGCTGATATGAGATGTGTTATCCCTGCCTTTCTGTGTCCCGACACTCATGAGGGTTCAAATAGATTTAGTATAAATAACACAATGGGAAGGATTTCCGGAGAAATGGGACGAGGAGAAGCGTCATCTGTGCTGACGCAGCTGGTGAGAGTCATGACCGCATTCTGTTTCTGTGTCACTAGTCAACATTGGCGGCGTAGGAGTGGGCTTCTGGGCCTTATAACCTGAAATGTTTGGAATTACTTTCGGTCTAAATCTGCTCTATAAATCAGACGTAGTATTGCTCATTTAAGTGATTGTGGAACAAGCAGACAGCCCCGAATAAACCAGATAAACTAGAAAAATGTTTAGACTCCACCCAGATCTATACAGTATGGACTCTATAGTTCTTACACACTTTTTAAGACATGATATTATAAACTTTGCAAACTTGAACAATCTACCAGCTTACAAAGTTAACCAACTTTTAGTTGACACACTCATCGTTTTTTTACATTGCTTTCCTATAGTATGTGGTTGAGACCTTTAGTGGAACCATTTTAGTTTTATCTCCAGTAATACAAGTAGATATTTAAAGAATGTTGGTAACCGAACAACATTGGCCTTCATTGTATAGACATTTCTTCCACAGAGGAAAGATTCACATAAAGGTTTTGAAAGACATGATGGTAAATTCCAACAGGACATTTTAGTGAATTATCCCTTTAAAACTTCAGCAAATAACTTTATTATTTATGTGACTTTGATACAAAAACTACTGCTTTTCATCTTTTAGAATTGTGTTTAGATGAAATATGATGAGAACATGGAAATGCGTTTCGTAGTAAGCATGCTCCATACAACAAATGAAACTACTGGTGAGAAATGATGAGAAACTGAAGCACTAATGCGTTTTGTCTGTTCTTTATGAAGCATAACATATAGTTATTACTGCAAAGGTTGATGATGTTATTATTAAATCTAAATCAAAATGAAATCATCTAAAATGGATAAACAAGTGGTTTTAAGGACATTAAGCAGAAGTGTAATACACCTTTTTGAGAAGCTGCATCCCAACAGTCATTTTGTTGAATGGCCCATTTCGAAGGTTCTTAGTATTTCTGCGAACAGTATGTCTCAAATTTTTCTTTAAATGTTCTGTCTTGCCTTTACCTTTTATTTCGTCGAAATATTGACTATTACGATTAACAGCGTGAGCAAATTTTTATAAAATTGAAAATGTAACCAAACCGATCTGAGTGCAAAATCTAAGTGACGTAAAAACGTAATGCTTCTCCCACATCTCATAAACATGCATAAAACCTCCATATGACATCTAGTCATGCAAAAAACTATGAGATTTGAAAATATCAACAAACTTCAGACCTGTTTGTTTACATTTCAAGTTTAAGTCCCATACACTATAAGACAATAACATTTTGACATTTTCCGGCGAACTTCTACTTTAAGGAGCAACTACTCTTTGTGGTAGTTGCATACTGCACATTTGATATGCCATCTTTGTGATCGTGTATGCTTCAGAACGATCTACATACAGTATAAACACATCATCCATTGGATCAAAATGTCTAAAAGCTGAATCTGCAAAAAACAACCTATTTTTAAATCAGTGTTGAAAATGTGTTGGGAAGCCACTTTGATTGCATTACATAAAAACTTGCCATGAACATTTTCTCAAATATGTCAATGGATTGAAAATGCACAGCAGAGAGCAAGGCAGACAACCCTCTGGCGCGCTAAAAAATGTGGGAAAAAAGATTCAGTTTTTTCCTTTTTTTAGTTTAATTCCAGCCAGCTGGTCGGATACACAGCGGCACAAAAGCAGGTGGCAGACACAGCCACCCAGAAAAATTCCATTTGAGAGCAAATTTAGCAGATCGCTGATTGACAGGTCTGGAGATGTCTGTGATGTCTGTGCTCGAGCCGGTCTTCAGGCGGTGCGATGATGACACAGGGATGTGCCTCGGCACAGAGCAGGCTAGACCCCACCCAATTCGGCCTGGCACTCTCCCAGCTTCTTGCTCACCTCATTAGTCAGGGCATGCTCCGCCCCATGGGTCACCTTCATGATGTCATAGGCCTGAGGATGAACAGAGGTTATAGTTAAATGTTCATTGAATATTTACAGAACAGAATGCATTTCTAGCAGCGGTGAGCGGTGACTTGGGCATACTGAGCGCTTGCCTAAGGCACATGGTTTTTTATAATCGAGATCTGGCAACAACAGCACGTTTTTCAGTAGACAAGCAGATAGAGAGAGCCAGTGCAGATACATCTATACCATTGTTTTTTACAAAGATTTAGATTAGGCCAGCATCCACAGTCAATCGAAAGCCTCATTTGGGGTCTGCGCTGATCTCTGTGTGGATAACACACCTGTGTGAAGCTTCTCTGAGCTTCCTCCACGTGACCCAAGAAGTGCTGCAGCTTCCCCACTCGCAGAAGCTCCACGGCTCTGGATGGATGAGGATCACAGTAGTAGAATCTGTGGGAGGAGAGCGAGGACATGGGTGGATTATTTTTAGCACTGGCTAAACAAATACAGTAGGAACAATGGAATATGATAAAATTATAGACTGCGGAGTGATAGTATAATGTATAGTATAATGTATAGTATAGTGCAATGTAAGTCGCTTTGGGTAGACGCGTCTGCCAAATGCGTAAATGTAAATGATAACACTCAATTAAGCAGAAACTAGTATTCCAGAATGTCATGTAATAAAATCACGGACATAATAAATATTTTTTATTTTTTTGTGGGTGGTTAAAGATGTACAGTAGCCTGTTGTGGGTTGGGGGATGCCAGAGGGGAACTTTCATGAGCCATGACCAAAGATGCAACAATAGTTAAGTAAATTCTAGTATACAAATATAGTAAATTGTAGTATATTAACTTTATATATTGAAAACATTGTACCGTTTCCATGATTTCTTTCATAAAAATGTATATTCATTTTCAAAAAACTTCACATATTTAACTAATAAAAGAGCTTGTTAACACAGATTCATATTTTTTCCATTTCCTGAAAAGTAGCAGTTTGGAGACACAAGGTTTCCGCCCGACATAAATATAATACTAAACATATACAATATTTATAACACTTTGTTAATGCGTACTATTCTGTACAGCTATAGTGAATTGATAAACAGTAGTACAAACTGTAATATTCTTTACTATTTACTATGGTAAAGTTAAAAAACACTCTAGATCACTTCGGTATTGGTACAGATATTGGTCCAACACTGGTCGAGAAAAACTGTTTCAGTTTTTTTAACACTACACAAAAGTTTGAACAAAATTAAATTTATAACCAAATTAAAATGTTAACCGAACATCTTAAATACATCCGATATAAAAATAGAACCAGAAGTGCTTCTTGACCAGTGTTGACGTTTCGTAGAAATTTCACTACAGTTCACTATAGTAAATACTAGAGATGTACCAAAACTACATTTCTCCACCGATACCGATATATCAGTGCAGTGATATAATGACTATTACAATTTTCTATATATAGGGTACACATCTGTAACATTTTTCTGTTCATTTTTGATTGACAGGATACATATCGACCCTGATCTTCGTCTGTTTTTAAACTATCAGCCAATGGCTTTTATCGGCCAATTCCGATTATTGTCCGATACATCGGTGCATCTCTAGTAAATACTAAAGTACACTACACTACAGACAGATCTATGTTCTTTCTATTATACAGAAATCTACTATAAACTAGCATCTGCAAGCAATACTCTTAATATTTCCCTGGCCAGTTAATCTTTAACAATAAATACATCAGACATCTGCTGTAGCAGACACAAAAACTGATCCGATCCCTTGTTAGATCTCACCTCTCGTGTCTCAGAAGAAAGCATCACTGCTTTTAATTACACTTTTATCTATGGTATATGAGCACATGAGATTAATAGTGGAATGCTGGCAGGAAACATGCTAACGTCAGCACCAGCGTGAGGGTGATATTCCCTGTCAGCAGTGTTAGAAAGAAAAGCCTTTATTCCACAATTCCCATTCATACGCAGTGAGCCGAGGGCAGCGGGCCAGACCCACGGCTGCGAATCTGTGCTGAGACGAGCAAACAATACAGTTTTCATTGTATTTCAGAGTTTCATTGTGTAGCGCTTTAAAACCACAACATAAATGTCACAGAGCCCCCTTGTGCATGAAGTTGCATGAGAGATGAACTATATACTTAAAACAAAAACTGTAACAGATTTTACTTCCGTAAATTTGTTAAATAAAAATAAATAAAATAATTTCCAGGATTATGTTTGCTTGTTAACTCGATAGCCTGATAAGATTTCTAGATTTCATCTTCATAGCCTTGATGGACTTTCACTTCAAGGTCAAATCCTTGTAAAAGTAATGATGAAGTGCTCAGATCAAAGACCATTCGCTTTCTTCACATGTTCTCAAACTCTCCGGGGTTTCTTCTATAAAGAAGCTCAGTCACTGTCTGCCTGCAGTGGACTTTTGTGTTTTGAGACAGCCCTCTATGATATTATTCATCACATGGTACAGAACTGCATTGTATTGTCAAGGTCATCCAATCGCAGAGATTGATGCTTTAAGGTCCTCAGGTCCTTTTGTAAAAGGCTCCTGTGATTTTGCTAGTTGTAAAAACATCTCGAGGTATCACACTCTTTAAACGTTACCACAAAAGAATGAACAAATGCTTTAGCAGCTGAAGGGCTATGATGGATGTGAACCAATATTCTAAGAAATATTTATACTTGACTGTCAGAAAAGAATAGCCGGAAGGTCGACTAGACTAAAATAAACAAAAACAGAGATTTATGCGAACCGTGTTAGTTTAAAGAATGACTGTGCTGCCATCCAAAGCCAAACACACTTATTGTCATATGTAGCCTACCATGTATAAAGCATAATGAAAAAAAACTTTCGTATGCTTCTAAACAAACTATACGACAGGACAAAAATACATATGTACAAGAATTACAAATAAAGTCTTCGATAACATTCCCAACAAATACTGTCATGGTCACTATACATGCTCAATAAATAAAAATTCAATAAAACACAGACAAAATTACTAAGAAGACACCAAACAAACAATTTTAGAATTACGAGCAATTACATAAAGTAATGTTGATCAATTATTGTTAAATGCTCTAATAAAGTTACTTTTTGTGTTTTAAGAACCTTTTTGATAAATTAAGATAATAATACTATCATATATAACAATAATTATAATGTATAATTATTAAAATTACATTATTATTGTTAGTAATGATTGGTTATTGTTATTATTTGTTCCTTATCAGTGCTAAATACAAATTTCATATAATTATTATTACAAATATAATTAATAAAATCAAGAGCCCATATATAAAACCCTTTTTCAATACAGTTTTTCAATTAATGTTTCCAGTATATTAATTTTTTCTTGCCATTCATTCTTGGGAATTAGGAATTCAATCAAAGGTAATCTTTTTCTATATAAATTAAACCGCAACCACAATGAATGTTTTATGCAGTATGGCCTTTAAAAAAATTGATTTGAATTAAAAACGAATCACAGTTACCCTTAATTTTCTTCTTATGCACGTGGCTGGACTCTATTAAATAATACGCTGAATGGCAAATAAATGAGAAAGAAAATATCTGAAATGAGTTTTCAGAATATACAGCACCAGTAGGCTAAAATGTTGGGCACATCTGCATTTAAGGATTTCAATTAAACTTGCATTAGAGTCCGAAAGGCATATCACAAATTGAACAACATGGTTTTAACAAACACAACTAGTGCACAAAGATAATACGCCTCCTCCGAGATTCCTCCTCCATCACTGGTTTAGCCCGACTGGTCATGCTGGAGAAACCCATCAGTTTGAGAGTGGCACTTCTGGTTGCTGTGGCAACAGCTAGAGGAGGGCCCACGAGCCGCAGCGACCTGTTAACACTCCCATTAGTGTTAGCTCAGCCTCTCCATTCATCTCCACGCTGGATCATTACCAAGAACAAAGAGCTCCATCTCTGCCGGGACCGTTTTTGAAGAATATTAAATTGTGATTTCTATCTCCCCGGCAAAATGCAACTTGTTCGTGCGCCGTGCGGCAGGAAAGACAAAAGACTTTTATCATTAATCTGCCCGGCAGACAATGACAGAGCATTAACAAAGACCTGGCACAGTAATCTGCGGCTTACATTAAAACCGCGGTCGTCGCGTGACATCCATCACAAAAAATCTCTCCTTGAGCACCAATCGGATGAATCTGAAGGTTGTTCAGTGATGTCGCTACTGTATGCATAGAAAATGATCAGTGGATCAACATTGAATCAATTACACAGACGGGTTTTTAACATTCAAGGGAATGTGCAAATTACAGTTGTCAAAAATAGTCCAATTTACGCAAAGCACTAGAGAGAAAAGTTTTGTTTCTCCTTAAGTTACACAATATGAGGTATCACAGCACAAACTGCGCTGTTTGTTCAAGTATAAGCAATTGTGATGCTTCCCTTATAATCCATTGAGCAACGAAAGCCCCGAGAACTAAAATTGCCCGCCGAGAGCAATTTTGTATACCGTACCTTTCCAAAACACAAGCACAATGGCCGCTTTCTTTCCACACAACATATTCTATTCATAAAACCATTTCGTCTAGGAATCTTTTGGGTTTCTTCATCTCTCCTGTAACCTTTTTTTCACAAGCGCATGAGAACAAGCCCGTTCATCCCAGATCCGTCCTACAAACACGCCGTCACCTATGACTCACAACATTACCATTCTGACCGGCCCATCACCTTCACATCGCCTCTAACTGGCCCGTCCATCAGCTGCCCACCTCTGACACGATCTCTGAACCCACAGACGAATAACAAAGCCCCCCATTACAACCCAATCCAGCTCGGCCTTGTTCCTTTCACTCTGCGTGCTGTTAAACTTCGGTCCGCACCCTCCCCGTAACCTCCCGACTCCCACGTCAAACTCTCCGTGTCGCTACATCTTCCTGGGCCTCCAGAACCTTCTGGCAGCTTCCCAGAACTGCGTGTGGTTTTGTTTTTAATCTGTTTTATAAGGCGATGCTGTAGGTGCCCCGAAACAATCCCTCACACATTTCACACCCATTTCCCCTCTGAACCGCCGACGGATGACACACATGTTCGACCCCGAGAAACTGAGAAGCCTTTTAATTAAATAAGTGTGATCAAGTTCGCTTTGACCTCCAGCTACACTCCTTTCTGAAGGATTTCAGAGGGATGTGAGGTGGAGAACAGGATCTGGTGAGGACTTTTCACTCAGCTGAAGTTCTGGCTGGGATTCAGCTGAAGTTTAAGTTTCACACGTTCTTCATTTATCATGACAGTGAGATGATTACATCGGAAGAGGTTAAACCTCAGAGAGTTGTCATGTCAGCTGAAGCCCAACACACGATGACACCTTAAAATGTACAAATGTTATCGCATTAGAGAAAAGAATCTAAAGACGTCGAAAACCAAAATGGCCATAAATAGACAGATTGTGTTGTTTTTAACATAACACTTTTAAGAGTGTACTGTTTAAAGGTCTGATCTCACGCGAATTCTTAATTATTTTACGAGGCTTATTTGTGTGTATTCGTACTTTGTGAATCGTACAAAAATGTACGATTACTAAAAAAAAGCAAATCTGAAGCCACACCCCTAACCCCAACATCACTGGCACGAAAGCAAATGGGCAATTCCAGCGTAATGGATGTGACATGTAAGGGATAATGCACAGGCAGATGGTGGTTATCGCAGAAATAAGCCCCGACCGTGCGATCAGGTATGAAGGGGCTTATTTCGCAAAAACAGCCGGCTGCTTGTACATTATCCCACTTATTACACGGAGAACAATAGACATGAAATGTGAAATATTTTATAAGCTCATTTTTACCGAACGCAGACCTTCCGTGAGGAAAAGCCGTTTACTTTCAGTTTTAACGTAAGAAACGACGTTCAAATTTCACGAACAGGCAATTTGGGTAAATCGTTTGTAAATATAATGTCATATATGATATTTAAAAGACATATTTATATTTAATTTGTTAAAAAACCTGTCAAAATGAGTTGCTGCATCCGGGTTACCGTGTGTTATTAGTTTTGAGAGGTTGTTACCTGCAAATGTCGCGACTGGCCAATCAGAATCAAGCATTCCACGAGCCGTGTAATAATTCGCGTTATGGATGTGACATTTAAACGCTCAGAGAACGTATCTGTTACCAATATACTAAACCATTTGTTTAATGTGACTAAACTCTTGTTGATAAGAGTTTCAACATCAGAAAATATCAGTCTTTGCAAAAGAGAAATAAATATGCGTTATGGATGTGACATGGTTTTTGGGAGATGAAAAACTTTACAGGATTTCTGTGAATTAAAATGCACAAAACTGAAGCAATAATACCAAACAAATGGACAAGGAACGACACTTCATAGAACATAAAATAGCTATCTTATTTTAATCTTCATGTGCCCATTTATAAAGAATATGTAGCGTTATTGATGTGACAATCCTGAAAAGGGCATTTACCTGACAATTAAAAATCATTCACTAAAAATAAAACAAATGCTTTGAATACTTAAAGAGAGACATCACATGGGTATTTCAATCTGTGCTGTCAGTATAGTAGAAACCTTTGGGAAAAACTTGATTTTTTCATGGTAAGGTTGACTTTTCACGAATTGCCCAAATCGTACTAAAATGTAAATGAGATCGTAGGAATTCATATGAATTAGCCAAAAATTAACCACCTCGTAAAATAAAAAGTGTTGACTAAACACATCTACAGTAGTGTATATTTAAAGACAACACATTTTGTGTTACTTTTAACTAACCTTGTGTTGTCCCTTTATTTATTTAAACAACAAAAAAAACACAAAACGACTCATGATGTGTTAAACAAACAAAAATATCTAACTAACATATTGTTATTAAAAGCTTAAATAACATATTTTAAGTAAAGTAAAAATGTAGTTAAAAATAGTATGCCAATATTTAATATAAAAGGCCTACTTTTACATTTGTATTATATTCGTAGTATATAAAATAAATTATAAATTAAAATCAGTGGCAAATTGTTACAAATCAAAAGACCCAATTTGCATATAGATACTGTATAACGTAAACCAGCAACAAAATGTAAAAGCTATTCCATAATGAATCAGCCTGAATAAGACAAAAATACAAACATATGTGCACCCACATCATTCAACCTGTTATAATAAAAGGCATGTTTTTGGCTAAACTTCACAGAAATCTAAGATATTGTTTTCTCTGCAAGATACATTTGGCATTTCAGCTCTGCTGGCTATACGGTTCCATAAGGGACCCTTAACACCCAACCATCTTTTCTGTTCAACAAAAGCTTGTAATGGAAACAGGTTCTTTAGATTATGGATCAGTATTTTTGTTGCATATATTTTGTAAAGGAAAGATGGCACAACAAATGTGTTATTTTGCTTAATAATGTTTGAACACATTTACCGTAAGTGATATTCCCAATATAGCAGAGACATAGCCTTTAAAAATGAGAATTTGGAGCCAGAAGTAAACGTGAACCCGTTTCAATGTGTGCAGCATGCATGGTACTGTATGTCAGTCTAGACGCCCCAGGCAAAGACTGCAGACTGTTCGAGTGATGAACTACAGATGAACTTCATGCCCTTATATCGCCATCCGGCAGTAAGACAACAGCGATGTCTTAAAAGCAACTATAGTGACTAAGCTTGACTAGTCATTGCAGAAGAAACTAACCTACGGCCCTTAAAGAAGTAGCCATATTTAGAAATCGTACCCTTGTGGGCAGTGAAATAAGAACGTTTGTCTTTTGCTCTTGCCTTTGCTTGCTTTCATGACTATTTTAAATCAATGTCACATTTCAAGAAGCAACCATGTCAGATAGAGAGAGGGAATGTTTTTTGAAGACACAGTGATTCACTGCAGTTATTCGTATGGACACGTGACGCTCACAGACAAAAAAAGATGTGCATGTAAACCATGAACACGGTGCGACTCAGGTCCAAGGAATGCTCTGTGTTTACATGCGCAAAGCCTATTGCTGGTATTGAAAGGAACGCACCTCTGGGCAATAAATTACAAAGTACCAAACATTATTATACATAAAGGAAAAATTACTCATTGACTTTCAAACAAACAAGAGCTCCCCTGCAGTTCTGAATCTGTGTCAAAGTGGCCGTCTGAGGAAGAGAAACTGCAGATCTCAATGCCCTTGGCGGCTTAACCCGGCTCTTAGGAATGTGCCGTCTTCCACTTCATTGGATTAACTGCTTAATGTACTAATTTACATATTAATGACATTGCAACTTGTGTCTGCAACGGACCTGATCTGATATCTCAACCTGTGTTTGAAGCCACCGGCCCTTGAAGGGAGAGTTCACATTACGTTTAAATTCGGTCATCATTTATTCACCCTCATGTTGTTTAAACCCTGTAAATGACCATTTCTTCAGTGGATCACAAAAGAAGATATTTAAAGAAATGTCCATAGAATGAAATCTAATGGGGTCCAGTGTTGTTTGGTCACCAGCGTTCTTCAAAATATCTTCTTTTGTGTTCTGCAGAAGAAAGTCAAAGGTTTGGAATGACATGAGGATAAGTAGAGTTTTTATTTGTGGGTGAATTGTCCCTTTAGGTGTTACCTCAAAAACAAATATTTTTGTGTTTGTACATTGTGTTTACCTACAGGTCCAACTTCAATGTTTTGGTCGAAGGAAAACATCTGATGTACCGAAGACAGGGCTGTTCAACGATTAATCGCATCCAGAATAATAGTTTTGTGTTTACATAATATATGTCTGTGCACTGTGCATATTAATTTTGCATTTATAAAAACATACATGCATATTAGAAAAAACTATTAAATGTATATAAATATTAATAAATTCATGCAAGTATTTTCTAAATATATATGTGTATGTGTACGTGTATGTGTTTATAAATACAAAATAAATATGCACAGTGAACAGACATATATTATGTAAACACAACACTTTAAGGATGCGATTAGTCACGATTAATCGTTGAACAGGCCTTACAGAAGATACGAGAACCATTTTAAACCTACTGTTCATACCCTCGGTTGATCCTATAAATACATACAATTACAGAAACAAGCAAAGTTATGTGCCAGTAAGACTGAGCAGAACGTAATGTTCCTTAATGTCAGAACAAAAGGCACACAAGTGCATTTTCAACGTCTTTCTCTTTAACATCTTAGCAACTATTAATGCTGCTGTAAGCAATTTCTGTGCAGCCAGAGCCGCAAATAAATCACAAAGAATAATGATAAAGATAGTTTGCAAACACTTTTTCATCTTCTGTTAGATGGAAAAATACAGTAGGTGGTCCTGCCTGGGGACAAACCAAGAACATTTCCTCCAGACACTGTAAATTTAAGTGACGTCCCTGCCAAAACTCAACAGAAAAAGCAGCACACAGAAAAGTAAAGGGAATTAAAGATGCATTTTCATGTAATGCATATAATGCATTTACAATGTATGAGCTACCAAACTGAGTTATTGACATCACCATTACCTGTAGGCCTATGTGAGAAACTGAGAATGCAAGTGCTTTCAGCTTCCAACACTTGTTAAATATTTAAAGTGACAACTGTGAAAAATCACATATATTGCAAAACACATATCAGACTCTAAATCAAATCCCTGCGTGTGTCTAAGTTTCAGACACTAAATAAGTTCAAAGTGGAACGCAAAACTTCGCCATACATAAATAATAAGACGCCGCAATGCTAATTTTACAATCAAATGAATTATTGTGAGAAGAACGGCTAAAAACAGCATGCGCTAATGAATCACTTTGCATATATTAAGTACTTCAGCAATTAAAACAATTCAGCGGCTCTCGCTAAACTGCTCGACTGATCCCCAAATAGAACCGGTGCATAAACAAACGTCTATTTATCTGGCAATAGCCAGCAGCACCCTCGGTTAATATGCAATGCATGGAACGGCGTTCTGTCTCTCTGAAAACAATTGAGGAAGTTTCTCGAGGTAGCCGAATTTAATTTTCTTCACGTCGCCACAGTTGAGAAGTGATCGTAAGGGTGTTGAAGCTCTCCTCGGATGTGAAGTATCTATTATTGCTTTGTCAGGTGGTCGCCTTGCTTGGATCTCTTTCAAAAGCCTTTTGACGCTTGAAAGATGAGAGGAAGGGGGTGGGCCGGGTGGTCTGTACCATTTCTGATAATTGCCTGTTCAGAAATCGGTCTCACGGTGAACGCGGGACGAGCCAATTCCAGGAATTATTCGGGGTCCCCGACAAGCCCAATAATGAACCTCGCGATTCTAAAGCGCAGAACAAAAGAGCATGACGGATCCCGATTCCAGCCGTAATGGAATGTCACGAAGCCCGATGACTCGCGCTGTCACTTAAATAAAATCGTCCTCGTGCATCTTCGCCTTGTTTTGACTTACAATGATCTTCTGCCAAAATATTTGACGGATATATGATGTGAATTTTGAAATCTCTGTTTTGAAAGAAATGAAGATAGCATGTACAGTGAGAAGAAATCGATGGGACAAATTTGGCACGCTTATTGGTGGGGTCATTTGTGTACATTTTGTTTAAAATATGATCAGAAAACACATTTGAAATAGATTAAGATTATTTCCACCAACCTACACAGATGAAAATATAGTTAGTGATAATGTGTTAACACAAAATACTTTTTGTATTAAGACTTGGGAAAAGTCTTACAGTAGCAGATATATTGGCTTAAATGAACCCTGGATGGAGACAAGAAAATAAATCCTTGTAAGATCAACTAAATATCAATTCTCAGTCTGAAAGACATGCTATGAAAACGATCAAATTGAAATATTCAATCGTGCAATATTTATGTTTCTTCATGATGTGCATTCATCATGTTGCACCAACATCAGACACTGACGATAAACTGTGAAGACACTTCCAACCATCAATCAGAATGTCAATTTCTTCTTTAAAGAGCTGTTTTAGCTCCATGTTTCCTTTCCCAGACCTCCTTTGGCTTCATAAACATTAATCACACACAGAATAAAGTTAGAAAATAGAAATGCAACAGACAATAATTTGCATGAGCTGCCACTGGAAGTCTGGTGTAGTAGTAAAATAACAACCATATTCATGTTTTTCATTTGAAAGGAAAGAGCTTATGGGTAATTTCACTTTCTCAAAGTCCCAATGCATCCAAAGGTCTCTCTCTCTCTCTCTCTCTTTTACAACGTGACTTTAGTGGAAACCACTGGAGGTCCACCACTACTGCAAATTGTGAGAATCTGAAGTCAAGAAACTTTTGTGTACAGCCTGGAGGTTTGTATTATTCTCAGCGCTATGGGGAAGGAAACCTTTCGAAATGACTTTTCACACCATAGAAATCCAAAACCCAGAGAATGCCGAGACGCTCCTGCAGAAAATCCTCTGCTTTGCTTGTGCCGGAGAAAACATTTACATTTTCCCACAACCCATGTTTTCATCAGACTCCTATAGTGGCCGCCGTGCAAATCGCTAATACTGGTGTCATGCAAATTGATTTAGTGGTCTAGACGTCGGTGATGGATACTTCCTGCGGTGGGGGTCACCTGGGGTCTGCTCTTCCTTAAATTGGTCGATTTGTTGCATTTAGACACAAAAGAGCTGAAAAAGCTTGGATAAAAGCTACAGATGAGGTTGTTTATTGTGCTAGTAGGGTGTTAACCTGACGTACCGTTGTACACACTGTGTCTTTTGGACTTTAGACAGAATAACATTAGAAAAATCATTCATGCTGTACTAATGTACTAGTACCTCATAAGTATGCAAACATTATGAACATTATGGTTAAAGTATGAGCAGTGTAAAACATGGACCAGCATAACCCTGAATTATGTTGACCCAGAGGTAACAATTTCTAGTGTAAAAGCCCATAAATATTTAAAGAATGTATAAGAGTGCATACCAAAGCTTACTTACGACTCGCTTTAAATAAATGAGCAGAAACAAAATGCTAAAGGAACAGTTCACCCAAAAATAACAATTCTGTAATCATTTACTCGAGTTGTAAGCTGTAAGCATTTCTTTGTTCTGATGAACAACCAGTTCTCGGCCACCATTGACTACATATTGTTTTGAATTGCTTTGTGAATTTCTCCGTTGTGTTGAACATAAAAGAAGATATTTTGAAGAATGCAGGAAAGCAAACAGTTCTGGGGCACTTTTGACTTCCATTGCATTTTGTCCTACTATGGTGGCCAAAATGTAAAACTTTAAGTTAAAGTGACTTGTAAAGCCAATTTGATTGTACTTGTAATTTTACAACAAATGTCATTTATACGTAATGGTAAATAGGAATGGTTTACAGTTGAATGGGAAAAACTGGCTCACGGAGCAACGCACATGTTGCTTACTAGCTTATATAAACTAAAAGCTGCACTGTTTTTGGTGTCCGTCTATGTGAGTCATAGTTATAATGGGAATTTTACAGATAGGAGAGAAAGAGATGAAGATATACTCCACTGAGATCTCTTTAACAGGAAATCCACACACACACACACTTACTTGTACGGCTCGAGAGCTCTACTGCCATACTCCAGCGCTCTCTCATAATCATCCAAACTGATGCAGGCATCCGTGGCCAGATCCAGCAGTCTGAGCACATAGATGTTCTTGTCTGGAACAACATCTGCATATCTGTGTAGAAGAGTCTGGCTCTCTTTCAACAATGCCTCCCAATCTTATTCCATGCGGTTAAGGACACAATTAAGAGGCAGGAATGAAACTTAACTACATTTATTCATCGTCTTTACAGCTCATACACTTGAGAAAGTTATTTATCATTTGTGCATTATAAACCACTTCATCTTTGCTGGTTTTGGTTTGCTCGCTGAGGGCTTCACGTCTACATTTACATATTTGACAAACGTTATGTACTGCGCAAAACTTTGAAGATTTTTTTTCAAATAGTGCCTTTCCCAATGTGCATTGGTGCAAAGCTTTACAAATACAAATTGCACAGGAAAATGATGCTAAACTATAAAAAAATTGTCTCTACATCCAAACTGGTTGACCAGGAGAACGTCAAGGTTAGGCTAATAGGCTAGTTAAAGGGATGGTTCACCCCAAAATGAAAATTCCGTCAACATTTACTGGGAACAACATTGAATCTTAAATCTGATCTTCAGCAGAACACAAAAGAAGATATTTCGAAGAATGTTGGTAAACAAACAAAGGCCGTATCCATTGGTTTTGTATACTTACAAAAGAAGTGAATCGGCACCGCTTCTATATTCTTCAAAATATCTTCTCGTGTTCTGCAGAAGAAAGAAAGCCATGGCTTGAAATGACAAGCCGGCGAGTAAACAATGATAGAATTTAACCAGCATCTGATGGTCTCTAGTACAACACCGTATGCTTATGTTTTTAGCAGCGAGACAACAGAGCTGACAGTTTTACCCTCACACCTTTGGCTTTCATCTCATGATCTGACAACAGTGTTTGGCAGTGTGGGGCATGAGTCGAGCTGACGATAAGAGAGCAAAAGAGCTACAGGCTAGTTTACTTCACCCTGCAAGACAACATCCGCACAAACCACAGCAGGAATGAACACGTGATGCAGTACATCACCCACCCAGTGTCAGGCAATGTAATACCGCGGTAGAGGATACGCTGCTCTGACTGAAGCTGCTGCAGGTGAGGGATGGAGTCTCTCAGGGCCATCCATGCAGACTTCTCTCCCGCCAGCATTTCACAGTCCTGTTCAGACAACAATATAACATCCATTTATGATTAATGACTTATTCCATTTATGATATGCTTTCACAATAGTGTTCTTAATACATTTACAAATTTACGTTTTTTTACAATTCACTTCGAAAAAATGTAACAAAATATCCATCTTGTCTACTAGTGATAGATTCCCATGAGGTCAGGCTGAAAATCAGAAATTGAATAAAGGTTTGCATATGCAAATCAATATGTCTTTAGCGGTCAAGCCTGAGTGTGCATCGTCTGTTCGCTATTTATTAATAATGCATTCGCTTTACATTCTCTGACACACTTGCGGTTTCTGAAGCGAGTGATAAAAAACCTGCTCGGCAAAAACAAGACGGTCGAAATGTGTTAGCAATGTAAATGTTAGCATGGTCATTTTAAGATAACTTGTTATTGATTATTTATGTACAAAATGAAATGTTTTTCGATATTTAAATACAAATGTAATACGTTTATTGCAAAATAATAGAACAACGGTGCACAAAATGAAATCGCACATGAATGCCAACACAAAGTCGTGAGAAAGGAAAACTGGATTTTCTTTCAATCCTGAGTTTTTTCGAATCTTATTCTAACCAAATTCACTTCTCATTTGATGTCATACTTAAAGTGACAGTTCTCCCCAAAATACAAATTCTGTCATCGTTTACTCTGCCTCATTTCAAACCTGTATTACTTTCTTTCTTCCGCACGACACAAAATAAGATATTTTGTTGTTAACTGACCCCCATTGACTTGCATTGGTTTTGTGTCCACATAGTGAATGGGGTCAAGTGCAGTTCGATTATCAACTTTCTTCAAAATATCTTCTTTTGTGTACTGCCGAAGAAAGAAAGTCATAAAGGATTGAAATGACAAGACGGTGAGTAAATGATGAGACATTTTTTTTCCGGTGAGCGATCACAAGACTTCCCAACTCAAAAATACAAAATTCCTGTAAGGACTAAACACACCATAGTTGAATATAATAATACAACACAATTAACGCTATTCATATACAGTAGTATACTTAACACTGTTCCACCGGTGCTTTAAACGCTATCTAGATAGGAAACACTAAAGTTCTTACTTTTTGTTCAAGTTCAAGTTTGTAGGTGCGGCGCACTGAGCACATAAATGATGAAGGATGATGAGAGGGGTGTTTGTCTGTCTGTGAGGCTTCCAACATCAAAGTCCTTCGCACCATCAACAGAACAAAAAAACATTAAAAGAAGAACGAGAGATGCTGCGAGGATTATGGGGCTGTTTCGAGAGCCGTGAGGTACATGAGGATGGATGGTGATGGTCTTGTTTTTGTAAGCTCTTGATTTTGACGATGCCGGGTTGCTTTGGACGGATCACTGTCATGCGCTCCAATCCCTGCGGAGACACTTATGTATGTGTGTGCGTGTGGCCGCGGGGGATACATGTATCAGTGCCTCTGAGACATCAAAGGTGTGTAATGCGTCAGAGGTGAGCAGCCACAACACTGACTACACACTTTAGTGTGACTGCTTGAGTGCACACGCACACACTTGTACACGCACACGCACACGCACACAAAACCAGAATCAATTTTAGCTCTGAACTGCTTTGACCTAAATAGCAGTTTTTCATGATGCCATTTGCAGTGATTTGAAAAAGAATCCAGCGGTTTCTAGACTTGCCGGCCGGAATTCGTCGGGCGGTGCTGCGAAAAAGGGCGTAAACGATTCCTCCATCTTTTACATTTCTGGACACTGTGACGCTTTGATCTTATTGGTCTCGCGCACTCAGGTGACGCGAATTCGCAGGTCGGAGTTTACCAAACCTGAACTTTGCTTTGCAGCAAAATATCTTCGGACAGGCCTGCGTTTCCGGCAGGGGCGTCATTTCCACATGTCCCTCCACTTTCTAAAATCCTGTTCGTGCCCCCCCCACTTTGAAACTTGTTGTTATGATGTTTAGCCACACGATGTCGTTGCCACGGAGAAGTAGGTCCGAGCATGTCTGTGTCGATGCGGCGTCGCACACGCTCTAAAAATAGCTCACAGAAAGGTTGTTTTCAATCACGTGGACGGCAGCAAGTGATGTTCTCCATAGGAATTCACTACGACAAACTCAAAGTACTAATGTTTGACGACCTGAACAACGACCAGGTAAGCCCAAGTTTCTGTCAAACCTTACTTGTAATAAACACTAGCTTCTGTTAAAAGAACGAGCCCTTATTAAACAGATCAAGTAAAAAAAATGTGTATCACCATAGTGCCAACATGCATGTAAATGCAGGAAATGGGATTCCAATCAAAAACATTTTCCCCCATTTTGTGTCCCCCCACTTCTCAAACCAAAGTTACACCATCGGTTTCCGGTCATATGAATGGAAGTCAATGGAACGAAAAGTCAAGTGTGACCGCAGCTTAACTCTTGAAAAATATTTTCCTGTACCATGGTTCAGAAATACCACGTACACCATAATGATAAGTGTAATATTCAAATACTATATTGTTTAAGCTACACTGTACTGTTGTCTCTTAGTCATGAGTATCTTAAACAGTATTTCGCACACATAAGGAAAGGGACTGTGTAAGTGGTCTTGGCAAAAATGTTTTGCAGGTGTTCTGATTCAAGACAACGTACCAGAAAGTGAGAGCGCATTTGGTGCTAAAATATGGATTTTAAGTTCTGGGGATGAGAGAGGTCAAAATGAATATATGTATGGATTTGGGTAAATGTAGACGCAGATTTGTACTCGCTTCATCTGATTTGACATGACAGCATGTAAGAAGTATTCAATGGATCCAAATCGTAGCACTGTGGACAATTTTCGATTATTCAGCCAAAGTAATCGAATCCAAAAATGCAACCCCCTTCACCGCAAGCGGCACAATATCTGTCCCGTTATATGTTTTGGTTCAGGACTCTGAGTGCATGCGAAACATTCAAGCTGTATGAATGATTTAGCAGCAATAGTTTAAGCTGTCCGAAATGCGAGAGAGGCGAGTAAGTCACGAGAAGCCAAACCCTGCAGGCCATTTGCCAGCGAGCTGCTGTATCTTCATGAACTGACCCATATCCTCGGTTTCAACTGCAGAGAAACCGTAAAACAACAGGAAATGACATCACTCATTTCTGCTTATATTTATGCATTTCAAAGATGCATTGCTAACATAATGCTCTATCAATTTGGGTACAGGAAAAAAATTTGGTCAACAAACAAAATATGGTCGATGTGGCAAAACATGACCAGGTCATCTTCAACTTGGTGGTTTTAACAAACAATCCTCAAACCTGTTCTCTACTGGACTTAGATGCCAACTTCTGCATATTCTGGATAAACCTCTTAACCTTTAAAATGTCCTTGAAGCATCAAATTCAATTTCTAGTGTAATTGCTTCTTGCACAAGTCGTCCGGTTTGGGATGCAAACACTTCGATATTTGCTTCTTCTATTTAATAAAAAAGCAATTTTCCTGTTAAAGCGAACAGACTAATTATAGGGACAAAGCTTTGCATCAATCTGTAGACTGCAGACTGCGGTTCAGACTTTGTTTATTATTGAGCAAATTCAATAATTATGCAATTCAATCTGTAATGATTACAGAGCACAGAGTTTAAAAAGACGAGTCTAATGGACTTCAAATTGAACCACAGAAGAACAGTTGGAGGACCGTGTTAACCCTTGTGTTCGACTCGGGCCTCAGGAAGTCTCCATACTGCACAAACCACACCTAAAGAGAACAACATCTGTGATCATGTCAGGTTGAATCACATCTCCGGTCACCACTTATTCTGGGAAGGTGATAACATAAGTGACCCCGCCCGGTTGTACCTAATATACAGCTGCTTTATTGTGTCAGTATCCTTGTGTGTGTGTATTTGTGTGTCGTTGTGCGCTCGGGTTGTCAGATTACAGCAAAGCAGGTGGTGAATCAACAAGTCCCTCTCATCAGAATGTCATCAGCGTTGATCTTCACACACCTCACCTGTTATTACCTCACAAACACACACACACACACACACACACACACACACACACACACACACACACACACACACACACAAGAGTACACATACACTTGTACTCTTTGTTAACCCTTTGAAGCACAATATGGGTCTAAAGAAGTAGTTTTCAACAGGGGGGCCCGGGGCCCACAAGGGGGGCCCAGTTGACTTCCAAGGTGGCCTCAAGATGACCAATATTTTAAAATGAAAGAAAATTAGTACTAAAATGCATAGAAAAAGAAAAAATAGATATTTCTTATTATTCATTTTTATAGTTAAAACGTGTAACATGTTGAGGTTTTGTGAGGCTTTGAATATTGTTGAACACAATGGGGGGCCTTGGAGTCCAAAAAGATTTGACCCAACAGGGTTTTTATTCTTGGTTTCTTTGGAATTCAGTGTTCCAGATATTCCTCAATAAATTTGTTTTGATTATCACAAATCCTTATTTTATATAGCTTGTGCATCAAAGGGTTAAAAGCCAAATAAAATTCTGCCATCTTTTATTCACCCCTGTTACGAGAAGTTACAAGCACAAATATCTATCTCTGTGTTCATCAGAACTTGAGGGCGAGTAAATTAAGACTTTTTATTACATATATATATAAATATTTTCATTATTTTGTGAACTGTAAACGTGCTTGTCTGTGCACAAGGTTGGATCTGGCCTGACAAAAGTTTTGCATTACAATTCTATTGCATTTCCATTTATGAATTTTGCAGAAATATTTTTGTATACAACACGTTACATTTAATAAGATATATGCCCGAGGACCCTGGAGGCCTCTCTGTACACAGCCCCATGACAAAAGATCCCACGTCTTTATGTTCTCTGGCCGATGATCCAAGGGGTTCAGTCTATCAAACTGAGTCTTTTGGCGCTTTTCCACTGCATAGTACGGCGCGGTACAGCTCACTTTTCACTGTGTACAGTACCTAGTACCTTATACTTTTTTTAGTACCACCTTGGTTGAGGTTCCAAGCGCACCGCATCCATACGAAAATGTGATCACTGATTGGTCAAAGAATCGTCTTTACCAGTCATTGGATTCGAACAAGAAAATACGCATTTTAATATGTTGGCAGTTCATCATATGCCCATGATATGGTGATTGAGATCCTTTACTTGTGATATTTCACCTATTCTAGTGCAACAAGATACATTTTAGCTCATGATGGCATCAGTTTACCTAAACACCAAATCTTACCCAAAAAAACAAAAATTCAGATGTTTTAGATGTAAGCCTAGAAGGGACCAGGAGCCAGGAACAAAGCCAAGTCTATCTCAGCTGCCCTGAGCACAAGCGTCTACTCTTATCAGCATTTATCTGACAGATGACTCAAGCAGCGGTCAGGTGGAGCATCTGTGTAGGTGTTAACAGCAGAGATAAAGCTTCTCTTCTCTCGTGTTAACTGCTGAGATATTTAGCGTGGTGTGGTGGTGTGCCAATGGAAATAAACACAAAATCCCCTGAACGGAGCTCAACGTATGCCGTGTGTCACACAACATAAATTCAGTTGTCGCAACAGTTTGAAACCACATGAAAATCATTCAGATTGATTGAATGTAGGGTAAATAGGTAAGAAGGTATTTCTACCATGGAAAAAACTGTTCCCATCTCTCCAACTTCAGCAGTCATTCATCCGCTTTCTTTCACCCTAACGCATGCCATCCCAAGCTTTCGTCTTGACACGGTCCTGTCATCGCAATAATGATCACAGATGACAGGACGTGCTGAGGACGAGCTCCCCGGGGCAGCGCGGAGAGACGGGCGACAGACAGATGCTTTCGAGGGTTAAGCAAGACAGACAGAAAGTGGGAGAGCGAGGAACAGAGAGAGAACACGAGGGAGAACAGGAGAGGGCCTGATATGATAGATCGTGATAACACCAGGACACAATGAGGCGGGAAGAAGCCTTTTTCAGGAGCCATATCACACACTGATGAAAGAGATGAGAAATGAGGGTCAAGAGAGCATACGACAGAACAGGGAAGAGAGGAGAGGTATGCTCACCCTGTCCTCAGTGGTACATCTCTTGCACTGACACGAGAAGTGATACTGCTCCTGTAAATGGGAATGTCTCTCTCGGCAGGGCGCGAGGACATCAGTGTAGCTTATAGTCAACTGGAGAGAGAGAAGCGTTATGTGTTATTAGTAGCATTTTTTTTACCACATACCTTCAGAAATAATGTTTACTGACGTATACAGAGATGTCTTTGCAGAATTTTAAGCTTATTCTTGATGCCCAATAATGAGTTTTTTTTACAATTTATTTTATTTACCATTAAGTCCTTTGCACATTGAGTCCCAAATTTGCGTCCGAAATTTCCACACGTTAAAAAAGAATTTTTTTGACACGACCTTACGTTGTGTCAATCACATTAACACACTGCCTCCGATATTGTCGTCCGTCATCAAAGAATTCTGACTGGTTTCGATTTTCTGCGTTTATCGCATCGGAAGCAAGCATTTTGAGAGGCGTTTTGACAATTCAGAGACACCGTACAAACGAGCGCCAAATACGAAGAAACGCATACGAAAATTTCGGACAGTATGTGCAAAGACCTTTACTTGCACCCAATTTATTTTTATTCTCATTTTTATTGTCATGAGTGTTCTTTATTTTTTTTGTTTAGGCCATATCTTGTTGTATATATGTTTTTGGCAAAATTGTATACTTATCAACCAATTAAACTGAGAGAGTGAGAGAGAGAGAGAGAGGAGAGAGTGAGAGAGTGAGAGAGAGAGAGAGAGGAGAGAGAGAGAACTAATATAATTCATACAGTTATTGTCCTTTCTTGCTTTCGCATTTTTATTGATAGTTTACAACAATATATAAAAACCAAGCATACATTTTGAAATTGAAATCGATAGGGACAAAGAGAGAACACAAATAATTTTAACCGCAGACGCTCAAAAACGATGTTTGTCGACATATACAATTGTTGTTTGTATATTGTTATGTTATTTTTACATTCAACAATGTTAAATAAAGGTATTCTGTATTTATTTAGGATTTTATTTCGTTGACCATTACCCTCCCCTTATTTCATTTTCAATTGCTTTTACTGTTATTGTGTTCTTTTTTTGTTTAGGTTATATCTTGTATAGTATGTGTCTTTGGAAAAATTGCATACATAACAACAGGTATACTTTAATTGGAAAATGAAAAAGGGCAACAGAGAGAGAGAGAGAGAAGAGTTATGTATCACTAGTAGCAAAATATGTCTAGCCGCATAACCTCAGGTGTTTTGCATAACTGTAACACCATGTCTACACCGGACACGACCGGCGCGGCACGACAACGGCCTTATCTTAAAAGGTTTGTCGTGTCGCGCCGCATCCAGTGTGGACAATTTTTAATTATATTTGTTTTTATTGTCTATTGTCTTCTACAATGTCACGTCGTGCCGAGTCACATCTGGTGTAGACAAGGTGTACCCTATTCTTCATGCTTATTAGTGTGCTGTTAAATTTGATTTGATTTACTATTACTTGCATTATTTTCGTGTTCTTGTCATTGCTTATATACTGTATAATGTATTTATATGACATGCGAGCATACTTTAAATATAAAATGAGAGGGGCAGAGAGAGAGAGAGACTCACTCACTCACTCACAAAGAAGAATTATCTAGTGATGCAAACATATCAAACTCTAGTACGCTGTCTTTAGACTTTAGGCAACAGCCTGAAATAAAAAGCCTTGTTTCGGCCAAATTCTAATTTTAAAGCCACACATCACATGCATTATTCACAAATAAGACGAAGTTAGTGACGATTTAATGAAGCCAATTACTGTTATCAGTTAGTGGCGTCTCTTGTGTGCTTTACGTAATGTGCGCTATGTGACCATAAACGCAGTTTCTGTCTATTAAGAGTGCTTCAAATCCGGTTGAGGTTTCATTTCGCCAGAAGTGCTGCTGTAGAAGGAAACTGTCTGTGTAGACAATTAAGAAGCTCATAAGGTTTGTAACAGAGCCGATGTCTTATATCAGTTTTGTCTCAGAGATGGGAGTTTTAACGTTTGGACACTCGGTATCGTCCCGTTGGTCCAATTTTGCCGGATTTAAATGCTTCGGAAAAAATATTCGGAAAATATAAGGCGATAATTCGACACCACTTGATGATTTATACATAGTACAATATCACAACATACTATGTTTAAAAAAGTGGAATATATGATATACACCATGTACTTGTATCTCAGGTGAAAAATGGTCAAACTGGTAATGCTTACTGGTTTTACCAGAATCACATTCGTCCAATCTCTGTGGGATTAAAATATCTTTATTTTAAATATCTGTGTAAAAATACAAATATGGAGATACAAAGTGAACAGAACATTTATGAATTATTGAAATACAAATGTGAAGGCAGAGAGAGAGAAAGTTGTGGTAGAAACCAGAGCACATAAACCTTGAAAAAACCCAGAGAAAGTGATAGAAACGAGCGTGACCCTCCCTAGCAAACAGTACAGTGTGTACGGTGTGCAGATGTGTGTGGGTGTATGAATTATAATTCTGCCGTACGAGTGTGTGCGCAAACAGTGTCTGCATAAAAATGAGCGCTCGTGTTTTCCACCGGCGTATATCAGTCACCTATAGCGTGAATTCTCATTACTTCCTGTGTACAAAGAGCTTGCTTATAATTCCCTTTCCTCTCTTTTCACCCCCCCCCCCGTCAGAGCTAAATTAAGCGTGACTGCCTGATTTACTTTCGATTCTCTAAACTTTCGGTGCAGAAGTAAACAGAGCGGCTGCATAATCAGATGTTTCATAAGCTTGCAGAACGAGCAGATTCAGAAGACCGCCTCGCTCAATCCAGCACCGAACATCAGTCGAAGGCATTCAGGCATCGATGGACGTGAATGTCTTGGCACGAGGAACTGATGTCGGACGTGTGATGGATGTGTGCAGTCATTTAAATGGGTTTTAATGAGCGCTAATGAGTCGGGATTGATTTCCGCACGTCACTCCGGATAAGGAGTGCAAAATGCTGCACAAGTAAAATGTTGTTTTTGGATGATGTGTGCGATTTATTCTTCACATGACTGAATCAGGGTGAATTTATCCTGGCGGGGAGCTCCATTAAGCGTCTGCGTTTGAGGGAATGAAAAGTTTGCTTGTTTAATCTGGAGAGTCGTTTGCAGGTTTATTTCCGCAAAATACTGTATGTACAGTAAACACCGGGGCTTACAAAACTAAATGTTTGCTATGTACGGGGGTTGAGACCTGTGCTTTACAGCTTCTTAGAAAGAAAATAATTAAGATGCTTATACAAAGGTTCATCGCAGTGATAACATTGGAGAACAATTGTTGGTTTCCCAAAGAACCATGTAGTCAAAGCATTATAAAAACCATTTCTTTATCACCTTTTTATAGTTTGTATATTCTTTTTTTTCACTACAAAGAACATACTGTGCAACAGAATGGCTCTGAGGATGCTGAAGGTTCTTTACAGAACCATACAGCCTGCTAAAGAACCTTTTAGGAACCTTAATGTATGGCACAGAGAAAAGAAAACGTTACAAAAAATAGTTAATTCAGAGAGAGAGACATAAGTGCGTGTACAGATACCTCCTCGCCGGCTCTGATGACCCGGACGGCTCGCAGCTTGATTGTCTTGCCCTCAAACATCATGACACAGTTGGGCCGGCAGTCGTGGTTCAGCAGAGACATGCTGTTACAAACATAAAACACACGGTACATCAGGACCCCGTGTATCACGGTCACATGCACATCTGTAAATGGATCATAACCGGTCGTGTATGGGACAATGTTGTGTAAAAATTAACTGGATTTGAATTTATTATTTGGCTTGAACTTGGGGATATGTCAAGCTTTTAAAAAACTATAATTCACTTTGCTAGAAAACGTATGTGTTGTCTCCATGGGAGTTCTGTCAATGTTTAATGGATGAGAGCTGCATTTTTCCAACTATAAAATGAAGATTTGTTTTCTGTTTGCTCTTTCAGAGACAAACCTTTGCTGATTTGACAAACACACCCAATGGTGCCGGTTTGAGTTCATCCTGTCAAAATACTCACTCGTCAAAGACAAAACTTCAAACTTCTGGTTTCCTCTCCATGTGACTGATTTTTATTGTTTCTCTTCATCAAACCGCCAATCCCTTATAGTGCACAAACACGTTCTCACCAACCTGAATAAATGATGAACTAGGACTGTAAGTGCTAAATAACACACGACAAATCAGCGATCACTCATGAATTAACAACAGAAACTAGTTGCTAAGTTGAGGAAACAGCAGTAAACAAGGCCGACATTTGTGCTCTTGAATGTGATATAATGTAAAGCAATGAGGACACAAAACAGACGAGAGCAATGACATGAAATGTGACATGGACGATTTGTTCAAGCACCTTTAGTGAAATAACATTCTTTCCAGGTTTGTAGCTCATGCATAATTAAACATAAACACATAAATACTTTTTTTTTTTACTTTTCCAAAAAACATGTACAATTATTACTGTTGTATTGCTAAAAAAAGTGAATATGAACTTGTTTTCTTTGCAGTATTTGAGGTCTGAAAAACACACAGAATCTTTTATGTTATTTTGACCCGTTTCTCCGGTTTTCCTTTTCTGCAAATAAATGCAAATAGAAACAATATTTGTATTAAATATTTGCATGAAATGTAGTTAGTAGTTCACAGAATCAAACAAAAATAATTTTACTTAAACAAATAGTAAATAAAAAAGCTGAAAATAATTTTGAAATGGTCTATTAATCTTTTTTGCGGCTGTATAATTTTTTATTGAATAATTTCAAACTACATTTGATTGTAGATTAATGATTTGCCAATTTTAAATTTTAAATTAAACAATAATTTTTGAAGTGCCTATGGTATCTATTTGTAGACTGGCATCTTTTATTTTTTTATTACTCCTTTCTAGCATTGTAAACTGAAGGTTTCTATTATATAAAAAGTGCGATTAAAGATCCTTTGTGCTAACTTCAACTCCTGTTGGTAAGTATTTAAGAGATTAGCAGTACTTATCAGAAATCACGTATTTACAGTCACACAACCATGACAGAGCAAACACAGACAATATAAATCTAGCATGCGAGCTTTGTATGTGAACAGGAAAACACGCTGTCCTCCTTTTCAAGACTTCTGCTTATGCATCGGAAGTCATTCATAAAAGTTTGAGCAACAAATTGCTGCTGTTGGTCACGGTCTGAGGAAAATCCGACGTACGGTTTCAAACCGGCCCACCCAGCCTACGGTAAACAGACCTTGCTCTCATGGGATAATCTTTCTGCGTCATTATAATTTCTAAGACATCTGCAGACACCGCTTTGATTCGCCTCTCCCTTACATCCGATCCAAAGACGTCGTAAAATCGCAGCCCATATCTAAACAGCAATTTCAGCATCTGCCTTTCTGGTTATGTTTGTCGACAGTAATCCCAAACGCTCATATTCATGAAAGCTAAACCCTTCCCATGAATGTTGAATATGGAAGTCGTGCCAGTTTAATGGCCCACACAGGGAGGTTAGTTTCCCTTTAACTATAAAACTGAGATGTTTCGATGCTTTTCATACTGAGAGCATTTTCAATAAACCGTGACAATACATTCCCCATGATTAGCCAACAGAAGCGATTGGATTATTAGCAGTGAAATGGTCTCTTGGATGGGCCACAATAACACGGCGATGCTGATAATTGTACTTCACACGCCAGCGCTCCTCATAGAGAACCATTCTATAGGTTCCACACCATTTCATTTCCTTTATATCATTCATCCACTGCCACTTTATCCTCCAAAACATAAATGAAATGCAAATCAAACTCTAATGTGTCAGTACTGTTTTCATACAACACTTCATTTGCAATCTAATCATATTTCATTCCCAATCAAAATGTCAAGGTAAACCAGTTCACCTGGATCACAGTAAACTGTGATGACGTTTATTATATTACTTGAGTCTTAAAGGGACAGTTCACCTATCCCCCTCATGTTGGTCCAGACCTGTATGACTTCCTTTCTTCAGCAGAACACGAAAGAAGATATTTTGAAGAATGTTGGTTACCGAACAACAGCGGTGCTTATTCACTGAACAGACACAAAACCAATGCAAGTCAATGGTTAACGTTGTTGTTCGGCTACCTACATTCTTCAAAATATCTTCTTTTGTCTCCTGCACAAGAAAGAAAGCCATACATTCATTTTTTGTCATCGGTTTAAAAACTTTTATTTCAGACAGGCAAGTAAAAATGTTTTTTGATATCATATCATATACCCCGTTTTAACCAAATCAAAAACCGTCACATATTTAAGATTTATGAAAGCTGTCGGAAAACAGCTGTTAGCTACGTTGTTATTTTCAAAAGCACATTAGCATACAGACATTAAGCTCAAAGCCGTATAAAGAGACATCCTTTGGTCCTTTAATCTCTGCTATTGATTATTCACCTGTAAACACGTCCTCAGAGCTCTTTTTCCTTACCTACACGCACACAGACCCAAACTCAATCTTTACATGTGGTTTCTACAGTAAGTAATTGAAGTGAAAATAGATCTCATTACAGCGGGTTCGTACTTGTAGCCCTGAGCACGGAGCAGAGCAAACAGACGAAGAGCAAAAATGATATAATTGCAGACAGAAACGGTAATATGAGAATATGAAGGACGGTGGGATTATTTCCTCTCATCTTCAAAATTCAACTATAAACAAATTATAATAACTGGTAATTGTGAGAAGCCCAAAACATCAACACAAAGCTTGAACAAAACTCTGTGCTGGAGAGATTGAGGGAAGTTTTAACACTTTTAGAATAAAACAAATCTGACACTTTTGCTTTGCTAAATATCATTTTAAGCATTTTATGTATGTAAAGACACACATAAAAATATTTTCACTTATTTATATGGAGCTTGACTGACTGGAAATTACAGTGAGCCCAATAAAAATATTGTGTGTATAGCGAAGTGACGCTTGCTTTGATTTATCTGAAAGACACCAACTATAAATAAAACTTGATTTATATTAATGACGAAACAAAAAAACATAATTATTATTTGTGTTAAAATGTAAAAAATGACACACAATACATATTTAAATAAAATATTTATAAAAACTTTAATGAGATATTAAATTAATAAAATGTGATATTTAAATATTAAATAAGTATTGTTTTACTTAATACAAAACATAAAAAATTATAAAGAGTAAATAATTTACTTCTGGAGGATGTTTCCTTTATTTTTCGTAATGCTGAAAGCTATAGGTTCTGGGAAAACAATATATAAAAGACTATTTAAAAGAAAACAATAAAGGTATATTGAACACTGTCCAAATTTTAACAATCATATAGCAGAGAGAAAAAGCTGATATCTATTAGTTTTAATAAAATCCACCCCCTGTGACATAACAATCGCCTTTAGAGGAATAAACCCAATTATTCCTCTTGTTTCTAAAGTGGTTAAAGGAAGAAACAAGCAGTCACACACATTCCCAGCTTTCACGGATGATGGTATGCACCCGGTAGGGCATTTGTAAATCTTTATGGATTTCTGTTGTTGAATTTTGTCAGGTTGCAACACAACACACTGCCTGCCAAGGGTTTACTGGAGCTTAGTGCGGGCATCCCAGACAACCGTGTCCAGACTAGGGTGCGATTGACAGCGTGTAGCGCTGGAGGACGTCTGACAACACAAATCCTCCCGCAACCTCTGGACACAACCGCACGGATTAACATAACACTGCTGGTTCACATCCAGAAAGAAAAGAAGTTTGATAATAGCCACAGGTGCAAACGTACACGTGCCATTAAAGGGACAGTGCACCCAAAAAATGTAATTCTGTTATCATTATTCATCCTCATGTCATTCCAAACCTGTATGACTTTCTTTCTTCTGTAGAAAGCAAAAGAAGATATTTTGAAGAATCCGGCCCCCATTGACTTCCGTTGTATGGACACAAAACCAGAGACATTTCTCAAAATATCTACTTTTGTGTTCCACAGAAGATAGTCTTATACAAGAAATGAGGGTGAATAAATCTTCACAAAAATTTTATTTTGGGGGGAACTATCCCTTTAAGCAGAAAAGCTGACAGTGTGCCACATGTCTTAAATAACAAAAATGCAAATATTGTCCGCTATTCATTATAGCACAACTAAACATCAAACATTTACGGTCTCTTATTATTGGTCCACCAGACAAAAAATCCCACCCCCTAAACTCCCGCCTCTGATCTTTAGAAAATGCCACAGAGACAGAGCTGGGAAGGGGCGGAAGTCTTTAAATAAAGACTCAAGACCTATCAGAACAACCGATATGCTGTCATTTTATTAGCATGTAATTATGGGAAGTACCGCCACATTATGACCCATTCAACCACAGCTCATCTCAAAGTAAAAAAATACCACTCGGTTACAATTGTGGGCACAAAGATTAATTATGAAAGATGTCAGCAATGATAAAGTGTAATTTAGGAGCAGTTCATCTGCCCCGGGCCCATCACTGGCTTAAAGGAGGAAAGCAGAGTTGAATTGCTATCGTCCTCTACAAACAGAGAACATCATAAGGACAAAGGAGGAAGAGATAAAGAGAAAAAAACAGAAGGCGGCGCAGTCGTTTTTCCACAATTTTTTAGACCATCTATTATTTGAATAGGTAATATTCTTTATATTTTAATAATAATATAGCCATAAATGATGAAACAACACAAATAGAAGTATTTCAATTCAATAATAACAATTAAAACAAATAAATAAAAAACAGAAGGCGGCTCATGTCATTTTTAGACCATCTATTTTAATAGATAATATTTCATGTTTTAATAATAATAAAAGCCATAAATGATGTAATAGCACAAATGAACTTATTCGATAATGAAATTCGATAATAACAATTAAAAAAAAGAAAAAAATACCAGACTAATTAATTTGACTTTTTTTCCGAACCAACTTACTCATTAAACAAATAAATAAATAAATGCAATGTTATTAATATTGTAGCCGAGGTTCCTACATTAATCTATATGATTATATATTACAACATATCATTTGCATGTAATATATGCACTGTAACGTACATACGTAATACAATCAACAACAACAACAAGGGATTCAAACTTCATTCGCCGTAAGCTTTAAAAAACTTGTTTATTTCAGCATCATTGTGGTTCCTATTAGAAGTTTTTAAACCCACGCCACCATCCCAATGGATTTGATCCCAGTGCTACAAACACACTAACAAAGCAATTTGCAGAGGAAATCCCCTCTATTTATGTGCCACAACGTGTCTAGGCAAGTTATAATGTCATCACATTGAAATCCAAATGTCTGTTTATGTGTAATTATCCCATTTCTCGAGCAGATTGTCCTTTAACTCCGCTGTATATGAATATGAGCTTCCCTCCGGCACATTTAGTGGAGGAGAAAGGAAATCGTTGCACGTAATCCAAAATCATGTCACAATCCCTATTTATGACTGCACAACTAATAATACAAACATGTTTTCTGTCACGCAGATCTGCCGGGCACATGAAACGCAAGCGCTGCTTCAACATCCTCCAGGGAATACGAGGCCATTTGAGGGTCATTTAAATAAAAAACAGCAATGCCCAACAATGAATGTACTGTGCGATGAAGTGCCAATGTAAAACTAGATATTTGTGTCCATGAATGACCCACATAGATCCACAGGAGGTTGTTACAGATGGCTGCTATTTGACCACCCAAGTAAAAGAGCCCACCCTAAAATCTGTGATGTATTTTCTGGTCTACAGATATAACTTTGATTCCTCATTCAGTTCAAGTCTATTATAAACATTCAAACAGCGAACTAATAATGTCCACAGCATGTTCGGTGTAGTGCAAAGCATGCTGGGATGTTTCACTCACCTGGGATACAGGCCCACCCCCACATCCTGCAGTTCTCCATCACTGATGCTGAAACAGTTGCAGGTCACCTGTGTAAAAACAAGAAACAAGGTCATGAGACATCCATCTGTCTCAAACGTGTTTACGTAAAGTATTTTTCAAGCATTTATTAATATCCAGGTAAGCAGTACTGCAGGAAAAACACTCATAACACAACACACAAATAAATGAATATAAATATCTCAATAAAAAATCCCAGTCCAAAAAGGGACGAACCAAACCGTTGGGTGGTAAATGAACATATTCTGGGTTGTTTCAGCCCGAAATTCTGTTTTTTTAACCCATTGTTGGGTCAAATAGAAACATTTTCTGGGTTAACGTAACACAGCGATAAGGTACGTCCCTTTTTGACCCAACGCTGGGTTGAAAATATCCCAGAATAAGGTCACGGATATGATCTCCAGGGAACATATAAGTCACTTTGGGTAGGCATTTGCCAAATACATAATTGTACATGAATAATCTTTAACTCTGAATAATGATCGTGATACCAAGCATAGAATATAATATCTGATGTCATTCTCAGATCACTTTCAGCTTTTAACTCCAATACTCTAAAGCTGTTGTTCATTAGTATTTTGAAGGGAAAAAAAATGATGTGAACTGACAAATGCATTTTTTTGCAAATCCAAATTAAAATCATAACTGGTTTGGTTTTAACCAGATCCCAGATGTTGACTGTCGGTCTCCACATGGGTCTTTAGAGAACACAAGGGACTCGTTCTGCGAGCTCTGCGTGTGTTTGGTTGCTGGCTGGCTGTCTGATGGCCGCCGGGACGATACAGAACTGAGGGTGGACAGAGTCCATCTACCAGAGAGATGAGGGTAAATGCGTCTGGACCGAGTCATGGCGAATTAAAGCGAGAGAGGAGGAGACAGGAATCTGATGGGCTTTTAAAAGAGCTTGACAGAACAAATGATGGACGTATGTGGAGGAAGAGAAGCAAACACATGCAGTTGCAATTACACTGTGAGTGTGTGTGTGGTGTTGACATGGGGAACACTGCAGTGTGTAGATTATTATTTATTAACACTGAGAAAATGTATTCTTCATATATATTTATTGATGTGTTTGACCTGAGAGAGAGAGAATACCTGATACACAATATGTGACGACCATATGAGGATAAAGTTCGGCTTGAATTTACGTCTAAATGTTTGACAAAATCAAATACACTGAATTCAACTTTGTTTCATTATACATGCATACATACATATAATAAAACAAAATTATAAGGAGAAAACATTACCATTATCAAAGATTAAGTTTTTCAGATTGCTACAATAGGGTGCTTAAATATTGACAATGTTTTCATGTTGGATCAATTATTCATTGAATAAGAACAAACTATTGAAACCAGTGAGGCTGCAGCATAACATTGATCTCCTGAAGCACAATGACCCAGAATTCGACCCAAACATCATAAACACCAACCGAGAGCAGCAAACTCGGTCGACTCAAACTTATGCAAACACAGTCGGGCACAAGAACAGTTTTCTCACATTCCATCTCCACCTTGAAAAGTAAGCACAACCACTACTACATACCCAATGTGCAATATTCTGTAATGCAATAACATAATAAATTACAAAAACAAAGTCAGTCGCAAAAACAGCCGTCTCCATGCCTTTTAGCAATAAAAAAACGTTGTTTTTGTAAATCTGGCTCATAGTACCTCGTATGCACATCTTCAAATAACCCATCCACTTACGTCTTATGTTTATAACCTAAATTTTATGTTTTAATCTACCTACTGTGAGCTTTTCCTCATTTCTCACTTACACTTGACGAGTAAATTCTGATTTCTTACAACGGAAAAGCAGCACCACACACAGAGGAATAAAACAAATTAAATCATTAACAGACAATTAAAAAGAAACAGCCAAGAAGGAGCCTTCACTGATGTTGCCTTTATATTTATCTCCGAAAACATATTTCTGGCACATGTCCAGGCAATTAATGGCTAATATACTGAAGGTGTGGAGCTGCTGTGAAGACTGGAGGCTCTTCATGTGGCGCCATCGCTGAGTCTTTCATGTGGGCTGCGTGAGATGGGTATCAAAAGGTGAGACTGAGCGACTGCGCGGCCTCGGTCTGCCTGACGACAGCATCAAGTGTGTGTTTGTGTGCGTACCATATTTTGAGGTTTGGAGGCGTCTCACTCATGTCTTCAAAATACAACCACCGTTCTAGGGTAATGTTCTCTATGGTACATAATCAGGCCTCCGGTCCCGCTCCAGGGGGACATCTTTTAAGTTCTTAAAAGTCTTCCATTGCAGACTTTGACAAATCTGTGCACGGTGTGAGACCTTCTTCTGAATCTCAACACGAGACATTTTCTCAAGAGAATACCTGATACGCAATATGTGAAAACCATATGTGCATGAAGTTTGGGGTTTGCCTTTCATTATCGTCTAAATGTTTGACGAAATCAAAACGCCGAATCCTTGTCAGACTTCTGACAGTAATCCTGCAGGAGGTACGAAAACGCTCTGATCTCTCGAAATGCACGGCCCGCTTCTTTTTCTTTATAAAGCGAACGCAGAATAAACCTCCTGTTGTAAAGCAAAACCAGAGACATGCTTTGAATACGTCCGCTAACATTGTCACTTCATCCTTCACATGTTGTTTTGCGCGTTCTAACAATGAAAAAGCACGTAACGCAGGACAAACAGGCTGCTACGCTTTTAACACGAGCCAAAAAATAAACATGGACTGTATGAAATAGATGATGTGGGATAAACACTGTAAGTCAATATGAGAACATCCAGACCCACATGCGGCATCGAGCAGATGTGAACTGACCTCTGACTCGAGGAAAAACACAAACACTGGATTCATTTACTCTGGCAAACAGAGAATGGCGCAACGGACCGCCACAATAAGAGATTGTAATACATTAGAATGCACATTTCTGACCAGAGAAAGAAACAGATGAGAATTGTGTGTAAATATTAAAGGTTGAATCTCACGAAAACATATTCCAGTTCACTCATATACATTGTTTAACTTTCATGAACAAAATATCAATATCAGAGTTATTATTTTGTCCTTAGTTTTATTTCGTTTTATTCATATTTCAAATTAGCATTTACATTTAGATGTTTAGTTTTTATGTATTTTTTTAGCAATTTTGTGATATGCTTTTTTTATTTATTTGTTTATTTTTATGTTGCTATATAACATGTATTTATTTTTATTTGAGTTTTTGTTTACTATTATCATTTTAGTGTCAGTTTATTTCCGAGGCAACATTTCAATTTTAACAGAAATGTTTTCAACGTTTTATTTTGAGTTAACTAAAACGCAAAACGTTTTTTAGGCTTAAGTATAGTTTAACAGGTTTACAATGTGTAAAGTTTAATAAGCGTCATCTGCAATGCGTTTGGATTTAATGAAACCATAACATTTGAAGATACACTTTAGTATTTACTAAAGACCGTTTCATTGGATGCGCGCGCCTGTACTGCAGTTAACTTTCGCTCGTTGTTTGTTTATCGGTCTGGCTAGTGTTTAATAACATTTATATTTTATTTCAACTATGTTAATATTAATTTATATAATATTACTTTTATTGTATAATAATTGTAATAAATAAAGTTTGTTGAATTTTGTTGAATGGCTCCTGTAGTTTGGTTTATTTAGTTTGCATTTAAAGAAACCGTATAGGACCTTGAAATCTAGCGGTTGAGCTTGGTATCGCAGTCTAACTTCAAAATATTGGAGAGGCAAGTTTAGCCAAGTAACAGTTCTTGCTTGTTATCAGAAATAATCTACAGGCACTCTATAGTTTGTGATAGAGTTTTTTCCATTGGGAAAAACCTGAATATGTCGGATTACTTGGATATTAATCCGTCCTTAATAAAAGAAACTATTTGCCAATGGATTTGTTGTTTAACTGGCCTTTAGACATAGGCAACTGTAAAAATAGTAGTCAAATATAAAATAATGTTTGCAGTGTACTGCGATACTGAATGCCACATACTTTCTAGAACAAAGCAGGTATCTGTGATCTTCTACATGGTTTGTTTTCTCAATAGCGCCGCGTTCCACTGACACAACGCAAACTGCACTGCAGACCTGTTATCTAACAGTGTGAATCACTCATTCCATGCCTACCGCCAGCCCGTGCCATCTGCACAAGCAACACCTCGAACAAACCCAACAAAGCTTCTGAACTTTTCTTTAGGATTTCCGGCAGAGTTTGATATTAAATCATTGCACTGTGTGGGGTGTTTAGTGAAATAACTTGAAAGCTTAAATCCGATTAAAATGATTACTCGTATAACAGTATACTTTGTTATTTATTTTCTTCTTATCCCTGTTTTTTAAATCCCCCTAGTTTTGGATCTTCAATTTATAGCGTTTACAAAGCCAAACTAAAACAAAATGTGCCTAGTAGATAAACACAGATGAACTTCGGTACATGCAGAACTTGGCAGCTATATGGTCAGACTCATCCTCTCACATCTGCACTGAAAACCAATCAAAATGTAAAACAGCCTGGCTCATTTGCATACCAGCAAACCAATGCATATAAAAAGTGGTTTAGACTTGTATGACTTTCTTGTGTAGAACATATAAATAATGTCAAGCAGCTCTTTGACATAGAATTAAAATATACCCTAACCAGAATTGTTAAAAAGCAGCTTAAAATATCAACATACGTTCACATATACTGTATATATACAGTATAAGACAAGCATTGGACCATTAATGTCATCCAAAGCCAAGCGCACCATAGACACGTATCACAAAACATTGCACCAAGCGCTCCCCGGGCAGCAACCAGAACTCTGTCAGAGCTCATCCCAAACAGAATCTCCCAGTAAAAAATAACAGTGGACATCTTTGTCTAAAACATGGTTTTATATGCTCTGAAAGCCCTGATTTAAAATCAGAAAAGAAGGGACGAAAAGGAAAACAAAGGGCGGACGGCATCGCCGACAACAGAACGATTGTCTCCTCTCGCACCACTTTCATCCACTCGCCTCGCCGTCTCATCAACACACCTGCTTTCAGGTGGGATCAAAGCAGGTAGTTTCATCACAACGGCAGAATCCAGGGGAGACAGATAGCCGGTCTTGAGAAGGCTTTAGAGCCCTGCCGCTCACTATAACAAATAGGTTTCTACTCTCGCCCGTCCCTCCCCTTAGATGTGCAAGGTCTCTCTGCAGCTCAGTGTTTTCGAGAAAGAGTCTGACACACCAGAGAGAATAACCTTAATCAAACGCTGTCTCTTCTTACCGCTGGAGGGACGAACGTGCGGGGAAATCTATACATTTGTAGCCTTTGGGGAGACATTGGGTTTCTGACTTGAACTAGTCTTTCTTCAGACGTGGTTGGGAGAAAATGAAATGGTGTAACTGAGGAACAAATCAGTTCCTTCTATACAAAAATATACACAGAAGTGTCCGAGAAATGAATATTTAAACTCTTTTATGCTCATTTTAAATCGTGCACACAAACATCTGCATGCAACGTCGACCTCTCATTTAATGCAGAAGAGATCCACACGATTGCAATACCTAACGTTTGTATGAAGGCTTTTCCATCTCTATGTCCGTTAGGCAGCGCACCTGCTATTAAATGACCAGGAAATTACAAGAAAACCAATTGAACCTCAGAGTGAAGAGCAAGGTATGCATCATGCTCCTCCAAAGCTTTCTTCTCCCTGACAAGATCCCCAGGCCGGGTGAAGCACTCATGCACACCATCCACATCTGCGGTTGAGACCGGTGAGCTTGCAGGATGCCGTACACCCTCCGCCAACCACTGTAGCGCCAAGAGCAAATCTGTTATAAGAGCAACTAGGCAGAGTGTGATGTGTTCATTACAGAAGGCCATTAGTGTTTATTTACAGCGTTGAGACTGCGGGGAGAGGTTCTCTCATCTCTCTTTTAGGAGTACAGGGCGGTCTGCCAAACACGCTAGCAGCTTTTGAACGGGCACAGGGTTGGTTGGTTCATAACATTTAAGGCTGGTCTGCCAGAGGGAGGATTTGAGCATTCAATGAGAAGATGAGCAACTGGCTTCATTATCTCACTGACTCGTCCCTCGTACACAGAAACACTACAGTAAGATTTTTGCAGATGGGAAATTTAGGGAGTTAGCCATTAAAATGTTACAGGTTTGAATAGAAAAATGATGTAGATAAGCTAAAAGTATCTTTTAAGACTCTCTTCAGGGCTGTCAGGGAATAATATAATGTTACGTTATTTCATATAATGTTTTTGTATGCCTAATTGTTATACAATGTAATCGAATGTAACAAAATATAATATTATTAGTATCTTAAGAGTGCTTAATTCAATCATGAAACGCTGTCAGTTAAAAATATATTATAGTGATGTAATGCAATGCAATGTATAGTGATGAAACTTTACTCTTTGTCAGCATTATTGTTATATTATTAAACTTAAAATATAATATTACAAGTATCTTTAGGGTTAAATAATGCTTAATACCATTATGAAAAGACCATGCAGGGTTGTAAATTATTAATGTAATATAATGTATAGTAATTTAATATTACTCTTTGTCTGAATACGTGTTATGTAACATCATTTAATATAATAAAATATAATATTTCAAGTATCTTTAGGGTTAAATAATGCTCAATACAATAATGAAAAGACCATGCAGGGTTGTAAATTATTAATGTAATATAATGTATAGTAACTGAATATTACTCTTTGTCTGAATACTTGATTTATCAATTAATATAATGAAAAATAATATTACGAGTATCTCTTAAGGTTGAAAAATGCTTAATCCACTAATAAACAGACCCAGGGTGCCAATTAATGTAACAATGTAATGTTACAATAAAATAAAATAATGTAATGTAATGTAAAACAAATAATAAATAAATGAATAATTAAAAATAATGAATAATTAAAATAAACAAAACAGAAATAATGTAACTTACATTAATGCATTTGGAAGACATGTTCTTCCAAAACAATGTGATTCCATAAAACACCAGAAACATTCATAACGTAATGTAATTGAAAATGAAAATGGTCAAGCTCTTGAACCGTTCACACACAAACCAGTCCATTTACTAGGCGGGTGGTGATTTGCTGAATGAATCAATCAGTCTGTGTTAGAGAGCGTGTGTGTGTGTGTGTGTGTGTGTGTGTGTGTGTGTGTGTTGTGCGTCTCAGTGTGAGAGCGAGTGAGAAACAGCAGGCTGTTTTCACATGATGGCATCTCCACCTGTCTGCTCTGACATCTGAGGGGCCGTGACATCCGTAGCCCACGGCGACAGGACCTGCACTCACGCCGTCACCGTGTGAAGCAACAAGCTTAAAACTAGCAAAATCCAGCTTTAACAGAGCACAAAACATACAAGACCAGAACTCGCATTATACACTGCTGGGTGACCTTTACCACTGTAAGATACTTCTGTGAAATTGGTTTTGTGGTATTTTCCCCCAACTGTAACCCCCCCTGCATGGGCTCTGAGCGCATGTGGTACAGCGATGCTATCAGATATGATGTTATTTTGATATATACAATGCAGTAGATGATATAAAGACACCGGCAAGGTAGTGGTCTAGCTTTTGTTGAAACTAGTAACTTTGTATTAGCATTATTAGTATTATTGCTCCTGTATGACATAACGCTTATTGCTCCCTGAAGTCGCTTTGGATAAATGTCAATGTACAGCAAACCTCTTGTGATGACACAGTGCAATGGATGTTTAACTGTGTTTCGAATAGGATCACAGTAATACTGTATTAATGGACGAAGGTGTCTGTGTTTACATGTATGAGAATAGGTTTTGTTTTGTGAATGCTGAGATCAGAGGAAGTCTGATGTGATCTATGTAGTCTACAGCATTCAGGTGATGGTAACACATCCCTGCACAGTAGTCTGAAGAGATGAACCATGAGAGGAAGATCAAACACTCGCACACGTCCCCACAAAGACTCACAGCAAACTTAAAGGAATAGTTCACTTTCATAATACATTTTCATGATCATTTACTCACCCCCGTTTCATCCGAGATGTTTATGTATTTGTTTCTTTAGTGGAAAAGAAATGAAGGTTTTTGATTTTCTCCATATAGTGGACTTCAATGGACTCCAAACGGTTGAAGGTCAAAATGACAGTTTCAGTGCAGCATCAAAGGGCTTTAAACGATACCAGACGATGAATAAAGGTCTTATCTAGTGAAACGACCGGTCATTTTCTAAAAAATATAAAAAAAATGTATACGCTTTATAAACACAAATGCTCGCCTTGCTCTGTTCTGCGATGCGCGTTCATGACTTCACATAATACGTAATTATGTTGAAAAGGTCACGCTTGACATCGGCGGAAGTACCGAGTCAGTGTTCATAAGGTGAACGTGCAAGTTTTCAACGTAATTACGTAAAGTCGTGAACTGTAATTTTGACCTTCAACCGTTTGGAGTCCATTGAAGTCCACTATATGGAGAAAAATCCTGGAATGTTTTCATCAAAAACCTGCATTTCTTTTCCACTAAAGAAACAAATACATAAACCATCTTGGATGACACGGGGGTGAGTAAATGATCATGAAAATGTATTTTGAAAGTGAACTACTCCTTTAAGGATCCCTAATTTAAACTTTGGAAAAAGGTAAGTAAGGGGTTCAACTCCGAGGGAACATACCAAGGGTCGATAACTTAAGATAGAAGTGTCTGCCAAATGAGCATAAACATCATTTTGGAGACCACTGAAGACGTTCTTATCCAAATAAGTCTTAACAGGAATGGTTTAGGGAAGACTTCATCTATATTAATTGTAATTTGTTTTAAACATAACACAGGTCTATGGAATGTGCTCATTTAGATTACTAAACCGTGTGTGTGCACCAACCCTCAGGATCACCGAGCTGAACCTTCCACCTCACCATCTGTGCCCTGCACTCCTGCCCCTCAAATACTGACAGACCCCCAATGTGTATGTGCCGTGTGGAAAATGTATGCACTCTAAATAAAGAGCCGCTGTCACTCACGCGTTACCATTGATGTGAAACAAACAGTCTGGGGAACAAATTACATCCACAGCAGGTTGCAAGTGGAAAGAGGAGATATCCACATCCTCACAAAAAGATCATATTTGCATTCAAACTTCCCCTGGATGTGTTTAGAAAAAGCTCTACAGACACGTATACCTCTAGTAGTACAGTATGCAATATTCTGGGGCGGTAAACCAGTCCGTTCTTGTAAATAAATGTACTGGATGGCCTTTTACATATAATCTTTATTGCATAAACACAAGGATGTATGGTGTATACCACAGACGAACCCCAAACAGATGCCATCCATATCTCATGATAACTCATGATGCAAAGACCTCGTACACTCCCCACATTCTTGCTTTACTATATATAAGTTCATAAAAAGTTAACATATTTTGTTTTTTTACTTACTGGTCCTCAAGGTTTCCCACATTTTTCACAAAGGTGTACGTCAGACAGTAAGCATCTCTCGGTACGGTTAGTACAGTCCTACATTTTATATCAAAATTGCACGGAGCCTGTCGTCGAAAATTTGTAATAAATATCTTTCAGGGATTTGCCGAAGGTGGACAAGCATTTATGGAGGGCGAGCATCAAAATCTTGAGGTGGATTGTGGGATTGACATTGTGTAGGTTTTCTTCAGTTTCACACTGATCTTCATTTTCTGTCCATGGACATTTTTAAAACGTTAAGTACGGCATTCAAAACATGAACTCCAGTCTTAAAGCATTTTCATATAGATTCCACACTTTGTATAATAAACAACTAGCAACTTACTGTCTACACACGTTCCCAATTAGATTTACATAAAAAAATATTACTTTGGCTATATTCATTTGAAGCACTATAATACATTGACCATATCACCATGTACATTCAAGGCAGTGATTTTATAGGTTATGCTCTATAATCATACAGAACATTTAAATCTATTCACAACATTATCTCAAACAGGCAGGCATATCCGTGTCTGCAGGGCTCTAGGATCCACTTACAGCTACTAGGAAGATAGCCGCAGATTTTAAAGTACACTTACTGCGCAGGACTCGGCAGGAGCGCAAGAAATATAAATCAGACATTTTTGAGTCAGTACATCGGGAAATGTTTCATTCAGCCCGCAATGAAGCTCAGGGCATGTGGAAAGAGTAATAAATCAGTTAAATATTCTCAAGAAGCTGCAGGAAACATGGGCCACCTTCTGCTGGAGCGTCTGACGGTGATTTGTGACAGCACTCGCCTTAAGTCAAATAGTGCTCCAATCCGTGTTGACCTCGTATTTTCTCCTGTTAAACTTCCCCTTACATTTATAATGTATGTAAACCTGAATATGAGAGATGTGACACAATAGCAGAGCACTAACAGAGATGCTAGACGGTCAGTCTATTGGGTAGATTAGCGTATTGTCCTTTTTGTGTTTTCAAGTGTTAAGAATTGGACATTTAACTTTATTATTAAATGACTTTGCTATTATCTTTACTGAAAATATTTGGAAATACATTTAAAATAAAACAGAAAATAAAAAAATAAATATAGAAAACACTTGCATTATATAATGTGTATTAATCCCTGCACACCGCAGGACAATATTCTTTCTATATTTTGAAATTCTATCTTATTTTTATTAAGATTTCTGTTGTTAATCTCTATACAGATTCATGTTTCTATTTAAATCCCACTCCTAGTATTTTTTATTCGTACATTTTTTAGTAATTCTATTCTTTTGTTGTTTTATAATTTGTTTGTATTTTATTACCTCATTTTCAATTCCATTCCATTCTATTCTTGAACTGTCTAGAAAAGCTGACAAGACATTTTTCAACGCATCGGTAAATGTGCACCTGACAAAAAAAGGAAATTGAGATGAAACGAATTGATTTTAAAATAGAATCGACCATATCTCGTACATACGAGAACAGAATTTACTCATCACCAACCACACGGCAAACCCCTGAACACAGCCGCAGGCGTGTTTGCTTTGACGGACACCTATCACATTTCCTTTATACCGTAAAGATCACCTCTAGTTGCTAATTCAATCCATTATATATTTTCCAAATTGATGTCTGTTGTCATGGTGACAACTGCAAAACTGTTGCATTGTGATGCTCGATACTGAAAATGTCCTCTAACAGCAAGTAATATTTGACTTTAAAGTAAACAGTCTACAGTATGTGACATTATTGGATGCCTCAAGAAACGGCAGCTCATATCTAATAAATGCTGTTGTACTGCATGCAGGGAGTTTATGCCCGGAGCAAACGCACAAGAGCTCATTTCTCAGCGGATATACTGGATCTGATGCGTCCTCCAAAAGATAATAACTGTCAGAGAGCTCATGAGGTCGCACACAAACATCATCTTTCTGGATTTGTACACATACATGTAAACTGTTCACAACACGATGTGTACAAGCTCAACATGGTTTGGTTAAAATTGCTTTTAGTATTTTTAAGTTTCGTGCATTCTTCTCATTTCTGTAAAGCTGCTTAGCAGCAATGCTGCGAATGCGCTATAGATGCAAGTCTAAACTAAAATAAATATATGACCGTTTACATACTTTGTGTTTGTGATGTCGTAACAAACCGCTATAAAAGCAATGCACTTTGCATTCTGCGTGTTAGTCTACACAGTACACGGGAGCAGCGAAAGTCTTGTTCTTCATGACAAAGCGTTCGCTTTCTCTATATGTACTTCCACCCGTGATTGACAGCTCTAGTTCAGAGTCACCTCTCCCACGCATCAGCGGCGCGAGAATAAAGGCTGGTTTTTATGAAAAGCACACAGCATAAAATCCATGTGCCATCCCTGGAGCTCAAGGCCAAATTCTGCCCCGTCTTCATGATGGAATCCTGAACTTGGTTTGAACTTGAGATATTAAAGGAGGACAGCCGGTGACATCCCTCAGCACCATCAAACCTGCCAACACGACTCACTGGAGAAGTGATCCGATGAACTCTGCCCGAAATAACATCCTGGCTGTTGGTCATGAGCTAATGGGTGAGAAGCGCTTACTTCCTGTGCGAACAGTGTGGAAACATGGCACGACGCGCCAAATTCAACAAGCGTCTGGTGATACGTTGTCACATTATGCACATTGACGCATTTGGCAGACGCTTTTATCCAAAGCGACCTACATTGCATTGACTATACATTTAAGTTTCTGACTATGTGCAATCGCTTGGGATCGAACCCATGACCTTGGCGTTGCTAGCCAAGTTTTAGCTTTTTAGTTTTAGACATAGGTCTAAGCGCCTAGACCAAGCTCTTAAAGTTATTTTCGGGCTTTGTATTGGATAAGACAGTTGAGAGATCACAAGGCATCATATATTTGGAGAGAGGGAAGCACCGGACTGATTTCATCTGGGATGAGACAGAGAGAGCCTTGGCGACTGAACTGGATATATCAAGAGCACTAAAGAGGGCACTAGACCATCTTATCACCGGTATGACAGGCCTGATGAACAGATTTCAGTGGAACGGAGAGGCTTTGATCAGATAAACTTTATCTCCGCCAGACAGCAGAGAGAGAGAAAGTGTGCACACGTGTGTGTGTGTGTGTAGGCAGTCGAGCAACACAGATGGTGTTGTCCAAAGTGCAGCAATTAGATTCGGTTTCTGGATAAAGCCTCTTTCTTACCAAAACAACTGAAACAAAGAAGACAAAGTATGACATATTAGGAATAAACTCAGGAGCGTTTTGGTAGGCTAAGGTAAGCATCACTTTTAATATTGCTCACGCACTATGACTATGTGTTGATTTGTAATCTTTCTAAGCTTACAGTGTTCCCTCAACGGGCAACACAAATGGGCGAGAAACCCCCTACACGTACATTCAAAGACAGGTGAGTTAACATGTCCCTTTAACGAATTTGTTAACAGTCTTGTCGTTTTTCATGAGCGTCACACCTTTACTATTGTAAATGATGTACACACACTACTGTGGAAATGTATGAGAACGTTTTATTTGTGAAACCCCCCAAAGCACCTTTCATCGCCCAAAACTGAATGTTGCAATGACTGATGCATAGAAACAGATACATCTCAGAACCATCAATCATGTCCACACCAGCGTGCCAATGCGGGTCTCGTGGCAACAGGAGGAAATGACACGACATGTAGCTAAATGTCAATGGTCATACACCAACATTCACACAACACATTAATAAAGAGAAACTCAATATCAAATCTGTCCCCAGGAGGGTCTTGGAGAATCCGTCTATCAAACTCGACTTCTCTCTGTATAAACAATACAAGTCTTTATAGTATGTGTCAGTTTATCTTTGTTGTGCGTTTCGTTACTAAAGTGACAAATGTAGATACAATAGGTATGCCTATATACAGCTGCGGGAAAGTCATTTTCGTTTTTTCTATATGTACTATTTATAGGTATGCATATGGGAAAACAATCATTTTTGTTTCATTCCGTGAATTACTAACAACATTTCTCCCAAATTTCACACAAAAATATTGTTTCTATTTGCATTTAGTATTAGTAAAATGAAAAATGGAGAAACAGGTCAAAACAACAGAAAATATGTTATGTATTTTTTCAGACCTCAAATACTGCAAAGACAACAAGTTCATATTCACTTTTAAGTGAAACTATAAATCTACATGTATTTAGGAAAAGGTTATGTTATAATCTGTATTTTTATCACTGTTTATATGTGTCTTGTCATGCTGTCTGTCTTTCACATTGCTGTCGGATGACTTTATTTAACTCCAGAGGTTTGATTTTGTTAAAATTCAAAAGACACTGAACTGGAATGACAACAATCATATACATCTAGAAACGCTGATTAAATCAAAACTTGAAATGGTCTTTACATTTTTTCCGCAGCTATACTGTATATGGGTAGTGGATAGATAAACCGTGTCCTATGGTGTGATAGCAAAAATGTAGAAAAAAACGTAATCAATCTAATGCTATTTTATTTTATAAATGTAAATATTAATAACATAAAATAACAAATGATTATCAGTTGCTTTTCTCATTTTTGCTGTCACACCATAGGACACAGTTTATTTGTCAACTACCAATATATTTATATTCTATGAACTGCGGTGTTTAAGTTACGAGCATAAATGCAATGTTTGCATATTCTTTTATATTTATTCATGATGCTGCCAACTTTCCTCTTTAACTGTCAGTGTTTTATTATATATACTGTGTTTACTGTTTATATTACAAACCGAGGGCCAGGTCAAAACTGTTGCTTTTGGTGACAGATGGTCGAACAAAATTATTTAAAATTCAAGACACATCTAGGCAAAAATATACAAAAACTAGCAGCTGTGCAGGGTTAACCTGACATCCCTCTGTTCTCATTCAGGTGAACTGACACAGCATTAATGTATTACATGTGTGCCCGGTCCTGACAACACCCCGGCTCACCCATCAGCACTCATGACTGGGCGACGGACGCCATATCGGCCCTCGCGAGCCCTCTCACAATGGGCTGAAAAAACAGCCGCATACCACCGTCAGACCCACGGTCATCACTAATCCACAGAGAAAACGATGAAGTCAGGCGGTCAGACAAAAGCATGTGATTTGACTGAAAAGGTAAAAAGGTTTTTAGGCTGCTTTAAAACTCCTGCATGTGAAAGTTAGCAGGAATGCAACCTGCCCAAATGCTCCTCCGGGACGTCGGCGCTCATAAAGATCTTCCCCTCCGACTGGCGGCTTGAAAAGAAGCGAGGATAAATTTGCTCAGACGAGGGATCATGAAGTTGTTGAAATGTATATGTTGAAGGTCTTTGACTGCATATCGAGGCCCGCTTGACAAACCACATTCAGGTCCAATTCCACCTGCCAGGAGCCGAGTTATTATTGGCAGGGAGTTAAAACACGTGCTTGTAGTCTTGCCTTCTTGACATGAGCCGGCATTAAACTGCTGTTAAAGTGTGTCTGCAGTGCTGTGGAGGTAAACCGCTTTGCTGATAATGAACCTGCTCCGCTGCCACACCAGACGGCGCTGACGGTGATGGATGTCTGCCAGAAGAAAATGTTTGTGTGGTTTGGAAAGAGAGACGCAACATCACGCCTGCCTGTCTGTCTGTACCCGTATCTCACCGCCACATTGGAAGAACCACGCAGACAGAGCTTCAAACCTGCATGCAATGGGCTCTCTCCTTCCAAAACTTAAAGTCTCAAAACAGAAAACAAGAAGCCAGAAAGTTAAGAGAAAGCGGTTATCTTCTCGTTGATGATGTGGTGCTTATCTTGACCCAGTTTGCTGCTGGAGGAAAAACGGTTCGGTATATTTGTGTTTACAGATCCTCTGCAACTTCTGTCCATATATATATATAAAAATGTCCCAATCAGATCTTAATGCAATAAAAATTGTGGTTATGTGTTTGTCACAGTAGCTATTAATTCGTGCTGGTTTTAATACCACCAAAAATGAACAGTATATATTACACTTTACACATTACTAACTTACACTAAAATAAAATAAGAAATGCTGTCTTAGCAATAAACTGAAATAAGTTTGGGTGAGACACTAAAAAAAGTATTAACAGATACAAACACATTGGTAGCAATAAAACGAACAAACAATAAATTAAATTAAAAACATTAAATTAAATTGACAACTAAAAACAAAAATTAAAACTAATTTAAAACAATTTAAACTACAGAACAACTAAAATACAAGGCTCCAGATTGACAGAAGCGCTGCCGGTTGCGGGCACTTGAAAGACGTTTTCTTTCAAGCGGAGATGCATTGGTTACTATAATATCTGAGCGTGAAAAAAAGAACGCCAGCTGCTAGCGTTTTAAAAAAACGAGGCGTTTCTGTTGGAAACAATTGAAAAAAACAGCCGGCAGAAACGCTTCGGTGGACACAGCCCCTAATAACTATAAATGAGAGGGGTGTGCTTAATTGTCATGGAAATAATAATTGCACCTCATGATCACACATAATTGCTCATTTCTTCAAGGGTTAATATGTTTCATTTGTGCTCGCAGAACTCTACAAAACAGTCCGTTTAACCAATCACAGATCTCAAAATACAGTTACAATGTTTATAAACATCCACTGGGAACATCTGTTAGGTGCTCAGGCTCCACAAACTTTTATATGATTATGAAAACTTTAATGAGCTTTAGTAATAGTCCCAGAAGCATGAGGAATGGCACTGTTAACTCCACAGAGATCTTCAGACCCCGAAAATCTATTATGAACGTGCTTGTGAAGGATTTCCCCACCCGTGGTGTATAAGACCTTCAGACGCATAATCTAATGCATTTCATGCTCAGCTCTGTCTCAGTATTCTTATGTTGGATGTGACACACCGTACATTAGGTTATGGGAATATCAGACTTTCTCTGCTCTGTACCTGGCAAAGCAAACGTCCAGTAGAAAGTATCTAAACATTATACAGACAATACATTTGCTTCTGTAAATTACAATAAATTGTAATGAAAGGGCTGTAATGTGATGGAAAACAAATTGCTTTGAGATTGAGCTTCTGCACGGTTTTGGTCTTTGTGAGTGCAATTCCAACAAAATTTTGTTTTATAGCTATATGATTATGTTTACAGTAAAATCATGATAACTTGTTTACTGTATTTATTCTGAATGATAACTTAGATTGTTACATTTCTGATTTGCAAACAGTTTAATTGGATTGTTAAAAATGTAATATGAAAAAAACAAATAAACAAGTGAATAAATAAGCAAGCTGATTTTCTAAAACTAAATATATATTTTTAATAAAATACAACATTAATAATAAGTAAAATAAATAAGCAAGCTGATTCACTTAAAACAAATTATAAAAAAAAAAATAATAATAATAAATAAGCAAGTCATATATTTATCTATCCCTTTGGCAAGAATAAGGTTTAGTTTATTAGCATATAGTTAATGCATTTGCTAACATAAACAAAAACTGAACAAAATGTTTTTTAAACATTAATTCATCTTCGTTAATATTAATAATAGATATTTACATTTACATTAAGTCATTTAGCAGACACTTTTATCCAAAGCGACTTACAGAGAGATATCATTACAGTTTGTTAATGTGCATTGGCTATGAAAACAGATACTTTCTGATTTAAAAAAGCATAGTTAAATAACCATTAACAAATATTACTAAATGCTGTAGAAGAATGTTAACAAATAAAACCTTATCGTAAAGTATTACCGCTTTTCATTGTTACACTGTGAAGAAAATGAGGAAAAATATCCTTGAATGCAATGAAACTGATGCCTCAGCAGAAACCCAGCGTCTGCATTGAAAACGTTGACATTTGATGTTATTTGTATCTCAAAAGCAAAGCAGGTTGTTTTCTCTAATGCAGCATCTCAAATGAGATCACGGGTGGTGTGGCAGACAGGGGAGGGCAGGCTGATGGAACAGGTTAGGGAAGACGTGCACTTTCTCTCGGAAGATTAAAGGGCAGATTGGAGTCTGCCACGCTCCTTGATGCACTTAGGCGGGAATATTGCGCCGCTTTTGAAGGTGACCTTCACGGAGTGTCAGGGTGCAAACGCGCAAGACTTGAGGTTTGTGTGTGAGTGGTCGCATATGTTTGCTTTCTGCTTCAAAATGTATCAATATGGTCTGCCCGAGTCTGATGTCAAATCACACTTCAGTGTTCAAACACAGAATCCAACAACTGTAAATATTTGCCTGTAAAATGCAAAACAACACCATGTACGGCTGACAATACAACACCCGAAATCTAAGGGTGACAAACATAGTAGTTTGTCTGGATCAAGATTTTTGTTATAGATAACATTTTGTTATCTCAAAGCTCTTTTTTGGTTCAATGAAACACAAAAAATGTGTTTAAACTGTCTGTTTATCATAACCCGATTGACAATGGAAAAATGATGATTTATAATTTCAGCTGTCGGGGTACGACTTGACTTCAACCCATGTATAGTTTTTCTCAGTTTTATGTTTCAAAAAAGCTCAAGCTACTCCATCTTTTAAAGGGAATACCCACATCCAACGGACACAATGTGGCACTTACACAAGATAGACGAGCGTTTAATAAAGGAGTCCAGGTGAGATTGTTGTCGCAACGATCAGATATCTGTCCGTCAGACACCTCGAACATTCATTTCCCTCCTGTCGGTAAGACACGTGGAGGAACAATAGCCCTCTCCAAGCAGCCGCCCTTTAGTTTAAAGGTCAAAATGTCCAGGCAGGAAATAACATCATAATGTTGGTACCTGATATCCAGTGCATCTCTTTCTGTCTCCTCCTGAAAGCACAAGATCCACCGACCTTACCCGTCTACTACTGCAATAACAGTGTCAGTGGTGTCAATCATCAGATACATGGACTGGTATGAACCCTTATAAAAAGGTGATTGTGATAAAGCATTATTTAACACAGGTCAGGCTCGGAGCTCCCTGGGGCTAACTAACCCATGAGATAGATGCTCATGTGTAAACATGTTCGCTGCTGCTAACCATTTACTGCATTTACATTGTAGCACGTCTGGGTTTATATTATGCATTCTGACTATTCAACACAGTCTCACAGGACATTGTCAAGAAATGTAATCTATTGACTTGCGTTCATAGACACGAATTTCCCCTTTCTTACGTGTCACTCAGCACGACTTTTAATCTAACGTATTGCGATAATATGTCGTCTCGTTCATTTAAATATACATCATTGCGATCTGATGGGAATTCATACCTATTTTACGAGGTGGCTCATTCGTGTTCTGATACCTGTTTTCCTCTGTGACGTTTAAGCAGGCCTTAATCTTTGCTTTGCCATCTCGTTTTTTGCTAAATTAGCCTTTGCGGCTGTGATGTTAGGGCTTGGGGTGAGGAAACTTGGCTAGCCACCTCCTAAAATGTACGACTTCCTTTAATATCGGGTTATAAATATATAAACGTATATACACACGCGGCCTGTGTATTGAACGTCGTGTTGACTGACACGAAAAAAGGGGGACATTTGTGTCGATGAACACGAATCAATAGATTCTAAATGTCGTACCTATATCTCACGAACTGCGGTTGGACTATTTAATGCAAATTGCTCACAAACACAGAAAATGCTTTATTATAATGTTGGATATGTACAAAACTCAAGAAGATTTTCAGGAGTCAAATTGTAAAAAGTTATACAGTACAAAGTGGGGAAAATAAGTAACAGGATTTTACAAAGAATGTAATGTAATCTAGGGCGGTTTCAGAATAACAATATCGCATTTTTACTGCGTGATTATTGTGGCCGAAATAATTACAACAACAATATTATCACGGTATCTTTTTATTTCTTTTATTTCAAAAGAAATAACGCTATCAGTGAAAATCATTCTAAAATGAATTTCTTTTGTTTTCTTATTTTGGGCCAATGAATAATACTAAGAAATACAAGGGAGGCAGACAAATGTTAAACGTGCAAATGAACAACCTTCTATTTCAGAGTGTGATTTAGATATCGGCACTGAATTATTTACAACACTATTGTATGTATAGAGCTCTCAGTTATATCTAACGTTAGATTCAACCTCCCCACGCGTCACAATAAAAAACAAACTTTGATCGGTGGATTAACATTCTCAAATCCAAGTTAAGTGGTTCACTGGAAGCAGAGATGACCAGCATCTATGCAGATGATCTAAAGTCTGCCCGCACTGTATCTTTATCAGCTATCATCAATGTTTCCAGGCCAGATGAGTCGGCGGAATAGTGTTACATAGTTGGCCTTGTACTGCACCAGTGACTTCATTCATTTGAAGTCCTCCACTGAACAGAGTGCCTCACAACAAAGACTTTCATTACCGTGGTCCATGAGACCCACACAGCGAGGATGAAGATGAAGGAAATCAGGGGGTGCTCACATAACCATATTGTTAGACTGAAAATAATAATGTTCGACTGGCTGAGCTCCACGTCTCAAAGGAAAGTCAGACATTGATGGTTAAAACAGGAATGAGATATTCATTCATTTAATGTTAATAGAGTTACTAACAAATAATTTTATTAAATCATTTGAATACTTCCAGCATGCAAAATTGCGCAAATGGGAATGTGCAATATCGCTATTTTGACATTCTCCATCTTGGATTTTCAGATAAGGTCAAGCTGATATCAATCTTTACAGCATTTCAATTTGGGAGGTCAAAGTTAAGCAAACACATTGTTTGGAATGCACAACTTTTGCATGAGCATTCGCAATTTCGCATGACAACCAGCCCAAATACCCTAGCAACCACACAGCAATGCGCCTACCTAAAAATCCACCTGACAGCCACCTCAGCATCAGTTTTGCATGGACAAAAATCAACCAATAAAAAATAAAAATGGAAACACACTTCTCCTAAACCCACACACGCTAAATGCAATGCGGGTTATCATTCCACACAAACAGGAAGAAACAATAACATTTTCCAATATCACATTAAAAAAACTACAGATGCAGAAAGGTTAAAACCGGGGTAATGATGAAGCCCACTGATCCATTGACTAAATTTCTCGTTTCATGCGCGTGTGAAATGATCCCGGTAGCCTCTGATCAATAAAGCGAAACCGTAAAACCGCATCTCTGATGGTAGCAATAGCAATCAGATTTCATTAACTGTCCTTCAGGAATCGATACGCTTCCCTCTTAAAACTGATGCAGTTATTTGGGCTGGCGGTTTCAGGGGTAAATGGTCTAAGAGAGGGGCAGTTAACCCGGACACTAGCGGCTGGGGCACGAGGGAGCAATTAATGCTTTTCCAGTCAGCGTCGGCTGGACGGCAAACAACATCAAGGCCGATGCGTATGAGTTACAGGTTCAGGGTCAGCGTCTGAGAATGCAGACAGACACAGTCTGGGTGCTCCGAATGGACACCTATTACACTGACAATGAAAAAATCAATGTTACAAACTCAGATTCCTGTGTAGCACGTGTTTGACTGACTAGATAAACAGCTTCTCGTCTCATGTCTCCAGCGTGGAGTAAAATAATGGAACAATTATCAGACTGTCAGGGCTAATCGTAGTGTTTGATAACTGGTGGTTTTGTCTTTGTATAATTAAAGAGAAGTGAACATTACTTAATGGAATCATTTAAAATGGGTCTTTAGATAATCCTTTTTATATTTACTGAAACTGTCGTCTGTTGCATTCAAAGCTCATTTGGAAGTGGCACATGGTTTTCATGTATCAGAAAATAAGACGACTATTATTTTCAATTGTTGCTCTTAGACAAGTGGTTCTCAAACTTTTCAGATCAATACCACCTTTAATAAAACTAGTTGTTCCAAGGAGCACCGAATGACCGCCATAGAAAATCACAAGAATAAACACTCAAAATAATAGTGGAGCTCTGGATCTTTATCTTTAGACTTTGTCCTCCAATTCTGATGTATTATTAATAATGCAAAGACATTATTATTTATCAGCTTTCAAACTAAAGAACATGTTTTTTCCGTGTTTTTCCAGTAAGTCAGCAGGAATAGTGGAGACCAAACACTTTTCTGTTGTGAACTCTAAACAGTGCTCTGTAAATGACTTTTTATGGGGGATTTATTAGCTTTGTGGGGACGAATGCGAACCTGTTTTAAAGTCAAACAATGTGGAAAGAATATTTACGTGCACTTAAACATCAAGGGAACAGCTGTATATAACAAACAGAGACTCACAGTTTACTGCAGCGGCTCGTCAGGAGTTCAAGTGCAGAAATACATAAGAAGCTGAGAGAGAGAGAGAGAGAGAGAGGGCTAGAGAGAGAGCCGGCGCTCTAGAGCGAGTCTCTCGCCTCGAAGCTCTCGTCCTCTCTGCTCTCGCTCTATCGATCTCGCGCTCTCTCTATCGCTCTCTCCTCTCTCTCTTCTCTCTCTCTCGCTCTCCGCTCTCTCTTCTCTCTCTTCTCTCTTCTCTCTTTCTCTCTCTCTCTCTCTTCATCTCCTCTATATCCTCATAATTGAGCTGCCAGTCACGCACCTGAGTCACGTCGGCCAATGATAAGTAATAAATGCTAATTCATAAATCTATATAAAAACTGCACATAGACTGAGATCTACTGTATTCTTCTATCATGTATAAAATTTTGAAATTGTTTTAAAAACGAAATGTAAATTAATATCGTTATTAGTTTTCTGTCATGTCACGTACCACCGGGGGTCTCTTCAAGTACCACAGTTTGAGAACACTGTCATTGACAATAAAAGAGAGGAAAATGAGACTCAAGTCGTCAGATTACTAGATGTGTCTCTTGATAAAAACAGTAAAAAAGAGGTTCTTTCATATCTCAGCAAAATATTTTTTTGCCATTGCCAACTGAATCTCGATCGCCTGAGATACATGGAACCTGTTCCAATTTCATCTAGTTTTCCCTTCTTCGAATCGTGCCATTACTCTATTCTGCAATGTTCTGCATGTGCTCCGACAATGAAAAAAATCAATTCAACAACGCAGGTGCTATTTTGAAAGCGATCACACTTTACCAGGAGTTTCTAAAGTAAGTGAAAACAGCGGGAGAATAAATCGAGAAATGAGAAAACATCTTATTTTATGGAAAGAAAGAATGCAGACTAGATTCCAATAAAAATTGTGTGCTTAGACTATTTACAGAGACGTGAAACGTTTCGTGCATTCAATAACTTGTTTAGACTTCACCTCTGTTTCAAAAGCTAGTAAACCTTCTCTACTATGTAGACAGCATCATAACATGCATCAAACCCTTATAAGTGACCAAACAGCAGCTAAATATAACACGGGACACTCGACTGGATGATGGATTGCAATACAGTCTGACATTCACATGTTGCAATGCTATTATATCAATACTTCAGAAATGAATAAAATATGTTGTGTATTTTTAACAAACATTTCTTTCGCCATGTCTGCCACCTTATATTTATTTTATCTCAAAGCTTGTTGCAATGCATCATGGGATCTTCGAAACACCCTTTACAGTACATCAAAATAAAGTACAATCCTGGTTTTGTATGCAGCTCGTAAGTTTTAAAACAGAACTTCTTCATTTGAACACAATACCCTCTATCGTTTAAAACATCTCAACCAATCTCGAGCAATACGAGAGGCAAAGCTAACCTCACTTGTCCTGCATTACCAGAACAAATGGTGCATGCCTACGTTGTGAACCCATTCTAATGCAATCACCATTGCCTGTGATAACCCCCTGACATCAGACCCTGATCACAGCCTAGAGCTATAACACAAGTCCACGACGCTGACAGGAAAAACGGAGTTGGAATATTAGCCTGAGCAGGCATACTCGAAATGGCGCTCTGTTAAATTAGCAGGAACATTTGGATGGCCTTTTCCCGTGTGACAGGTGCTGTATGATTTATTAGCAGGGCGTCTTGTGTCTTGATTTTCTTGCCTGTGTATCTCCCACGTGTCAAATTAGTCATCCAGCCTAATAGCTGACAGTTGTTTCAATTAAGTAAGAGTCACTAGAGGTGGTAAGAAGAAGAAATCAAGGACCAAATGATTAGTATTTCACTATGAAGTATGCCATTTCTTCAAAAAAAAAAACTCTGCGAACATGTACAAGATCCAGGTTTGAATCTAAAAATAAGCAAATTAAAACACAGTGGTTTTGTGTCCATGCAATGGAAGTCAATGAAGTCCAATGTAATTTGGTTACCGACATTCTTCAAAATATCTTCTTTTGTATTCTGAAGAAACAAAGTCATAAAGGTTTGAAATGACAAGAGAGTAAACGATGAATCTTGCTTTATTTTTCGGTCGACTATCCTTTTGAATTTAAAGGGAAAGTTCACTCCAAAATGAAAATTGTGTCATCATTCAGTAGAGAGACCTTCAGATACTTTTGTGACAATGGAAGTCGTATTCATATTCCATATTTTTACATGCAAAACAGCACATGTTTGTCACACACAAAAAAATAAATGTACCATTAAATCATACTCTGAACTCACGCAAGCATAATAAAAAGTATAATGTAAGTTAAAGTAAACATGTTTGAAGTGACAAAACATCCCGGCTGCATACGCAGGTTTAAATGAAGAGATCGTTCATTAAAGATAAATGAAATCTATTTCAGTAACACATAAAGCTGCACGTACAGTGCTTATAATAGTATGCTAATGTGAAGTCTCATTAAACCGTAGAAGATTTAATCAAGGTGAAATTCAGAAACCTCATCTGTGATTTAAAATAAAGATTTGCATGAATTCACAATGACCAAAATAGCATTAATTCACATAAACATGAATGTATGGCCCAAATCAGAAATGGATTGAAAATAAATTAAAGGGACAGTTCACTTAAAAATAAAATTCTGTCATCATTTACTCGAGTTGTTGCAAATCTGATGAACACAGAGAAAGATATTTTTTTTTCCCAAACAGTTCTTAGCCACCACTACCAAATTACAATGGTAGTCAAAAGTGCCCCAGAACAGTTTGCTTTCCTACATTCTTCAAAATAAAATAACAGAACCAAGACATTTATGAAGCAATTTTATGGTATATCTTATTATGGTAGTCAATGGTGGCCGAGAACTGTTTGACCATTCTTCCAAATATCTTTCTCTGTGTTCTTCATCAGAACAAAGACATTTACACAGATTAGAAACAACTTGATGGAGAGCAAATGATGACAGAATTTTCATCTTTTGGTGAACTGTTCCTTTAAGTTTTGAGGGCAGAGATGGATGACGCGAGATATATAATACTGTTTTATGCTCAAACTTTATTTCCTTTAGGAAACTTTAGGAGGGCCGGAACGGGGCGACATCCTGCCAGTTTAGTCCTCCTTCAGACATAAAGTGTCTTTGATCGCAGACCATGGGTGCTTCAGCATGACTTCATTAAACGGCACACGTCACCGACGGCACACGACTCCCGTCTCACTTTCTGTCTGAACATAAATCAAAAGCTTCGCTAGAATTCCAAGTAGTAAAATGTTAAGTTGATAGAAATCAGAATGAGATCTTCGTCTTGTTCATGGCTTTTGAAGCCTGTCATCCCATTTTAATAAGACACAGAGTTTTTTCTCTCATTGGATCATGCATATATGCTTTCAGAAAGAAAGCTTCTTTTTTTAGGGGGGAATTTAAATGTGGATTAAATCTGGAATGTTATTTTCATGACATGCACCTCAGTGGTTTCACGGGCCTGGTTTGTGAGTTGACTGTAAGCATTTGTAATTATTGCAGATAAGTATATTTTTAAACTATGATAAACAGTATAATTTATCGTTTTGGCTAAAAGCATTTGGAGGAAAATGATAAATATAAAATACTGCCAGAGTCGGCTGCCATATCACGGACCAATCACAGCTCATTAACAAAACATTTTCCCTGCGCGATGAAAAGAAAGCAAATGTAATACATGCAACCAAACACAGGAAATATCCAGAAATCGCTCACAATGACGCTTGCGATGCATAAATCATCTCAGCCAACCTGCACAGCTTAAAAGGCTCTTTTAATCACGCATCAGTTATCAAACCAGAACAAAACGTCACAGAGACTGAATATGTCTTTGTTATTCTATCTACACTTTAAAAGAGATCTTTCTCTTTTCTTCTCATGAAACTAGGGCATCTCAACAAGCGTTAATTAAACATTCAATGGGCTGAATGAAACTTGCGTGATAGTAAAAGGAATCATCTTAAAATGTAAATGTTGCTATAAATAAATAAAGTATACTGTAAATCCATACTGGATGCTACTGTATAATACAATTAGAAGAATAAGGAGGAAAGGTGAAAAATCTATAGGAGCATATTAAGGTTATTAGGGACACCGTCTTACCCCGAGGAAATCCGCCGGGGAGTAAGAGGTCTTGATTAATGACAAGCATTATTTTAACTTCATTTCTTCAGATAAGAGTCTAAAGACTCCAGAAACTGATTAAGCTGTCAAATCAGAAGAGGTCCTAATGTTGCGATCTCTAGTAAGTCATGTTGGATGATTTCTTGGCGTCCAGATTTACAAAACAAAATAAAGCATCATTTATTATTACTAAATAAAGGTCAAATGTGTCTAGTGAAAGGTGTGATAGACAACTTGTGAAAATTCCTATTATTTAGGCCTAATTACAAAATTATATTATCAACAAAAACAACAAAAATTAGCATTCATTTTCAAATGTTGGCATATTTGGTGATTCCCTCCGGTTTGCATGGACTATTTCAAAATGGAGATTTTTTACATCATCTGAAAGCTGGATAAATAAGCTTTCCATTGATGCGTGGTTGTTGGGATATTTGGCCGAGATACAACTATTTAAACTCTGCATCTAAAGGTGCAAAAATCCAAATACTGAGAAAATCGCCTTTAAAGTTGTCCAACAGAAGTCCTTAGCATAGCTTATTGTCCACAAAATAAAGTGTTAATGTAATGACGGTAGGAAATTTACAAAATGTCTTCATGAAACATGGTCTTTCCTTAATATCCTAATGATTTTTGGCATTAAAGAAAAATGTATCATTTTTACCCATCCAATGTTTTGATGGCTATTGCCACACATTTTCCCTGTGCTACTTAAGACTGGTTTTGTGGTCCAGGGAAAGTGCACGAAAAAAGTACAAAACAGCTTAACTGTGGTGGTATCCTTAAGGGTTCCATTTTGTACCTCTACAGGCACACAACATGTCTTTTTGGGTACATCATTGCACCCTAAAGACCTAATGTGTAGCTTTTATATAGGTACTGTTAAACAAAACTGTTAACTGTACCTTTAGGTACAAAAGGTCCTTGGGAGTACAATTATATGCCCCAAAACATTTTTCCCCTGTAAAGGTACAAAAAGGAGCTCCTAAGAGCACCTCCCCAGCGATGCTATTGTACCTTAACAAGTGCAGTTTTGAACTTTTCTCTTTTTTCAGAAATAGCCTAGTGTCTTACATGTATCTTATTCCTTTTCATTTAAGATCATACAATTTCTCCACTAAAAATGCCAAACTACTTGATCATCTTTTTTCAGGTTTTAATTCTGAATCAATAATGTCTCAAAATCCTTTAAATCAGTCCAATCCTTCGCATGGATTTCACAATCCCGATTAAATCAATGCAGTTGTGAATACCCAATAAACTGTCAACAGGGTCAAAGTTAATCAATTCTATTATAAACAACCCTACAGCATTAATAAACCCTCTCCATTCATCATTACATGTGATCATTCTCTCTGTAGTGTCCCTGAACTTCAGCTTGTAGAATATATGACACCATAGGTCAAAGGAAACATAAAAATGAATAAAATAATTATTTTGAATACAATATACCAAATGCATATGACCGTACTGGATTTTGGCACATGAACATATGCTTGTATGAATGCAGAAAACCGTGAAGCACTTAAGCGTGAATTCCCCTGAAGGCCATCAAATTGTCTCGAGAACCAACGCAACCCTTCACATCTTCATTTAGTTCACCTGAGGCGAATCTGTAGGAACCTACACATCAACATATGTTCCAGTTCATTCCTCCAAATTCAACATTAACCCAATAAACCCATCAACAGCTGGTCAGGAACAATTGGTTTGTGTCTGTGGGTTTCTTATATCTACACAACTGGATTTGACATTAATGCTGGAGGTTTGTGGTGCATCCCATCCCACAATGCACTGGGAAATTCAGACCAGACACATTGGGCTAGTGGGATTATTAAAGCATGGCATGTTATTGCACATCTCAACACCTCTGAAGTCTCCAGAGGGACGCGGCTCTGATGGATGTTCAGGGAAACATGGAGATGAAGGCAAGCAGCTACAAATGCTTCAATGCGTTTTTATACATGACAAACCATGAATTTTTTACATTGCTTAGAAAATCCAGGCTATAGTCTCAAAATCTTATCATCAAAGTTTGATTTCAACCATTAATTTGACTATGATTTCGATTTATATCACAGAATGTTCTTCACAATATGTAGGATGATTGTATGTATAGAAAAGGATGACCATACAGCGCATACATCAGCGAGGTCTTATTTTTTCAGGCTTTATTTCAGCAAAGCACGGTTACATTTCAAGGTAAGAATAAAACTAAATTTGTAATGGTTTTTTTTTGGACACACTTTCTTTTAAGGTGCTTTTATTTAAGGTGCTTTCCTGTGGCTCAGTGGTTAGAGCATGGCGTTAGCAACGCCGGGGTAATGGGTTCGATCCCAGTTGATTGCACATAGTCAGAAACTAAAATGTATAGTCAATGCAATGTAAGTTGCTTTGGAATAAAAGCGTCTGCCAAATGTAAATGTAAATGTAAGGACCAATTCTTGCTATTATCAAACCATTAACTAGGACATTTGCCTCAATAAACTCGTAATCTGGTGCTTATTAAAAGTTCGTAAGGTAGTTGTTAGGTTTAGGTAGGTATTGGCTAGGATTAGGGATGTAGAATATGATCATGCAGAATATGTGCCTTTAAGTAATAATAAACAGCCAATATGATAATAGTATTCATGCTATAATAAGCAATTAGTTAAAAGTGCACGAGAATTGGTCCCTACACTAAAATGTTACCGTTTTTTTTTACTCAAATGAGACAACTGTCATGACGTATGCGCCCGAAAAATGCGTGAACTGGTCCACAAATAAATGTAAAAACATTGAATTTGTGACCGGCCTTTGCGTGTGTAAAACGCATCATCACATTGCAATGCGCTTTTAACAAACTGCTAAATGTTTGCTAGAATGTTGCTAGGTGGTTTATTACTGCATTAAGTTGTGACATCACACAAAGATCATATGTTACATTACAGTATATATGAGTTGTTTTCTTGTTACATTATTTAACACGTTTTTAACCTCCACATCAACAGGATAAAGCGCTTGGCCTTTGGGCCGTCTCGTGGGACTGGGTCAATTGTAACACAACAGCAGCGTGAACTATTGATTATCATTCACAATCTTCCACGTAACTTCATTCAACTTCATTAAAGGATCATTATCCCGACAGACCTGGAGTCGACCGCCACACCCACCTTTTGTTTTACTAAACACATTACACATACGTGCGTGCGTGTGCATCAGCGCTACAAGAGAGATGCTACGGAGACTTCATTACCGACACTCCCGCTATTATCCATCTGCATCGGAAATCTGAATAACAGCATAACCTCAACACATTTCAATAAAGCCTCTTGAATGCATTTAGCGCGAGACATGGACGGCTTCTCCTCTGATGTGCGGAGCACACTTCTGTAATAGAGTTTGGTGGATTATGGGATTTAGAGAGCACTGACCCTCCTGTGAATATTATATCATTATCCTCGGCTGAGCAGATGCCTGACATCTAATGACCGCTAAATGAGCCCCGTGTGCCATGCTTAGTTCTCCTACGCACTGCATTGTATACTGTAAACTTAAATTGGTACGTTTTTTTATTATTATGGTAATTCTTATGTATAGTCGACATAACTTAAATTGACATGCTTTTTTAGGATTGGCAGATGCTTTTATAAGACGCAACTTACAGTGCATTCAAAGTTTTAATAGTATGTGTTCACTGGGCATCGAACCCACAACCTTTTGTTCAGCTACAAGAACAGCTTTATCAATAGGTATTATATAAAGTGGACGAATGCATAATGACCAGACTATCATAAAAAGTATCTGTATTGCCTGTCCGAATAAAAAAAAAAGGGAAAATGTCAAAATTTTGCCAAATTCAAATATCTGAAGAACAGTACATTTAGTAAACGAATCACGCAAGATGCCAATACACAATCTAAGTTTTATAGCTCACATCATCCGTTTCATACAATATATGTAAAATATTTCAATGAACCTTCAAACACAAAATGCCTTCAGAATGCTTTCATCGCATTCACAACGGTTCAACCCAGTAAAAATGAACAGCGATGCTGAAACAGCATGCATGAGGGTTTGTATACGCCCGTCCAAAAACACATCTACATCCAAAATGAGTCATTGGGTTCATATGGGCGATGTATACATTCATGACTCGGCAAAAACAAACACAGCACTTCCATTCAGCCCACAATACGCAATGAACCCATGATGCACTGGGGCTCCAGATGACGCATGGATTATCTAATGAGAGCACTGCCCTGGCGATGCCCGTCGGCCATGCCGCTATGACAGATTGCGCACATTTCCAAAGAGTAATGCATTAGACATCAGGTCACATTTTGGTCAAACCGCAAAACAAAACAAAAGGATTATTATGAGTCTATGAGCTCAAGCGCCATAAATCTTTTGATCATTTCATGCGTCTGGTAACGAGACGTTACATCATGCGAACACCGTACGAAAAACAGCCCATTTCAGCAAACTTGAGTTGCTGTTCTTGGACTTGAGATCAAGCATATCCTGTCATACGGAGCGCTTGGTTTGGAAAACTTCTGACTTTGTTCTAGATTGATTGGATTGGGAAACCCTACGACCTCTCCGTTGAGATGCTGCTTTCATCCCGGCTTCCGAAGGATCTCGTGCACTTTCTTCTCTCAGTTGCTCTGCTGTATGAAGGCCAGAGAACTTTCTATTTTAATAAACCGCTCTAAAAACCAGCCAGGAGGACAATGAATTCATTCAAACCTCACCGCGACGCATTACCCATTTTTTTTTTATTGAATAAAGCAACACTTGACAACAGGGTGTTATGCGTTCTGATGAGGTTTGGAAGCGTCTTTGCCCCCGTCAGAGTAAAGGTGAGCACACACTTAAGTCTCCGCACGTGCTAATAGTTTGTGTTCGTACGCTGCAGAACAAACCTTCCCACGAGACCTTCCGTGATTCCATTTGCATCTCTAAAAGAGGAGGCGAGGCACGAGTCAAGGAGGGGCACGCGAGGGCTGTCAGGCGGGAAGGCGAGCATTGTTCGGCCCAAGGTCATCACCACTTGAGTATCCGCTAATGTGTCAACGTATGAAAGCCCAACGGCGAGCTATCCAATTACATGGAGCTGGCCGTTTTTTATGTGTATTATATTGAAATTGAATGCAAATCTAAACAAATTGGCGGAGTTCACGCGCAGCGAGGATGAATCGAGGTAAAAGTGGTTTGATATTGGGTAGCTATAGAATGCTAATGGGATAATCCGTCTGGAGAGCGCCAAAGAGAACCGGAAAGCCTGTTTGAAGAACCTAATTCAACACCATGCGATACGACTGTGTGTGTTGAAGCAACACCTAAAAGATGACAAAATATAAATGATACATGGATATGAACTGTACTCTTTTGGGAAAAGGGTTTTGCCATTAACTGGCTGGCATAAACTAAAGACATGTCTTCAGTACGACCCACCTTATTCTTAAGGAAACATGTCAACACGGACAGGAAAATAGATTTCATTAAACCATTTCACAAGCTCTGCAGCCGTGCTTCTTTTGCTAAGGATTGTGGGTAACAGACGTCTGACATCCTCCGAGCCTCTGCAATGATGATTTGCTCCTTTGTGAAGGTAAAGATAAAAATTGCAGGTCTAATGTCACTGTCTTGAATCATCATTACGTTACTATAAGACTTATTTCCTCGTGCCGGTGTGAGGACACGATGACTCTGGTGTGTCACAGCACAATGACTACAGAGTTTATTAAGCTATTATCTCAGAGATGAACTACTACGTGAAAGTCTCAAAACAGTCACCTTGTCTAGTCTTTGTAGGGTATAGTAGTGATGCAGCTTTAGTAGTAGAGCAATAAGAACAAATAGCTAAAATAATCAAATTTACAAAGGTGCACAAAAGTGTGTTCATCCATACAGTACATGAGAATCGATTTACACATTTATACCATGCTAAGTATACTGTTGTAAGTTTGAATACAATATGTTTGATTACCATACACTGTTAAAGTTGTATGAATATCAATGATTTATGTACAATTATTTAAATGTATGATTCAGTGTATGATATAGTGTATATTTAATTTGATGCCTTAAAGTTACTACTTAACTTACTATTTCATATTTTTAAATAAGTTTAGCAATGTGTTATTTTTAAGTTACAACAACTGAACACTGGACAAAATCTGTAACAGTAAGTTGCAATAACTCGTAAATCCAATTTGAGTTAATTTAAATTTAAGGCAGCAAAATAAAACGATATACAGTAGCCTATATGTGACCTATATCTTGTAGGACAGGAATATTTGGTGCAGAAGCCAACAAAACATTGTATGGGTCCAAATTATCGATTTTTCTTTTACACCAAAAGGACATATATCAAACCGTAATTTTTTTTGAGTGGATGAAGCAAAAGTTGTTGTCAGCCTTAAAATGAGCAATAGTAATAGTAACCTAACCAAGAACCAATAATGCATTATTTCTCTCTGTATAATTTACAGTACTGTTACAGTAAAATACATTACAGATCACCAAGGTTTACAAGATAAAACACGTTCACAAAACCTGCATTCAGATGCATTTGACAGGCAGCGTGTAACCGTGTATCAGCCATCCTTCGCCTATAAACATGCACCTAAATGTCAGCATGTGCACAGCGTGTGAAGAGAGGGGCGGCTAGATACGTGCGAGCAAGTGGCACTCATGTCTGTGTGTGTGCGGCGTTTCACAATAAATGGTGATTTAAGGTCCCCTGTTTGTTTCCCTGTGATAAACTGCTACCCAAAGCCATGAAAATTACCCCCATCCATCTTGTGGTGCGGCACAGGACTGGAAACGCAGCAAAACGAAGCGGCGTAGAATGACCCACAGTCACGGTGTCCGTGTTAAATATAGATCCACATTCGTTTGTCCATTTAACAAAAAAACTCATTAACAATCTGACAGACGGCTGTCCACCGGCGTCTGCCAGCTCAACGTTCAAACAAACACGACAGTTAGCGGCAGGTGCCGAGAGCCAATGACATAGCAACGTCAGGATGGGGTTAAAGGCGCCTCCAAATTTGTATCGATGTGGAAATTATGCAAAACCTGACACTGCATGCCCAAACCTTTGGGACTGAAGTATAAACGTTAGTCTGGGTATAAAACTTTATTTATTCAATGCATTACTCACACATAAAAAAATCAAAACAGGGTAAATATATGTGAATATATGCGAATCCTCGTCTTGTTTAGTGTGTATGAAATGCTAACTGAGATTCAGCAGGGTCTTTCCTCTCCAAGGAGGTGTAACTCCACCACATCCTAAATGGTCAGAGCCAATGGCCCACACCGGCTGAATGAGGTTATTTACCTCCACATGCAGCAGGAAACCCTCCACGGAGGCAAGTATTTCCACAGGGACCTCAGTGCATGCCAGGACTCACATGCAGGGCCATAGAAGAGTGTAAATAATTCAAGGTAATGGTCTCTGCGTGTCAAAAGACAGGCCGCCTTGACTGGTTGAAATATGGCAAAGATAATGAAACCATCAGCGGTCTGGTTGAACTGGGAGCTGTTTGTTGTGCTCCTGTCAGATGAGTGGAAAGGTGCTGGCTTTGTAATGACTCGAGTTTCCAAAATATTGAGCGACTGATGATTTTTGATACTCGGTTTCGTTTTTCGTTCAATGGCATGGCAATACTGTACAGATGGCAAATACTGTAAACAAAGACGCATGCATTTAGATTGTGAATGTATGGATAACATTAAGTCAAAGAAAAAAAGATCAGCTCAATGAGACATGCTGAGCGTTGGCTGGTCTTACCAGTCTGTTAAGAGTATTATTACATATATTTTTCTTTAAATAAAAGAGCAAACCTATATTACCACCCACAAATCTCAAAGGATAAGAATGCATGAACGGTTAAAGTCATTTTTCATGAATATTATAGAGCTAAATATGACAAAGAGGGCTAAAAGTTCATGCACAAAATGTGATAAATGCAAAAGAAGATTTGTGATTGCTTGTGTAAAATTTGCAACAACACATTCTTTCATCATTTACTTTTATTTGTCATTCCAAACCTGTGTGACTTTCTTCTGCAGAACACGAAAGAAGATATTTTGCAAAACATTAGTAACCGAACAACTTTGCCCCCCAATGACTTCCATTGTTTGGGCACAAAACCATTCAAAATATCCTTTGTGTTCCACAGAAGAAAGAGTCACATACTGTACAGGTGTTCAACAACATTAGAAATAACTGGATATGACAGAATTTTTATTTTTGGGTGAACTATCCCTTTAAATACAGCATATGTAGTCCCTCCTCCTATGTAAATGTATAGGATTTCTTGGTCTGCTTTGTAAAAAGTAACACTACACTTTCCTTTACATTTTCATGCATTTGCCAGACTTAAAGTGCATTTATGCTAAACATACAGAAAGTGAATTCCCTGAGAATCGAAGACATAAGCTTGGTGACACTAGGGACGGGAAGGATGCGTGCCGAGGTTTAGTACTGTAAAGGGTTAGTTCAAAGCATCCACAAATGACTGATTGTAAAATGGTTAACACAATAATAGAATACTGTGTCCTACTACTGCTAAATAATAAATGAGGTATTTGCAATAAAGGAATGGATAAAAGTGTTTGGTCTCGTGCAATAGAATATTAACATCATTTTCATGTTAAAGTTCAGCAGTGGTGTATACTGTAAGTTGGCCTTTATCTCAATGAAATAAAGAAAAAGTATTCAGCAATTATAGGCTGTGCTTGTTCATACACCATTACGTGTGTAAACACTAAATGATTCATAGCAAATATTTCTGCATAAACAATTGAGCTTATGCATACATTATGCATTATTCTCAGACTGATCACACTCAAATACTGTATGCATCATGTTTGAGCAAGTGAATTGAGACAGTGAGACAGAATACTGGTACTTAACCATGCAATGCACTGTGCATTTATTTTGGTTTGTCAATTTCCTTTAAGTTTGTTTTTAATAAAACAATTAAATTGGTTGTATACAAATGTTTGAGGGAGAATAAAAAATTGCCATTTACGTGACTTACATGATAATGCAACTGCGTAAACAAGTCAAAACAGGCAGATCTATAAGCTCAGACGAAGCCAAAAATGGATATCTGAATTCTATTTATATTACGTGTTACATACAGTCCTGTCATAATGTGATCTTGAAGAAATGAAGGATCGCTGTAATTGTAGATTCGTACCTGTTTTTTCCTAGTAATCCTAGTAACAGGTAAAGTAACAAGATCGGGCCGTTCTAGCACCTGACTGTCAGACAGATGGAGTGTGTTGCTCGGCAACAGCCATCTAAGCCCGCCTCACCTTTGCCACATCAGTGACTCGATCAATCCGCATCAAAGGAATATTCTGGTGACTTACTCACCTTGTTGTCCCGCCAATGCTGTTGTACAAACGAAAAGTAATGTCAACATAAAAAAAATGCATGTCTTTTAAAAAACTGGAATGGTGCACATAAATGTCATTTTTAAATAAAGTTTACAACTAGACTGGCGTTCTCCACTAGGTCCTATCTCTGCGCCTTTCTCTGTTGGTGGTTACCAAACTTCATCAGCCTTTGATCTAAGAATGACATGTTTCAGATAGAGGGATTCAAAGAGCTTTGAACACGCTCTCCGTGACTGAACTCCATTCTGAAGGTCACTCTCTGCACGTGTATGTGTGCTTCTCCAATGTGATCTATCATATTAGTCATACTCCTGATTTGTGAAATGGTGATATATCACTGTGTTCACAGAACTCCAATGATACACAGTTGATCAATGATCGGAAATATTCAAAGGCCAGAGTTGTGGACTGCTGTGGCATCCTCGTACAACGGTCAATACACCATCCCGAGCGGTCAACGTAACTTATATTGGATAATATCGATATTTTTCACCATTGATAAATGCGAGGAAAACATTGTGGTAAGGAGACTGCTTTAAACCCTGATTCTTAACCAAAAAACCCACGGATTGCAACAGCGGGAAACTTTTCAATTCTACTCCTAAAACACACTTCAGCCAAAAAGCCGCATTTGTTACTTTCAGGCCCTTAAAGTTGAAGCCTCTGTGCTGATCTGCTCTTCGACCTTTACATTTCGCCTCAGAGGAATAAAGCTAGCAGAATCATAAATACACTTTCACGATGTTCTTTCTACATGCATTCCACTATCGAGCGGCATTTACTTCTGCAGCACAGGCAACGCTAAACCTCTCCGACAAGACCCGGATCAAACCGAGCCAAATGTCAAAACCTGTTAATGATGGAGCTGATCATTAACACGCAGGCAAATGCAAGTTCTGACAGCTACTTCAAACCTGATTTGAATAATCGATTGGATCGGCTAGCTGTCTTTTTGTAAGGATGACTTTTGTTGGTCTTTTAGGTATGAAAAATATCCAGACCGACTGATCAATATCGCCTCCTATAGTGTTCACTCACAACACACACGAGTGCTATACTACACAATAGCTATGTGTACTTTTTATGCTACCGTACTTTGTGTATTTTGCCACTGCACTGGAAATATATTGACCAATTAACACCCAAGACAAGCGATATCAATTTTATAAAGTGACGTGGACGAGATTTAAATGAACAGACTTGGAGTTTATGAAAAGAAGCTACAAAAATGAGATTGCTCGCCAGTAAAGCACCTCCTGCAATCTCACTGAAGAAAATAACTCTTCTTCCACGTCTTTAAGAATCTGTAAAATCACCTGAACCGTATTTCCCTGGAAGTTACGCTTGGCACCGACGGAGCCGTTATGCACTGAGCCAAATGACTGTGAGCTTCTAATGGCATTTTTGTGTTGTTCATTCTCACAGGAAAGTCTCTCCGAGGAGCCAAAAATAAGAACATTTGAAGAGGAAAACGTTTTTATGTTTGGGTAAAATCACACACGCCGTAAGCGGGACGCTCCCTGCTGAGGGCGGATAATGACGGGGCCTGGTTTTTTCAATAATGGTCACATTTATCTCAGAAGACAGATGTTGAAAATACTTCATCGTAGCTCTCCTCTGTGTCCTTTAGTCTACAAATACACATGACTATCTGCTTCACGTTCCCTTAAATACTTGTTCTTAAAGGGACAGTGCACCAAATTTGAAAATGCATTTATTACCTTCATGTGGTTTTTCCATACATGTTTGACTTTCCTTTTCAGTGGAAGACAAATACGGACGGAAAATCCTCAGTCACCCTTTACTTGTATTGAATCTTCCCATGCAATGAAAGCGAATGGGGACTGAAACATTTCGTACAGTCATACAGCTTCACAACAACATGGTTACTTTTTAAACATATACTGCTAAGAAATGTCCTTAACAAAAGTTATAGAGGGTATGCACTTTCCCTTCCCCACGTCAACACTACAAAACACACTCCCTCGAGTGGCAAAACACTCAGCAAAATGGCTGCTTACAATATTAGGAAACGCAATTCCGCACAACATATCAGTGTCCAAGGACACCTGGTTCCTTTGTAAGTCGTAAGGATCACCGTCAAGTCCAACTGCTTATAATTTCAGCAAACAATTGCGTGTTTTAGTTTGTTTCTCCTATTAAAAGCAGCCATTTTGCTGCGTGTTTTACCACTCAAGGGGGCGTGTCCCGGACGTGTTCACTTGGGAAAGTGTCATCAATGCATACCCTCTATGAAAATATCTGCAAATTTCTTTCCACCACAATGTTTGAATAAATAAAAAAGTATATTTCCAGTCTTCTGCTCCAAGTAATCTGCTAAACTGATCTTTGATTCAGAATTAATTCAGATCTTTATGTTGAAACTGTTTGACCAACGAGGTCTTGCTGGGTAGCTAGAGAAGACCCAGCCGAGGGCTTTACAGCCGCAGTGATCTATATTAGAGCTGAAGCATTGAGGGAGAAATCTGCTGATCTCAGCTCTCCAGTTTTCCGTATCTACTTTTCCTTTCAAGATTAACCGCGTGTTACCACAAAAATCCCATTATTTAGAGAAACCGCTTAATAGAAAACAGGATTTTCTGGCTCACCTGAAATAAGAGTTTGATCTGCTATAAAGACAAACAACAATGCAGTGGTTCTCAAACTGTCCCCATGACTCAAAAAGGTCACAGGTCTGTTCTGTTAAGCTTGTGCACCGCAGGGGAAAACGAATGCTAAATATGAAATAAAATGGATCCTCAAAAACAACACAACTAAAGCTAGGAACACAACAGAAGTCAGAGTAAAATAATGTGGATCCATATTTTTTGCATATTTTGTCCCGTTCTAAAGACGCGTTTGGTTATGATAAACAGTCCAGGCATCGTGTCGGGTAAAAGAGAGAGAGAGAGAGAGAGAGAGGAGAGAGAAGAGAGCAGCAGAGAGAGAGTGAGAGAGAGAGAGCGAGAGAGAGAGAGAGAGAGAGAGATCTGAGAGAGTAGTAGCCGAGCGCGATCTGAGACTGCATGATGAAGTTCAGACGTAGCAGCTGCACCGCACAGAAGAGCGTATCACCCCCACATAGCGTGAAATTAGGCAAATATGCATAAAAATCCGTTGTCTGTGGCGGGTGAGCGCGTGTCTCGGTGTAAAGTGGAAAAAATGCACGTTTTAAATCATAGCAAACACACAGAGCATGTTAATGCTGTCAAGAAGAAGACGAATATCTGCTGTATGTCTCTGTGGACACATGATGATGCTGGCATTCACCCATCATTTGATGAGCTCAACCAACAACCGGGTTTCCAGATCTTTGTGACAAAACTAGCCCAATGGCCAATTAAATCTAGTCCAAAATTAGCCCAATGACCCCAACCCTATTCAAGAATATTTATATAATTTGCGTCAAAATACCACACTCTTACCGGTGTAAAATATTTGGAATTGCTGAAAGTAAATGTAGGAGCCTGATGAAAGCCATGGCAAACAAAAATCTTCCACATTTAAGCCTAAAATGGGCAATTTTTGTGAAAAAACTGAAGACTTGGCAACCCTGATCAACACTCACACACATTTGTTTTGTGGCTTTAAAGTGGCATTGGTTTAAGTTGTATGTTGGCACCACACAGCATGTCATTCATGAAAGACATCAACTGAAACAGACAGATACATATACAGTGAAAATTGGCTCTTGACTTCAATGGTTAGGACCACGAGAGGTGGTGCCAGATCTACACTGAGACTGACATCACTGCCAAAAGCTGAAGGCATCACTCAAAGATGGCATTGAATAGGTTCAGATTTGAGGGAATGTAACATAACATACTATGGAGGATCAGAAGCCGAATTGCTCCAGAGGTGTAACTTAACCACCAGACTGCATAATGGAGAATGATATTCACCTAAGAGGTCAAAGAGAAAATTAGTTAAGGAACAAATCTATAACATGGGGTTAAATGTAATGCCCTTGGCAAAGGAGAAATGCTTCAGAATGCATGCAAAAAATGGAAACGGATAACATGAATAGCTTTTCAAAAATCTAAAATAAACTAATGAAATTGAATTTGTACAAAATTGTAATATAATATTTAATATTGTATCAGGGCTGTCACGATATCCAATTTTCACTACACAATTATTGCGCCCCAAAAATCGACAACGATATTATATTGATATTTATCTAAATGTTTATAAAAAGAAATGAATGATGCCATTAGTGAAATTCCTTATTTATTTTCTGTTTTGTCTGTTATTTAGTCAATGAATCACACTTATAATAAAAGTGTATGAAGGCAGAGAGGGAGTATGTAACCATTGTAACTGTTATGGGAAATGTTTAATAGGTGCTGAATGGTTCACGGTATTAGGATATGTGTAGAATTACTATGAATTCAATAATTGTGGGTTTTGATATCCCTATTATTGTCAATACCGGTATATTGCGACACCCCTATACTGTATTTTATATAATAATAATATATCATTTTTATATTTTAATTTTTTATCTAATGTTTATCATACTACATACAGGATCTTTATATCATATATATAATACTGTTATTATGTAATAATATTTAATTTTAATATGTTATATTTAATATTAAAGGGGTCATATGACATGGCTAAAATTAATATTATGGTTTGTTTTAGATGTAATCAGATTTTTTACAAAGGTCACCGCTCTGGAAAGCGAGGTGTGTTATGATTGGCCAGTTAACCAGTGCGTAGTGATTGGTCGAATGCTGCAAGCGTGTGTCAGAAATGTAACGCCTCTTACCATATTTGGAACATCAGGTTCCTCTTCGATTGTACTGACAGGTACGTCCACCTTACTTGCGTTACATTTGGGGGTCTTAGTCAAATCAGACCACCAACTGACGTAGATTTGTGGGGGTGTGATTACATGAGGCGTTTCAGGCAGGTCTGGGTGAGCATTCGCTTGTAGATAGAATGCATCTTTTGTACCAACACTTTCATTTGGCAGTTTTACATGTCTAATACATGCATGGGCAACTTATAACACACCAAAGACACAGAAAAACACGTATTGGCGCCATGTGACCCGTTTAATAGCGTACAAAAGTAAATACGCCAGAATCTTTTGCCCAAAACATAAAAGGAATAGTTCACATCGAAATACATTATATTATAACAATTATAATTGTTGACTTTGGTGCCCTAACTTACAGTATAAATATATATTCGAATAATAATCATTACAAGACCCTATGATTCTTAAAATGCGATCTCTTTCATTTTAATGTAAATTTCTTTAACAGAACTACTGTATGAGCAACAGTCAATCAAACCAAGAAACATCCCTACAGAAACATGACATATTCTGTTGTAAAGTACAACGTTCACTGTCATTGAGTCAATGTTCTCTGTCTGGCTGGCGCGGAGCTTCACGGATGTTGGCGCGGGGCTGCTTCACAAGCGAAGAGTGTCTTCGTGGTTATTGATTCATAGAACAGCAGTAAGCTCTGGATATTAATGCTGACCTCTGTTACTGAGGGGTCAGAACCAACACTTTGTTATTTAAGGGGAAAATCCAGCAGGTTGTGACAGGAATCGTCCACCGAACAGAGCTACGGTCAGACACACAGGAGAAAGATTATACAATTTCAGAGATATGTGTCAAAAGGAAATAGGATTTGGTCTCGTATGAATGAAATAGCCGCTCAGAGGTGTCGGCAAGATGACTTCTCAAAGGGTCGTTTAAAACTATGATATTCTACCACAGACACTAGAAATCACATTAGACATTTCAATCACATATTTTTTTTTCTGAAATTAAGAAGCAGTTTTATTCATAAAAATAATATTTTTATATAGAATTCTTTGAGAGTTGGGATGTTGTAGCTTGTAACGGGACAAAAAGGAAAATGTCTCTAATATTGCACAGTTCTGACAGTGTGAAGGCGATATACCGAGGCTCTGACACCGCTGTCGCACAGGAGCAACCGAGAGAAACCGCTTCATTGTCAATGCTGTCAGTGAGGGAATCGCACACAAGTTTGAAAGAAGATGCTGACATTAATTGTGCCGATACGTGCAGGAAAAACATGCTTATATTTCCATTCTGTCATAATTTAAGTGATGGCAACGTTGAATAGACTATAAACGGCCAAAGGCTCGCCTATAAAAAAAGATGGTGTTTAGGAATCTAAAGAATAGAGATGAGAAAAAAGGATAAAGAGAGAAAGAAAGTAAGAGAGAAGGATCTTGTCAATGCTCTTTTTCCTCTTTTCTTCAGAAAAATGGATCAGTTCTATTGCTCACAGTGGATAAGACTTATGCTGTGTTCACACCAAATGAGAATTAAGTGTTTGGCACTAGTAAACGACACGAATCGGGCGGCACGCTCGAGGCATTCTTCCTCACAGGTTGAACATTTTCAACTCGAGCTATGAATTCACGCGAAAATAACGAACTTTTCCCGCAAGTAATAAAGAGCGTGGAACGCGATTGCTCGCGTTTGGTGTGACCACAGTATTACAGTGCTAAATGTGAATATTTCATGCAAAGATGTTCAAATATGGAAGCATGATTGGAGAGAAAAAAGTCCACCATGAGCACATTTAGCACCGATTGTTTCATGAACCCGTCACAATGTATATTGACATAACATTCACGCATCTGGCAGGCACTTTAATCCAAAGCAACAGTGCTCTTAGCCTTTACGTTTGATCAGTATTTGCATTCTATTGAAATCAAAGACATAAGCTACAGGAAATGAAATGTTAAAAACGTCTTTATCCGAAAGATGGAGGAGTTCAAAACAATACGACAGCGAACCTCTTTACAGCTCTTTCTCATTTTACAGATCGAGAAAATCAACATAGATAACAAAGTGTAGAGCAACACGCTCAGTTATTTTAAAGATTCAGAAATTGTGGAAAATGGTACAGTGATGTAAAACTAATCTAAAAGTGCGGAAACAATCTGATAAAACCCTTATTGTTCCATATAATCCATGTTTTTCTTTACTTTGATTCTTTTTCATTTTGCTTGCCTGACATAAGGAGTCCGTGAGGAACAATGCCTTTAAGCATTAAGTGAGATTGCATCTAAACGGCTCTGACCTGAGATCAGAAGCTCATCTCTGGTGCTGCATGTGATGGGAGGGAGATATTACCTGTCTTTGATAAGCGCTGCCGTCTCCATCAGGCCTTTACATTCAAATTCATCCTCCCTAATGAGCCAATTAGTGCCGATTAACAGCTATAAAACAGATCTGTGAAACACTCATGTGTTATCCTGAAAGCCCAGGTTTGAAGTTAATAACAGCAGCAGATCATTTAATCCTCATTTTAATGCCCTTTATTCAAGGGCAGGAACGAGAGGTGTCGATATGAGCTGAAGGCGGTGCGGGAGGGGGGTTTGACGTTTTTTTTAACTAATGTTCAATCATGAGGATGGGCTGTCAGAATACACACTACATGTGTGAAGACAAAGAGGAAATCTTCTGGAAAATGTGGCTGCAGGTTCAACCCGTGAAGGAGTAATTGAAAACAAGATCCACCAGTTACGTTAATGCAGAAAGGTTTACATTTATAATAATATGATTGTATTAATAATATCATTTATATTTCAATAAAATCATTTGTAAAATAATTAATTATAAAAATATTTTATGAAACGTTACCGATCCGACCCACACTTCTGTCTAAATGAGCTACCGTACGTTTAAGACTGTGCAAAATTGCTGGTAAATAAAATTGGATATGAATGCGTCTCAATGTTGCTTGGTAACTATAAACCTTAATTATTTAAACATTCATTATATTCTAATTTACCACAATTATGTGTGAGGGAGAGGAGGAGGAAAAAAGATGGGAGGGTGTAAGAGAGAGAGAGAGAAAGCGAGAGAGAGAGAGCCAGAAGGAGAAGGCCTGTCTTTCTCTCCAGGCCGCGGAGACAATGATGTCTGCTTTCCAGATGACAGGTCTCAATGCTGATTGGACATGGAGTCAAACCCAGCGCTCATCATGTTCTCATAGGGAGAGAGGAGTGTCTCACGAGTACAGTACAAACCTGCCTCATAAACATCATCATTATGGGCTGTCTGTCACACTGTAGCGCTGAGGATCGGCTGATGAAATGGCCAGGATCCCAACTCGCCTTTACTTTACTGTTCCTACAACTTGAAGATATCTACAGAGGTGATGAACAAGTATATTTTGTCATCAGCATTCTGAGATCAGCAATATTAGTGCGAGTTGAGCATTTAGTGAATCGAGTAAATTAAGCTCTTAAATTATTCATTGAAATGTCACATTTGATATGTGCATTACTTTACCATGTGATGTTGTTTATACTGTACGCTTTGAATCTAAATGCTATCATTTCATATACAGTATGAGATTCCATTGCTGCTTTTCTTTACTGTATATAAGGACTGCAGAACACCCAGGTAACAATATAAATAAAAACATACAGACGTCTCTTCTTATATCTGATATAGAGTCAGTTCTGCACACCCCCATGATTTACCATCAAGTGCATCACATGCAAAAGCCTTTTGCATCCTTCCAAAAAAAAAAAATGTGTTTTCAAACTTGACTTTTTAAGCCACGTATTTTGTCATTGACTGAAGAATGGAACTGATTGAATAACATTTAGCTGGCATTTATTTATTCAGCTGAAATGATAACACCCAGCATGAGGTAAAGATGAACTTAAAGCAGTGGGAGATGAAAATATGACAAATATGTGGTGCAGTCGGGGAGGGTTCATAATTCTTCCCTCCCTTTCTGCCTCTCCTGGTTCAACTGTTCATAAAACACAGCAGCTTTTAGACCCCAAGGCAGAAACTGCCAAAAGAGAGAGAGAGAGAGAGAGAGAGAGAGAGTGGGAGTGAACATATAAGAAACATACCTTGGGAGGAAAATAAATGGAGAGAGAAACCAAGACCAAAGAGGCTGACCGTCTCCTGCTTGACCTTACCTTATAATCGCACAAGACTTGTCTGCAATTGTTTGGTCAAACAGAAACTCGTGGCATAGTTTGAGCCAATCCTTAACTAACTAACATTATGCATCAATATTTTAAAAAGCGAACAATATCACAGTATTGTTAACAATAAAAAAACAAACATAATGGCCTTACGAATCACATTGGGCAATGTGCCCAAGATATCTTCAAATGCTATTTTAGATGTTTTCAAAACGTGTCGTTTCATTGTCGACAATCAGATTTCGAAAGTGACTTTGTACATCCACATACTGTATCAAGTCCAAACTGTCACAATAACGTGCTTCAGAATCGAGATCCCACAGTACTGAGTGCTACGGTAAGACAACGATCAATCCACGCCGGCATCGCCAGCATTACATATGACTGATGTGTTGTATGTTTCGTGATCTGATTACACATATGGCCTACAGCACAAGCACGCTACCAGCATCAAAACACTATTGATCATGATGTCAAAACTAGAAAAACGTAAGAGATCTCTAGATAAGAGATGATGCATTTCTGTTCATCAACACGATAAACATAGCCTATTAAGGCTGTCACGGTATGGCCTTTTCACTCTGCGGTTACCATGGCTAGAATCACGATGATGCTATTATCGCAATAACTATTTAAAAGTTTGGTTTTTATATGAACAAATATATTCATATGTCAAAATCTTTTTACATGTTGTTTATTTTGTGTGTTCCTAATCTGGCCAACAAATTATAAATCAAATTTGAGTGTGAGGATTAGAGAGAGTTTGTTAACAACGTGGCTCTTAAGACAAAACATTAAATGGGTGCTAAATTATTTACGATATTCTTATATGTGTGTAGAATTGAGACGGTATTGATCATTTGTGGGGTTGTATCAGGGTTTTTACGACACCCCTAAAATGTATATACTGAATGCACTTTCAATATAGTTTATGCATTTTCCAAATGCATAAATGTAAATAAAAAAACAGACAGGACACAACGCATCTTCTCAGCTGGCATCACCGAGCTCTTGTGTTTTTCAACGCTGTCACGCACAATAAAATCGAGTCCCCTCCTTCATTTTTGTTTTCATTAAATATTCAGTTTCACTCAGAAATGCACCACATACGTTACAAGTGGGTTTTCATTTCATGTTGACTTCAATAATGAAATAATGGGCAACTTGACAGTAACGCCTGCAAAATGAAATTCATTACCTGTTAGAAGCCCCATCTGATGATTTGCTTTATGCATTATACATTACAAGGGGCATCTGGCATCCTTTGGCACCGCCAAAGAACATTCCCGTCGTGTTCCCGGGTTGTTTAGCAATTCAATTCCACGTGCAAGCGAAATTAATTAGCTGCGGACTAAACAAACTCAAGGACGTTTTAAGGTGATCAATGAGGTAAGCTAATGAAACGTTTTGAAATGAGACCTGGAGCAAGAAATAAATGGTCCTCTGCTAGAGCTGTCAAAAGACAGCTTCTCTCTTTAGACCTTACCGATCCGACCAAAGCTCCTGGGAAAATGAGACGGTGGCCGTGTCCTTTCTCTTGCATCAGCTCTCTGCCCTAATTTGCTTCCTCTCGGCTCGGCTACATGTGTACTAGTGTATCGAGGCTGTGCAGAAGAGCGCACCACCCCCTTTTCCACCTCCATCGCACCGCATCATTAAAACAACACCGGCCCATGCCGGCACTAACCCGTGAATACACAACTACCGGATGCCTCCGATACCAACGAGAAGAGTCAATTAATTTCTCACAGCTCAGACTGTAATAGTGCTGCGTTTGTGGTCTCGGTGGGTTTAAGACGGAACCCTTATATCCGGAACCCTGCTCCGCCTTGGCTCCCTTGGATCCGAAAGTGCTGATGTATGCTGGTGAAACCCATGGATCAATACGCTAGATTGAAGCTGCTTTTTCAGTTGGAAAATTCAGCAAATCAGTCCTGGCCTTTAACAAAACACCACATCACTGACACCTGAATAGAAAACCTGTAATGGAGTATAACAGTGACTGTCAGCTTTTTCAGCAGCCTTGGTTCCGAAAGTCTCTGAAGCGTTGATAACACATTTAAACTCTTGAACCAAGCCAACCAGCTCCAGCTTACAACATCTGATTCCAAGACTAAAAGTAAAAAGTTAGAAATCAGAAAATCTGCGACTATGATATACAAAAGAACTCCAACACGGTAGTTTTATATGCAGCCGCGGAAAAATATAGGAGACCATTCTGAATTTTATTTAATCAGCATTTCTAGATGTGTTGTGGTCATTCTGGTACAGTGTCTGTTGAATTTCGACAAAATCAAACCTCAGGAGTGACAAATCTCGACGTTTATGTGTGACAAGGTTCTCACACAATTTTTTTTTTTGAAATTTTCCTAAATACATGTACAAATATTACTGTTTTATTGCTTAGAAGTGAATATGAACTTCTTTTCTTTGCAGTATTTGAGCATCTTTTCTTTTATTTTCACCCGTTTCTCCAGTTTTCATTTTCTGCCAATAAATGCAAATAGAAACAATATTTTAATTTGACATTCGGGAGAAATATTGTAAGTAGTTTACAGAATTAAACAAAAATTATAATTTTACCTAAACATATACCTATAAATAGTAAATTCAGAAAAATGTATTGAATTTTTTTTTAAAGACAATATATACTGTATATAATATGACGTAAATAAAAGATTTTTAAATATATACCAGTACCATGATATGAATACTATAATATACCGTACTACTCGCTATAGTTGACTGTAGTATATTATTGTAATTATATTATTGTACTAAATATAATAGTAAATGGATAATCCATAATAAATTATATAAATAATAATATTTATATACAATTTTACTACAGTTTAATAGTAAATATTATAGTATACAGTTTATTTTCATGTCTGTAATTTGATTATGTCATTCATTTGCTTTATGGGAGAGGATGGCCACTGTTGATCTAGACTGGATGAATGGGAAATGTAATTTATTAATATATATATTAATAACAAAACATTGAACACATTTACTGCACACACTCTGAACCAACTCAACTATTGTGCCCAAAAAAATGTCTATTAATATGCTACATTCACTTCTCAAAAGTCTGAAATATTCTGATATGTTCCAAGTAATATAACCAGCCAATAAGAGAGCAGATCTGTCTCTGTATCTACAGGTATTAAAGCAATATTCAAAAGCGCAATGTCCAGTTTGATAAAGATTATAATGGATTTTTCTCTACAGTTACACTACCTGGTCATTTTCTATTTCCTTACACTGTAGGAATCATTATCAAATCACATTCACACTTTCACTTCAAAAGACTCAGTTTCTTATTATCTTTCTATCTGACAAATCACCATGGAGACGGTGACACTCAACCAATACGAGATGAGAGTCTTTACTAAAGAGCTGTAATGCACTTTTGAGAATATATTGTACATTTTACTAAGCTGATAATCAAAGAAAAATCAATTTTAAGAGAAAAATATTAAAGGGATACTTCACCCAAAAATGAAAATTCTGTCATCATTTACTTACCTCCGAGTTGTTCCAAATCTGTATAAATGTCTTTGTTCTGATGAACACAGAGAAAGATATTTGGAAGAATGCTTCTAACCAAGCAGATCTTGCCCCCCATTGACTCCATAGTAGGAAACATGACTTAATCATTTTGTTTGTTCTGTTGAACACAAAAGACGACATTTTGAAGAATGTAGGACAGCACACAGTTCTGGGGCACTTTTGACTACCACTGTACATTTTTCCTACTATGGTAGTCAATGGGGGGCAAAATCTGTCTGGTTATACGCATTCTTCCAAATATCTTTCTCTGTGTTCATAGAGTGTGAGTAAACGATGACCGAATTTTCATTTTTGGGTGAAGTATCCCTTTAACATTCAAGTGCACTTGCAGCATACGTAAGACTTTTATATATAAAGCAAAAAACTAGATACAATAGTTTGATTTGATATTCTCCCAAAAATACGTTGAGGTTACAGCTAACCAACTTTAAAGTTCTTCTTATGGAAATGAAACAAAAAGCCACACAAATGAATGATGGTGATCCTAAAGTCTAAAAGTACAGTAGGCTGTTATAAAAGTAAAATCCACACCAGTGTTTCACAACCAGGGGGCCGAGGTCCACAAGATGATTAAAAATATTTAAAACAGGAACTTGCCAAACATTAAAGCATTAAAGCTAAAACAACTAAAAACCAAAATATTTCCTCATGACTTTTTAATAAGATCCTTCCATGGCATCCACCTTAAACTTTTATTCAGACCCTCTCATAACTTGTTGATTCTTACTCAAATTTGCATGCAAGAAAATGAATATTTCTAAATACAGCTTAAAGGTTATTTTTCATGCAGAAAATGCTCTTTCGCTGCGGCAGGCGAGCACAGAAAGCACTGGAGAACTAAGGTTCTGTTGCCTTGGCGATCTGAGAACGGTAGCGGAGGGATGTTAGCCACTCACGATGACAAATTGTTGGACGCCACAGGGAAACGTGGACGTGTGCAGATTTTAAAAGTGCAGCGAGACTCGCAATCTGTGTGTGTGGGGGGGTTGAGCAAATTTATGTGAGCACATATAGAACAGTGTGCATGTGAAAGTGAGAAGGAGAGAGAATTTTAAGTGCTTTCAATCTCCGATGACCATAACCAGTGAACTCAAGTATGGTTTGTTATCCTACATCCTATGCTTTCCTATGACACATTTATGAAAGTTACTTAAATGTCTTATTTACTCCAGGCTTCATCGAAGCCCTGTCTGGGAAACAGCCCAAGGTTTCTATTCTAGTTTCATATCGAGATGACTCATACAAGTGATTCATTTCTAGGTTGATTATCCTAAAAAGTGTCCATAGTGTAAAAGCTTTGAACAGGCCAACAAAATAACAAGTGCTAACCCACAATGTGAGTTTGGATCTGGACAATGTGTTTGACGAACAATGGCAGACGGGACGAGCACACAGAAATGACACACTTCACCTTTTAGCCTGAACCAATGATAGCAACCACTGGCAGAGGAAGCAGTCATGTGTAATTCTGTAAAAGCCACGTTCCCTCTGCTCTTTTAAAGCAGCGTTTTGTTGTGTCTGGGCAGAACTCCAGACGTTCTTCACAGCGATGCTTGTTACGGAGAAAGAAGACTCAATGGCGTGACATCTTTGTTCCAAAGCCTGCCGAAAGAGAGCATCGACCCGTGTGTGTGAGATGCTGGGAATGAGGCCAGTTGAAGCAGGAATCCTGTCCAAATGCCCAACGAAACACGACCCCTGTTGCAGACCCCAGTACAGAGAGAACGCTACTCTTATGAGGATCAAAATGACACTAAAACAAACAAAACACTCTGCTTCAAAACCTCGTGAGCTGCCTACGTACAGTACACATCCTAGGCACTCTCCAAATACAAATGCACCTTATAAGGTTACTAGAATTACCTACGTAAAGCATTTCAAAACGAACCGCTTATGAGGTCTCATTTAGGTTGTCTTCGAAGACATCTGGCTTTGCCGACGCAGTTCACTCTGTTTCAGAACAGAGCTAAAAGTTGCTCAATCACCCCCATTTACTGCCATAGTAGGGAAAATAAATACTATGGGAGTCAACGGGGAGATGAGATCTTTTTGGTTACTGACATTCTTCTAAATATCTTCTTTTGTGTTCAGCAGAACAAAGAACTTTGTACAGGTTTGGCACAACCTAAGGGTGAGTAAATGAAGACAGCATTTTCATCTCTTTAAGGTGACCTGAAATCCTCATCAGGTCAACACGAACATAATACCATTTTAAGCTTCTTCCTTTATAAGTACTACGTTCTACGTCTGAGAGATTTGTCTGTGGCCCAAAAGCAACTCCGGCACAGCGCGGGTTCGAGAGGCTCTCGAAGCATCTCATGAGGACACGACAGGGGTGCCGGAACAACAGGATGGAAGAGGGTGGAGAGGATAACAGCATCGGGATGATTTCAGGATAGAGCTCCAGAATTAGTCTGTTATCGCCCCTGGAAGAGGATGAGATGAGAGAAGGCTCATAAGAAAAACACAAGCTAATGTTGGATTGAGGCAGAAAGATCCCCCGAGCGCCTGGCCCAGTTCTGTTTAAACTGTAGCTCTGCAAACAGATGTTGTCAGGAGTTTTTGGACATTCGCGGCTGATGATTTATCGCTGTCTGGTTCGGTTCTTAGTATTCAGAGATGTGTCTTTTGGGAGGGCTTCTGATGAGAAGAGCTATTCTGCTAAATCTAGCGATTACTCCATCTGTCCTGTTACAATTACAACCAATGAAGTATCTAGTGTCATTTGTGGCTCGATTCCATCCATGTGTCACATCTTCATAATGATACTGTAAGATGTCAATCTGTGATGTAGGGAAAAATCACACTGATGAATTGTGTACAACTAGTAAAAAGGTTTGCCAAAACAATGGCGGTTTTAAACAGGCGTGTCTAAAAGAGATCATTCTGTGACATGATGTGTGCTTCAGGCGACCTGAGTTGGAGTCACGGCTCGTGGTCCTTTCCTGATCCCCTCTAATTTCCTGTCTGTATAATCTGTCCTAACAAAGATGGAAAAGCCCCCCTTCCAAAAAAAAGAGCAGGTAATTCCAAACTGAAAGCACTGGTCACTCTCGGGACGCTTAGGTCAACAGGGTTTTGTCGTTTTTGGGAAGAAAAACGTACAAATCACTTTAGACAATATTTAGTCTCTGCACATTAGGCTGGAGTGAAAGGAAAAAGAAATTAACACATCTGCTATTGTAGACATCCTCTCCAAATGTTTTATGAAGTTGTTTGTTTTGGACAGTTGGACTGTGGCCTTATATCTGTGGACATCATCCAAAACGGCAAACGTGCAAAATGGCCATGAGAAAAACGTCCTGCAGAGAATTTAAAGATGACATTAGGGATGCACCGAAATGAAAATTCTTGGCCGAAACCAAAAACCGAAAAAGAGGAAATCAAGGCCGAAAACCGAAACACCGAAATAAATTATGCCAATTATTAGAACCATTGCATTTATGGCTATGACCTTGTACTAACTTTACTAAAATCAAGGCATTGCAATTGCATAAATTAATATTAAAGTTTCAAAGAATAAATCAGTTACAAATTATGCAAATATTTATTTAGCACATTGCTACAATGCACAGTATAAAATAAAATTCAAACTTAAATGTTTAACTTGACCCTACTCATTAAATAATAATGTACAGCACTTCTGGGGATGGGGACTTCAGACAGATAAACATCTAGCTGTTGAGCGGTTGAGCTTGTCATCTGCCTGACATTTTAGAAAGATTTGAGCTAGTGTATTTAAATAGGGCCAGTGCATAATTAACATTTTTATCAAATAAAAAAATATCTAGCAGAAATATGGCTACAATCTTATAGTCATATGGAAGCCTAAGAACAGAATAGACTACCTATTATTTGAGGCACTTTCTTGCAGGATTTCACTGAACATATCAGACAACGAGGGTGCATGTCCCTCATCTGGTGCAGAGAGACGAGTCTTTATTCTGCGCTCTGATCTCCTTCTCCTGCGCTTTGCGCTTCTCCGTCTGCACGCGGGTTCTCCGCATACATCGCGGCCCGGATCGCGATGACCTTCTTGCGATGCGATTGACGCGAATCGCGCCTTCGCGTGATTCGCGCGAGTTGAAAAATCTGAACTTTGGCGAAAATTCGCGCCGCATTAACCAATCAGGAGCTTGCTCTAGTAGGGCCTTAAGCGCGCGGCAGAAGCCCCTCCCATGACGCAAATTCGCGTCTGTAATGAAGCGAATTTGACGCGCAAATGATGCGAGTAAACTCAAAATGTTCAAGCGTCCAACTACACGCGAATAGCGCGATTTACAGCGTTTGGTGTGAACACTCTATAAGAGTTCAGACAAGTACGTGCAGGTCGCAGTTTCTGTTTGCGTCATCACAACATTTCGGCCGTATTGTTTCGGTGATAAAAGTCTTTCGGGCCAAAACCGAAAATGCCCTTTTGGGCCATTTTCGGCCGAAAATTTTCGGTGGCCGAATATTCGGTGCATCCCTAGATGACATAAACCTGCTTAACCTCGACAGTCTCTCACTTCCACCAATACGGAGCAACGACTTTTATGACATCATTCTGCACTTCAGCTTCTCGTCCAGTTCCAGACACTCTTCGCTAATTTAAAGTGTGGAGGAGATGCTCAATGTGTCACGCCCTAACTTCCCGTTTCTGTGGAAATTACGTCAACACATCAAAACAAAGCTGAGCATTTCTATTCTTACGACTAGTGTGCATACAGACAGAATGTCATTGAATGGAACGGCAAGAATAAACTGGAACAACAAATAACTGAATATTAGAATAAGACTTAAAGCAACACTATGTCGTTTTTCGACCTTAAAACCTTAAGTGTCCAAATCCCATAAATATTTTATATCAGTGGAGGCCATGTTCAAGTTCTCTCTAAGTCCATTAAGACAAAGACCGTATAAATTGTGCAGGAGAAAGCCCTTTAAGAAATCTCAAAGAAGCATCTGACTCCATATCGCACACATGCCATACGAGCGATGGGAGAGCAGCTTCATGCAACATTGATTGGAATCAAAGGTTATTGATTTTTTCTGCTGTGACTACTGTACACCTGAGAGAATAGACAGAAAGCCGTATCTGCCCTCGATGAAAAAACAGGCAGGATATATACTTTTTCTGCTCAAATACAAGGATTATAGAATCAATGTAAACCAGCAGTGTTTTTCTCCAGGGCAGGAAAATGAGTCTCCAAGAGGAACGATTACTGACAAGAGAAAACGTGTGAACGTGAAACAGAACTTTGGGAATGATCCCAATGGCAAAAAAACATTTTTTTTGTATGTTCCCAGAAGACGCTGTCTGGCACACTAATTATTACAGACTCCCACGAGACGTTTGCGTCTTCTTCCAAGTAGAGGTGGACGACGAGTCGAAGTGATAAACTGGTGTTTTTCCCCACAACACACCGCAACACATAATGATGAGAACATTTCTCTCTATGTATAATATAAGGAATAAAGAGTTCATTTGAAAACAAAGGTTTGTGCATTCCAATGAATATCAATTAAACTGCGGTTGGGTTGTTTCGATTAAGTAATAACGACTCAAAAAGACAGCTTACTAACACAATAAAACTAAAACAAAAAACATGACTTTTGTTTTTCCAAATAAACTCTTCAAACCCATATTTCTCTAATAAAGATGCATACGCATGTTCAGTATAATCACATTTTCAAACCGAAGGAAAATCTTGTGCGTAAATGACAATAAACAAATCCATCAACTAAAGCCCGCTGAGATAGAAAAGTTGTTTTATATTGCTTCTGTCTATATTTAATTAAACATCAAAACGCTCAAAAGGCCAACAATAAAGAAGACTCATCTGCCAAGATATGAAACCTAATGCGTTTCTTAACAGATGGCTGATCCGATAATTAAAAGGTCGAAAGATAACAAAACACTGTTTTATACAACAATTAACCTAAGACGTACAGTATATTAGCATTTGATAAAGAAAAACAATGATAGAATTTTAAACTTGGAAATTTAGTACAGAGACATCAGCTAAATGAGTATATACAGTACATAATGAGTACAAATCTACTTTCACAGCATCTTGATGCTTTGTAATGTATAAATGTGTCTTTTCCTTAATGAATAGATGCGGCTCCTACAGATCATAAATATTCTGCCTCACAGTAATTACAATTAAACGTGGAGAAAGAAAGGTCGATTATCACAGCTAAAGCCAATTTCCATAAAAGATGCAGTCGTGGAAAACACATCATGAACTGCAGAAAGAGAGAGAGAGAGAGAGAGAGAGAGAGATGTAAATTGCTCATGAACTACAAAAATGCTCAGTTAATTAAACAAATGGAGTCTTATATCTGCCTTATAAAAACAGCCCAACGCTGCCCAAACAACAACCTCTGCAGTTAATAAATCGAGTCTGTCGTTCAGCTAATTGACACACAACCAATGGCAATCAGCTGCTGCCCAGCATTACACAGGATTAATGTGCTGGGCTGATGGGCTGATGGGCTTCTCCGCCGTGTCGTGCAGGATCTTTATTGAAATGAAGAGATTGTTAGGCTGCAGATACTCGGAGAAAGAAAAACCAAAGAGAGCAGGACTTGCATTACATTGCGTCCATGCATACGTGACAACATGTACATGTTTAAACCTGAGATCATTTCACATTAAACCCGAGATCATGCCATCACAAACTGTTTGTAATTAAACGAAAACAAATACATGTGTGGTACTACTGTATAAACTACATGCAACAATGCGGAACACTAAAGCAGATCTTATAACTGGTGCAGAAGAGAGAGAGATTGCCATGTCAAAAGCAGGTTTCTATGGCAACAGTCTGGCGGCGACCAGGGGGTTGGGAGCCGTGAATGCTTAAAGGTAATGCACGTCATTAATACATGTACAAACAATACACACTGCGTAGTAAAGGTCTGGTCATTTGTAACAGAGCTGTACAACATTTTCTTGCAACATACACAAACATTTTAGTATTTACTTATTACAAGAAGAATGGTACTGGAAGAAAACTCTTGGCATTACTTTCTCTACAACATATGGTTTTACTATGTTTTTCCCATTGCATGTTAATGAATACCATGGCACTATAGATAGTCTCATAAATAAAAGACAACACTGCTAAAATATAAGAGCAATTTGTGTCTCTTATGATGGAAAGAATGAGCCAGAACATTTTAGACCGGACTATAAATTCCACCCAAAAACACCTCCGAGACTTCAGCTCCATGCATTACAATCACAGTTATAAAGTGCACGGCATCTCCGGAGTGCATACAGGCTGTCCATTAAATACTGCTCCTTTAACACACACTTACTGTGCACAAAGCTTGTGTGAGGTCTCACATAATTATCATCCCATTACTGTTCATTTCTGCCCTAGCCGCTGATGTGTTAGCTCTTAACGATTGGACACAGGTGGGTGAACGCAAACACATCACTTCCTGTATCGTGACGGAACAGACCCTCATGTTGAACGTTGTTCTACAAAGGATGCTTTACAAGCCAAACCAAAACTTCACACAAAATGTTTATTTCTAAAATGCACTAAAATAAAAACAAGGATCTTTAAAGACTCCAGCAAGCCCCCCCGTGACCCTGTGAAGGATGAACAGGTTCGGAGTAGGATGGATGAATAAAGCGGAGAACCTTGGAAGAAAATGACGCACTTGCAAATGGCATTTTAAATCTGCTTCTACTCTGGTTTAACAAAGACAACTATCAGTAAATCATTTGTTGGTTGACTTCTTAAAGGGATAGTTCGGTCGTCATTCATTCACCCTCATGTTACTCCTGTCCCGTATGACTTTCTTTCTTTTGTGGAAAGCAAAAGATGTCATGGTTCAGAATCTCGGTGGTAGACAGCCTATCATTCACTTTCATTGTTTATTAAAAAGATGCAATAAAAGTGAATAGTGACTGGGGCTGTGAGCTCTAACGTTTTTCATTTTGTCTCACAGAAGAAAGTCGTGAGAGTTTAGAACAATCTGGTTAGTATGAGATTACTTTTTTATTTTAAGGTGAACTAGTCCTTTAAAGTGATTCGCCCAAAAATGACAATTCTGTCATCATTTAATCATCCTCTTGTCATTGACTTTCTTTCAGAACACAAAAGAAGATATTTTGAAGAATGTTGCTGGGTGAGTAAACGAAGAAAGAATTTTCATTTTTGGGTAAACCATCACATGCACACCCAAACCTAAACAAGTCTTGAACAACCAATGAGTTTGTGACAGAACAGTTTGGCTTTATTAAATATCTGTTGTTCATTGTGTAGTGTTTTGCCTGGTGTCTATGGTGGGAACAAACCAATACTCCGTTTCAAATAACAGTAGATTAAACGAGATGTTTACTGACAGTGCAACCAGTGAATCATTCAAATAAAGATAAAAGAAAGCAGACAGACAGACAGACAGAGGTCTTCAGTTTAATAAGTTCACAAACAATCTCTAAAAACGCATTTACACATCATACCCACCAGCACCGGCTTCATCTATTGTAAATCAAGGCAATACTGTGCAAAATAACAGCGACGCAGTCAGTAACATCGCATTACGGTAATGATTCATTACAAAGGAGAAACATCAAAAGATAATTAATTACAAACTCAGACTAGAGCCAAAAAAACTCTGTCTGCCTGCAGTGACAAACTCCAGCAAACAAAGCGGGGCGAGCATAAATCATTCATTATCCTATTACGGCTGTGATCTGGGCTGAGAGAGAAACAAACGCAGTGTAAACAGTGAAAGAAACACACAGTTGTGTGTCCAGAACTACAGGAAGAGAGAAGCTAATCTGCGTGTGTGATTGGTCTTCGAGAGCAGAAAATCTTCGACAGTTCTGGGGTAAATTTTAATGACAGTCTTGTTTTACCCGCTTAGAGCCAGTTGGCAGGAACGAATAGACTTGATACAAGCCAACGTCTGTAATAGTACTTTGAACTTTTATTGGAAGCGTGTGAGGCGTCCGATGATTTCATCGGATAGCACGAACCGTCAACACTTACAGTGAAGAATAAACACACTTATTCTAGATGTCTTTAGAAAGTAAAACAGGATCATTAAAAAAAAGAATAAGTAAAAAAAAATTATGTTGGCAAATTAACTAAAACAAAGATTTTAAAGGGGATAGTTTGCCTAATCTTTTTTATTTATTTGATTTACCCTCATGCTATTTAAAACCTTTAACTATTGCTTCTGTGGAACACAAAAGAAGATATTTTGAGAAATGTCTCGGTGGTTTTGTCTGCATATAATCAAATATATCGTCAATAGGGGCCACTGATGTTTGGTGACCAACATTCTTTATGATATCTTCTTCTTATTTTGTGTTCTGCAGAAGAAAGACATACAGATTTGAAATGACGGTGAGAAAACTATTTTCATTTTTTAGTGAACTATCCCTTTAAGAATACGAATCAAGCACCATAGGACGAGAAACCTTCATTAAGAATGTAAATACGGTCGATTTAGATTTCATCAGCCCCAAGCGTCTTAGTCCGTGGAATGAAGAACTATTCTCTCTTTCTCCTTTTTTCCCTACAGTGGGCTTTAAGTGATTGCGGGACTGTGGATACAGCACCTCTGTGGTGTGTATTGCAGGGTTTCGGCCCGGTCAGGATAAAGAATTGTGCGGCGGCGTAATGCAAAAGTGCTTCGGGAGGACATAGTTACACTCATAGCTCCATCACTGCTCTTTATTTCTCCGTATCAGCAGTCTATGACACATTTTGTCAGACACAAACAGGAAGCTATAAAAATATGGCAGGGTCTGACCGCTCGACACTCATATGATCTTTGCCCTCTTCTTAATTTGCTGTGGTTACGGCGATGTTTGTGTATACGAAAGTGCATTAAGTTTAATTTTAATGGCAATTACAATCTGTGCACTCGTTCACACGTTGTTGATGAAGAACATGCTGCAATGAATTATGGGAAGCATAATCAGGGATTAAATTGCACAGACGGTGTCAGGACGAAATTGCGTTCGGATAGACTCGCTGTATAAAATGTGTCCCGTGTTGCCAGGCGTATGTCAGCGCTGACGCACACACAAGCTAAGACACGCGCGCACACACATTGTGCTCAGAATAGTAATGGGCCATTTTACTGGCTCTCCTTCTACTAACCCAGACCCCCGCTAAACACACAAACATGTCTGCTTTTCTATCACGATGGGGACTTCCCGTTACCTTCTATTGTTTCATAATGAACAAATCAAATTTTCTATTTCCTATATTACAAAGAAAAATCTCATAAGAAATGTTCCCCAAAAGGCGATTACAGACTTTTTCCATTTCTTGTCACGATGAAGGTGAAAGCTGACCCACATACGCATTCGTCCAATACTCACAATTAGCTACAGCAAACACGCAACCAAAACAAATACTCGCCTACAACCAATGAGCGACTAAACATGCAGATGCCAACACGCATGTCGAGGCATTTTTGCTCTATTCAACGCTTCAAATGAACCAGGACCCTTGGTGTGTCATCAATAGCCAGAGGACATAAACATAATCACGTTCCTTCAGAGAAGGCCAAGAGCCCCAACAGACAAAACAAACTGTTTATTTGAGTTATATACAGTCTATAAATACGTGCACTAGAACCTAAAGACACAGTGATGTTCAAGAGCACACTGCCCCCTGTTGGTACAGCTGGCACAAGTCACACATTTTGACTTGAACTAGAAGACAATGAAGTGTGACTGCAGGTGCTGGCACACCTGTTTGTTCGGCTCACACACCAAAAACTCACAGATCACCTTTCTACAGTTTTCATTTTCAAGCTCTTTAGTACGGGTGCTTGCATGAACGAATTCAGAAACCGATGTTCCTGCGTTTGCCGCACAGAGGTGATGGGTTCGATACGCATTACACAGGGAACATGGATACTGGTTGTATACATCTGCCAAATACATAGATTTACATACAGTACTAATAATCCAATATGCTAATCAGAAGATCTGATATTACAACAAAGAACCACATAGCATATTATAGGCTATATAGAACACAGGAGAAAGATATAGAGACTATAGATGCACACATCAAAAGTCTTGCATGAAAACCCCAAATAAACTAGAAATTAATGGGAACGCTTTCTAAAATAATCTAATAGAAATGATTAATTATATTAATTCTTTATTTGTAAAAACATACACATCCTTGCATATATTTAAGATAATATAAAAATGAATAGACATTTACATACAATTTTAATTATTGGTAAATATATATAAATACATGTAAATATGTCCTAAATATGTATACATGTATGTGTTTAAGAATACAAAATGAATATGCACAGTACACAGACGTACATTTTGTAAACACAAACTTTAATGCGATAAATCGTTTGACAGTCGTAAGTAAAATCTATTTTCTTAAATGAGACAGATATATAGATATGCAGAAATAAAGACATATGACAGGACTGTGTCAGATCTTTTTATTTGTACTTTTATTTTACTGTGTAAAATTAAGACCGTATTTCTGTGTAAAAATGTGTATGTTTAATTTAAACAGACAGATAGGTAGACAGATAGAGAGATGTATTAATTTTCTGCAAATAAAAACGATATTTGTCACTAGGTCAGAGAATACAAATGAACAGAAAATGCTCATTTTACACAAACCTATAAATAGTACATTTAGAAAAACTGAAAATAATTTTGCATCTGTAAATTTTTCCCATGGCTGTAGAATATAGAGAAAGATCTCTTAAAGATGTGCAGTAAGACTGAACAACGTCTTAATATTCCCATAAAGAACCGAATGTGAGGTTTGAAAACCATGGGAAGGTTCGTAAAAACTCTTAATAAAGTTTGGACAATGTTCACATCACTGACCCGTCTGGAAACCCATGATTTACTCTCAAGAGCCTCCAGTGATGTGCACACAATCAGAGCTGTTTATAAACATCTGTCATGCCATGATAAAGACGTCCAACTTTTCCAGCTTTATCTTTATGGTCTGTTAGGCTAATCGAATATAAAACAAATTGAGGCATTTGTTTGCTTCTGAGGCTTCAGCGGATGATGTAATGAAAATCAGCAGACATGTGTCTGAGAAACATTCAGGACCATCTTCACTGTAATCTGTCCAATGTGTGCATCAAAGATGACCCCAACATGAGAGTCCTGTCATCACGTTTTCAACAACATACCCTCAAGCCAAAGTGCTTTAAGCTAAATGATGTCCACACACAGAAAAAAACTATATTTCATTGGGGATCATTAACGGGCACAAGAAAAGCATACGGACAGTGACAGAACTGAGTAACGGCACGTCCTCTTATTAAGAGACAGCGCTAGCCCACCCAGAGCCCCGTCGACGTGACCTCTGACCCCTGGTCCTTTAAAAGCAGAACTGAAACATATGCTTGCGGAGCTCTGACAGAAGGAAAATTTCCTGTAACATATCATCTTTCATTTGGTCTTAATTCATATATGACATTGAGTGTTAATGGGGGGGTTAAGATTTGCTCAAAATCTGCTGCCGAGAAGAATGTTCAATAACGCATGACTCACCCTGTCAAGAGCCATGTTTTGTGCAAAATACTCATTAGCGCAATGAAATAAAACAGTACACTTTAAATGTACTACACAACTTAAAACAAAAAATATAACGCAGAAAGAGACAGACAGACAAATAGATAGACTGATAAATAGACGTATAGAGAAAGAAAGAGAGAGGACCGGTCTCTCGGTCCTCGGATGCTGGTCTTGTCATGACGAATTCTTTTATTAAAAATGTTGCCCATTTGTGGCGTGTCATGCACAGATGGATCTTCTTTTGATCTCTTACCCAAACAACTCAGCTGGGGACAACAGGCCATTATAAGATACAGACAAATAAAACAAACTAGAGGACATATCAAATATTAATGACGCATAATAAAGCAGATGTTCAAGACGGGTAAAACAAGGAAACGTGCAGAAAAGTAACAGCACAAAAATGTTATGATTTATGATTTTAAAGAACCATTTTCTTAGACTAATTACGTCTAAAATGCAAACTAGATGAAAATGGCAAAAGTAACAAAATGAATGCTAAAAAATACAAAGTAAGTAGAGATGCACCGATATGCTGTCAATCAAAAGAGCACAGAAAAATGCAATGAATTTGTGCTCTGTATATAGAGATAATTTTTTAAAGAAACATCACCGGTTTGATGTTCAATACAATATAACATAAATTAATAACGTTCAGAAAGTTAAGAAATATAAATTTAATCTTCAATATCGGTATCGGCACTCTGAATAATTGGCTATGGGTGTTGGTGCATGTCTAAAAAGGAGTGTTCTCAATTTAACATTGTTAACTAAATGCTGATACTGTATGCCTCCCATTGAGTGAAGAATATTTAGACGACAGTATATAACTTCTAAAAAAAAGTGTGCTTTTAAAAAAGTGCTTTCAGTTTCCTTTTAGCTAATATATATACAAGGAAAATGTTTTATCCGAGCAGTCAAACCCTGGACAATAACATTAACAAGCTCTACAACTACAATAAGTGTGATAGCTTCACTTCACCTGCGTATCTCTGGATCTGGATATTAATCTGAATTCACATCTTCACACACTTCTCTCGTGTTTCAGGCACTTTAATTGTAGTATTTGCTTAGTACCAACTCTGACTCTTCCTTAATATGAATAAATAAATAAATTACGCTATCAACAAACAACCCCTGGGGAACTCTGGCTGTACGTAGGGATAAATATGAAATGAAACAACAGAATACATTGCAGTAAACGAACGGCGTACACTTTCTGTCTGATTTGAAATGGAAATCATTTGAGGAGCGTGGATGCATGTTTTCACACCGCTCAATTGATGAGCTGATGGGCTCAGTGTTGGATTAACATGGCTGAACATGTTTGTAATGCTAAACACCGCGCACCGGGCCAATAAACCTCGCATGAAGAGAGGTTTATTACGGTCAGAAGCAGCACATTTCTTCAAGTTTATGCACATTTGTATACACCCACACCCAAAATGAAATATTCATCCTGGGTTTAACTGCATCTCATTGGGATTAGAGTGAATGAATGAGAATGTGTGTGCGAGAGAGACAGAGACAGAGAGTCGATGTGTACTGACAGAGCAGAAGAGACTCAAGAAAATGAAATAAAAGGGGCTAAAAGAAAGAGATTCATGGGAAAATAATGCATTCAAAATGAGTCCCACTACTTTTTTCCTCCACCATGCAATTCCAGCACATCTTCACAGTATCTCACATTTCTGACAGAAAATGTCACAACTCAATCCATCACCACTTCTAACATGCTCTGCCGTCGACAGGAGGACAAATAAAGCTTTGAGGATTTTTAGAAATATGAACATATACAGACTAGTGACCCCAAGAAGAGTTTGGGCACTTAAAAATATGACATGACAGGTATTTTTTGTATGTAGGCATCTCCAACCTGATCGCACAGGAATTCGCACTATTTTACAAGATGGCTATTCGTAGAATGAATTATTAGAAAAACAGTACCGAAGCCCCTCCCCTAAACCTAACATCACTGGCGCTTTAGCAAAATGTACTGAAAGTGCGAACAAGTTCTAAGGAAAGTTTTACAAATTAGCCACTACGTAGAATATTACGTAAAGAATTCCTGTTGGATTGTGTTGGCACCAACAATGATGCAAAGCAACAAAAAAATCACTATTAACAATGCAATGATAGGATTTTTCGGGGCGATATCAATTTAAACATACAACAATTGGCTGATTTTGATGCCGAGAATTAGAGTTGTTTGGCTGTATCCAATCATTTTCTTTGAACATGAATTGAGCGGAATTACACAAATACATCACACCAACTTTGCACGGTACGCCTGTACACAACGTGATGTGGTGCACATGTGTGCGTGCAGCTACGACAATAAAACCAAAAGCAAAAATTCGCTTAATTCGAAGCTCTGTGCATGTCTGAAACTAAACGATCACATAGCTCACATCTCCCCTCAGCGGTGTTAAGAATTGGATTAAAAATGCTTATCGGAAACACACTCGGCTCTTTGATGCTTTATAAGCTAGAGATGGCTGCTGGCTGTCTCTTATATGAAACAGGTGCCCGAGTTCACATGCAACAGGCATTTGTTTGTACCGGGCCAGATGTGCAACCCCTTCTGTGTTTACAATGCGATCCCGAGGAGACGATCACCACGTTCGTCCCGAAACCTATCTTTTCGCTCAATGTGTTCACAATTACGGTCAAAAGTGGCGGACGGTAAACAAGCACATAAAACCGATTCTCACAGGAATCCAAACAAACGATCTCACTGACACATCTGTAAATAAACTCTGACTTGAGCGTGCACCTGGGTTATCCACGAAGGGAGAACTGCAGAGGATTGTGGGATAGCCCTATAGGCATAGGAGGAGTTAAGCATTTAACAATACTGGTTTTGATCCAGACCACATCAACTCTTTGGTGTCAGTCCCACGGTAAAGTGGCGGTATATCGTGGTTCTCTGATATAAAGAATGGTTTTCGTATTCATGTAATATGCTATTGTACTTCGAAGAATACCATAGTACAGTACATGCCCAACACATGATATTGCAATGATTTAAGGTCGACCTCATTTAGATTCTATAAACAACTACGAAGAAAAAAATAGCAACGCAAATTCACAGCAGGACGGAACAATAACCCAGTGGCTCAGTATGTGGCCGCACGCTCAACGTGACATCCTGACAGTATTCGCAACGCCACGTTTGATTCGGTGTTGCACCCCGGCGATCTAAGAGCCGCCCCCCGCCGACTACACTACGAGCGGTGTATGTGACAATAAAAGGACACTTACTCTGGCGAGCAGGTTGATGGGGTCGAGGCCTGAAGGAAGCGGAGAAAAATCACAGTTCGCCTCAGTGAGATAAACCTGCAGGGTTGAGCAGAGATGCTCCAGACCTTCCTTCTTCTCATCACACATATCCTCCAGGTCTAAAGACATAGAAAAGAGCTTCAACAGTGACGGGATGTTTATATGAATGATTTTAAAACATGACACTCTGTTTTCAGAAGGTAATAGTGTACTAATTTATATTGAACACAGATTTGAAAGATAAGCATATTCATGCACTTGGAGGCATTCAAAGAATACTCCACAAACCCTTTTTTTTGGGGGGTGGTCATTGTAATTTTTCCTAGCATAGTAGTCAATGGTGTCCAAGAACTGTATGGTAACAAGCATTTTTCCAAACATTTTTCTCTGTGTTCATCCGAACAAAGAAATGTATACAGATTTGGAACGACTCGAGGGCGAGTAAATGAAAAGTAAAAAAACTCTACAACTGGAAACTGAGGGTCGTGCGGAGCAGCGGATATTAAGTCACTGATATGCGACAAATACAAGGACAAGCGACGGCCGTTGTTTTAAATAGCAATTTCTCTGGATTTGCACGTTATTGGGAACATTTGGGATAATGTAAGTACACAACTGCATTAAATATATCACACTGTGCAAATGATTGCATGGATATTTCATAACAAAATTATTCCATATTGTGGCTTTAATACCAGGTGTAAACGGGGCCTAAAATGGGTTGTTGGTCTCATGTGCTCAGCACACGGTTTAAAACCCATCTAATACCTACAAACCCGGCCAAGAAACTGGCAAAGACCTTCAAAGCTGTATATTTCTACAGCAGAGTAGATGACTATGAAGACAAAAAGAGCTAGTGTGCGTATTCATGAACGTATGGCTGCAGTGTGATTTATGACAGCTTTGCCAAACATACGGGCTTCTCCATTAACCCTCCTGCTCCGATCCATTTTCCTCAAACACACCGTCAATGAAGTACAATGTGCCGCAGATAGAGCCGACGCTTGACCCGTGGCAACCGCTCCCAGCCCGTCTCTCTCACACACACACACACACACGAGTGTCATGAACGCAGACACACACGGCAGTAAAAATCTACACCTTCAACACATAAATCTGGTGCAGTCCATGTAGCTTCTTTTCTTTGCATATTTTTTATCTCTCACATACAGACCCGGATAACATTACTTGGGCTTGTATGATAAACTGAAATACAAATCTGTTCTTTAGGTAATCACAGTTTATTTATGACTGTATTACAGATAGCAGGTGGTCAATGAGGGTCTGTGGGTGGCCAGACTATAAATAATTAGGCTGGATGATAGGAATACAAAGACAGGAATACACACTTCCCACTTCTTGTGGATTGAGAGACTTGTGGAATTTAAGTAGACTTTGAAACTACGTGATGGTCACCTCAACACTTTTAATACTTTTACGTTTCAGACTCCAAGGTGTATTTTTCTATACAAGAAATTAAATAGGGACTGTATTACAAAAAGCACGATTAAAGATAATATTAGAGATATGTTCCCTCCATAAAAAACTCCTCCATCATTTATTCACCCTTCTTCTGCAGAACACAAAAGAAGATATTTTGAGAAATGTGTCAGTGGTTTTGTATTCATACAATGGAAGTCAATGGGGACCAATGTTGTTTGGTTAACAACATTCTTCGAAACATCTTCTCATGTTCTGCAGAAGAAGGGTGAATACATGATGAAAGAATTTTCATTTGTCCATGAACTATCCCTTTAAATCTCATTTTATCAATTGGCTATCCACCACCTGACTCTCTAAACATCATCACCTTTAAACTATCGGTTGACCAATAGTTTAAAATCAAGTGAAATGATTAACTGCTGCCATTCTGTTTGCCTAAAGGTCTATGCACAGATCTCGGCATTAATTGGCACGGCCACAAAAACGAGGGTTTGATGAATTTCATGAAATAATGCATGAGTCGAGGTGAGCGAGAGGCTTACGCCGGGCGTCTCATAAGGCCGTTTGTGTGATGAGGGAGCACAGGTTCACAGGAGACTCCATAAGGGCCATCTATGGGATAACATCTCTAATGGCGGCACATTACTTATGAGAGAATAGGAAAGAGCCAGACCGGTTAGAAGTCCGAGGCTTATTGTGACAAAATAGCCAATTACTTTTGAGGAGCCGAGGGCCGCAGGGGAATTTTTAACAAAGGGCTCGAACTGTCGAACGGAGAGACATTCATAACGTTACAATAAACTCCTGCCAGGAAGTGACATTTATTCACCTTTCATTATAGAAAATCAAATCTTTCAAACTCGCAGGATAAATCTCGCCGAGTGATGGCAACTTAAAGGAGTAGTTCACCAAAAAATTAAACATTTTCTTATCATTTACTTACCCTTACGCCATCCTAGATGTACACATTTTACTTTCGTCGGATAAACGTACAAATATTTTTATATTGAAATGCTGTCATGCACTTATCTTACTATATAGGGGTCGACATGGCGAAGCTCCAAAAAGCACATCCATCATTAAAGTAATCCAGTATTCTGAAGCAAACTAATTCGTTCGTGAGAGAAAACCTTGAATTCTTTAAGTTTATTTAGCAAAACTGAAACCAAAACAATCTTATCTGCTAAGTAAATTTAAATGGCGACACGTAGGTAACTTCCAATCTCATTGGTTTTTGGTCTCGTGACAAGTTGCCAATAGATGAGATACAAAATTATAAACCTGCCACAAGAGAGAATCAATTAAGAGAGAATTTTCATTTTTGGATGAACTATTCCTTTAAAAATGTGCTACTACATGAGAGAAAACCACGTTTTAATGCAACAGAAATCGTGTTAGGACACAGCGTTGGGCCCTTAAAAGTAAGCGTATAGCAACTTACGAGACTGGTGTTCAGATATCGAATACAGCTCATCCTCGTCTCTTTCCGATTGGCTGAGCTGCAAAAACAAAAGTTGAACAAGTCTAAAGTGTCTACGCTCCCGATACGTGAGGTGATCTGATTTCACATACCAGTTTAAAAATGATTCTGGCGACCAGTCGCACGGAGTCGGTGGGGATTCTGGGCTGGAGGTGCTTTAGACATTTGCATTCTCTCTTGTGCTCGGACCAAGCTTGTTTCTGTGAGAGAAGGAAGAAATTTAATAGAGCACCATACAAAAGATTTCACAAACAAACACGAAGCTGTGATCTTCAGTCAGAGCTCAGATCTGTGGATGAACGTGCCTGCTGTGAGAAATCTCCCTTTAGAGGGAATTATGATGAAAGAACGCCCTACAATTAAAATAAACTTGACAAGCACGAGGGCCTGGAGAAGACATTGATGCCTTTGCTATTTTAGAGCAGCACGATGTCTAAGTTTGAGACAGATGCAATTGTAGAAAGTTTTGCAGTTTGTGCGACAGATAAGACTGTATAAGCCTGGAAAATGCTGAGCAACTCTTTAAATGCACATGTTTTACAGGTGTATGGCTCCGAGCACCAAATTGCATCCCATGCAAGTTTTTTTCTGACAGCTGCCAGGTCATAAAAGCACATAAATGAACCAGACGAATTTGTGTCTTGTTAGACTGAAATGGCCGTCATATTTCATGTGAAGTCAAATGACCGATTTTTACAAGACACTCATGATATCAGTTATCTCTGAAGAGTTAACCAGGGTCCAAAATACCACAGCTAAAATATTATTTTGTTCTGGATTTTATTATCAAATAACGCCAAATAAAGTTTCATGACTAGTAAGAAGTTTTGGTAACACTATAATAACGTTGTATTTGGTAATGGTACTTAAATACATTAGCTCACATAAACTAACAATGAACAATATCAACAGCATTTGTTTATCTTTGTTAATTATTAATTTTAATATTAATACATTTTCATAGACAAAAGTTGCATGTTAACATTATTTGATGCATAATGAACTAACAAGAACAACTCTAATGGTATAAATTACCTAGTGCTGTCAAATCGATTAATCGAGATTAATGTTTGCGTTTATATAATACAAATGTGTGGCCTGTATATTTCAGTGTATATATAAATGCACAGCTTGCGCTAGACTTTTTTATTGGCGTTACGTGGTAATTAGCATGTTCTTGACGTCACCACACATTGCATGTTCCTCATACATGTCTGTTTGTGTTGTATATTTATATACACGTCACACGCACATTTATTTGGGAATCGTGCTTAATCGATTTGACAGCACTAAAATGAACATTAACAAAGATCAATTAATGCCATAATGATACTAATATTGGTGACACAAATATTACAAAAGGGAATATCACTGATATTTGACAGCACAGACAACATTTTTGGGGTTCTAATTGAAGAAGGAAGTCGTTCTGGTTTTGAAGGACATGTTGACAACGTTATAAGGAGGACAATAGTAATGCATCATTTTCCTTTTTTTAATGTATACATTACCACTATAACCTGTTAGAAATGTAACTGATAAAACAATAACATTCAGTTTTTAATATTCTGACTCGTGTTGAAATCTCTCTGAAGATTAAGACCAAACAGAATTTGTGAAGAGCTCTTACCTGACACTGAGCACTGCAGTAACGGGCCGTCTTACACTGAGAGCATCTTAATAAGCTTTCACCCCTATAAAAAATACACAAGAGAGAGAGAGAGAGAGAGAGAGAACGAGCATCAGCCTTTGTGGTTTGTGTTGGAGAGGGTTATAATTCATTAGACAATCTTTTGCTGGAGCTCCTTAAACAAGCTTCACTAGAACATTAGTAAACCGGGTGAAGACCTAACCTACCGTAAACTGATATTTGAACCACATTTCTACCAAGATACACTGACGTGAGATGTTTGAACCGAGTGTTTTCCAGATCATTCATTTTGGAACATCTTCCCCTGACAGTAGATGCCACTCGCTGAAGGGAGAGTTGACCACCCAAGCCCTCTTTCCTACTCGATCATGAGAGAAAACAATCACGAGGAGTTGTGTCTAGCAGAGACAGATTACAAGAGAGATGTCGTCGGCACCTTGGTATGTATGGGGAGGTGGACGGATTTTAAGCCGGCCCTTCTTTACAGGGCTGTGGTTCTACTTCTAACAACCTTAAAGGTAACACAACCTTACAGGTAACACAACAAATCCACACAACTTATACCCAAACAGACTGCAGACCGGGTGATAAAAAATGGATAAATGGAAAAGTATTTTTTGTTGTCAATGAGACATTGACAGGCGACTACACAGCCCCGTGTCACTGTTCAGAATGGCGATTTTCTCACAATTTACAAGATGTCGGAAACATTTGAGATATTGTAAGTACTCAGCTGAACAAAATATATAACACTAGCTTAGTGGTTTTTGGATATTTTCCTGCAAAATTCTAACAAACTGCACATTTAACCCTCGCACTGCTTATAATGTCAATAAACTAACTATGACTTTGATTTATGCCAGTGCGTTGAAAGCTTTAAGAAAACACTATAAGATGAAACCATCAGATATGGACACCTACTAGCTATACAAGGTTAAAAAGCTGGGTGTTAAAGTCAAATCAGCCCTCATGCATATCACACATACATGTTGTCTTCACATGATAGAAACACTTTGGTTAAAGCTGCAGTATGTGTTTGCTCAATAACGGATTAACGTTTATGGACTGCAGCTTTAAAGGTCACGACAATCTCACTTTAGTGGTTTTATTCACAATTAAATCATTTCAGGCTTTCCAACATCTCCAGTTCCATCGAGAACCCTTATGAGATCCAGAGGAGTGGAAAAAGCCAAGCTATGCACCAGATGAACATCAGACCTCCGTGCCTGTGGCAATCTGCTGATCTTAATCCCATTTGTCTTTGAAAAGAGAGAGAAGTTCTTAATATAAAAAAAACAAATTGCAGAGACAAAAACAAGAGGAACACGCCGAAACAAAAGATGGTATCAGAACCAGAAATGTATTAAGTCTCAGATTACCTGTACGTGTATATCAGACATTCTACATTTGCGTTTCAAAAAGACAATTAAATATTACATTTAGTATAATTAACTACTATAGTCTTAGTTTAAAGACTTAGTTCATTGCATTTGAATGCAAACTACGTACCCCATTTATTTTCTAACTATAAGGCTATGGTTCATTCAAATGCAATGAGGTGTACTCTGAGTACAATAACACTGTAGTTTTAACTATATATATTACACAGGCTTCCATTCATATAAAATTAAGTGAGATGTATGTAAAAGACGTTTACTTCATTTATGAAAGATTTCTTCAAAATGCAGTTTTATGACAATATATTTAATACTGCAGACTGCAGTGCCAATAACCAAAATCAAAGATGTCCATTGGATTTATTAGAAGTAACTTTATATTACCTTAAAACAAAAAGTAGCCAATATGAGCTTCTCAGCTCTTATAAAAGTTTCAGAAGGTAAGAATCACGGAAGCTGATGGAAAACGCAGTGAGTTTGGCAGTGTCAGATGAAGTGGCCGTATTTCACAGCAAAACCAAAGAGCGGTCCAGCAGCCAAACAGCTTAACCGGTCCTCATCACTGCCGACTGTACGACACAAAAGACAAATGAATCATATGAACCCTAATACTGGATTCACTTCATACTGGAGTCACTTCACCTCGGATGAATCGCAGATCTGAGAAACTTACAGTATACGGTATAAACACCAATCAGAAAAATACATATTTTTCATTCATCACTAAACCAGCTGGAATCACGGAGTGTGCGGAATGTGCTTCTACTTCTAGACTGAGGAACATCACGGGATTTTTTGACTGTGCGACACAAGTGACTGTGTGTTCGACACCGAAATAGTTTGAACAGACCCGAACCTAAACTGACCTTACAGATTCATAAGGGATTGATAAATATCTATGCAAATTGTCAAAGGTTTGGGAATTTAATACTGGCCGTGTGTATGTGTGCGCGGACTGTACAAGGCAGTGAGAAATAATGAGACACTTCAGAGACTTTAATAAGGACACATAATGTCATATGATAATACGATTATCCTTAAAATATGTTATAGTATAATAAGCATCGACTTAATCTAACAGGATTTCACTGTTGAATGGCCTCATTTTGTCTACCACCAGTAACAGCCTAATCACACAATATATATCTGCTATGTTATGCAAATGTTTAATTGAAGTATTTCATCAAAGAAACAATAAGTGGAAATACAATAAGTACACGATACATGATAATATGTTGGCCAGATCATTTTGTTAACTGGTTTCAAACAACCTCAGACCCTGGACCACAAAACCAGTCATAAGTCGTGTATATTTGTAGCAATAGCCAACGATACATTGTATGGGTCAAAACTCAAAATGAGCTTTTTTTCTTTTATTCCAAAAATAATTTGGATATTAAGTAAAGATCATATTCCATGAATATATTTTGTAAAATTTCTAACGTAAATATATTAAAACTTTATTCTTGAGAGTGGATGCATAATCGCAAGCACAAATGGCCAGAAACATGCCTACAAACTTCGCTCGCAGCTGCGCGCTCTTTGGAAATTACCCACTCAAGTTTGGTGTCTATGTAAAGCTTAGAATTTTAGCTTTCAGGTTCATGTACTCTCCGCAACGTCATTACAGCCATAGGCCAATAGAGAGCGTTACAACAAACCTGTTTCTCAATATTTCGATTTTTTGCATCGTAAGATTCCAGAGTTTCAAACAGTTGTGTCTCGGCCAAACATTGTCTTATCGTAACAAGCCTTACGCTTATTTATTCCGCTTTCAGATGGTGTATAAATCTCTATTAACAAAAACTGACCCTTATGACTGGTTTTGTGGTCCATGGGGTCGCACATGGAATTGCCTGTCTGCTGTCTAAAGTAGATATCATACAGTAGATAAATTCCTTGAGACAAAGGTTCAAGCAAGTTTAAAAGCTTTAACCGTGCCTAAATGGATCGCTCATTGTTCTTTTCCAACACAGCAAAGGGTTTTCATCTTTGGGTGAACCAAACTACCATCTTACTTTAAGTAAGATTTTCGTTGTAGACTTTCGGACTTGACTCATAGTGCCATAGAGAAACACTGCCCCCTGGTGGCATGAGGATTCTCTTATTTAGACTTCACAACCAGCAGGCCTTAAGTTTGCATTTCATTTTTCAATAACGACAGACAAATATCTGGAGGCTGACTTTTATTTAGATCAAAGCCAGTGGAGGAAGAAATAACCGCAGCATCCACAAAGGGACTCAAAATCTGATCATCCCTAAACTCAAGTCGATGCTTCTTCATTTCACAATCAACAGTCATTTTAAGTACATATGGCATCCCAACATGATCAGCACATTCACACATCTAACTGACATTAGAGGAGAAGGATTTTCCACATACACACACAACTATCCTGTATGTTCCCTTCACATACTGAGAGCTTTAATTAGACAGACAGAATCATCTGAACTGTGTGTGTGTGTGTGTGTGTGTGTGTGTGTGTGTGTGCGTGCGTGCGTGCGTGCATGCGTGTGTGTACGTCCAGATGAGCTATCATCAAAACAAAAGAAGGAGAAGAAACAGTCAAACAGACCAACAACTCATTTGCCGCCAAATCCAACACAACAGATAACACAACACGCACACAATTCGGCCAATTAGATTGTTTACCCTTACAAACACTCTTTAAAGCTCCTCAAAGCCTGTCAGACAACACTTCCCAAAATGTCACTCTTTGCTGGTCGATTAATTGGAATAAAGCTACAAGAAGACCAAACAAAAGAGAAGATGGCCATCCTTCACAACATTAGACAAGCACATTCATATTATTCCTGTGACACCGAGCGAATTTCGTCAAAAGCTTTTATTTATTTTTATGACTAAAAACACTTTTTAGAGCATAATGAATCAGACGCTTGAAAATGCCTTTAAACTGAGATACATTTCTGAAAGTATGCCATTCTGTCAATATAAAATACGTTCATCTATTCCAGGTTCATCTGCAGAGACTCGTGAGCATTCAAAGCCCTTCGTATGTTTCTTTCCGTGAAAAAAAAGTTTGCTTTTCCTTAAAAACTGAAACGTGACATATTTATTGCATCCTTGATTTAGACACATTGACCTTATTTTTGCATTATTTGCCAAAAGTTTTTCTTCTGATGTATCCTTCATACATTCTAAATTATTATGTCACCAAAATAAAATACAAATAAATTGTAAATGAAATAGTTTTCTCCAGGAACCCAACTGGCCTGAGGTCAGGAGTTTAAATGACTGGCTTGCTCTTGTGTTTTCTTCAGGCCAGCCGCACATTAGCCAGGAGCCGTGGATAGAAAGCATCCAACAAACCAAATCAGAGCCGTCACAGTAAAATAAAAAACATGAAGAGGAAAAAGAGCCAACAGCCGCTAATCCTGGAAATGAGAAACCTGCTCAGGCACATCGAGCCAGAAACGGGCTGAATAATTATTATTTCTCCAATGCTACTGGATCCACAGTAGAAATGCATTACTCGACCACTGAAACACATACGCCATAAACCTGCTAAACTGAAGTTGTGTCTCAAAACTTTATCCCCATAAATGCATGACAACCAGCCATAACTAAACACAGTGGGTTTTAATTTGATTTGGCATTTCATGCCGTTTTAATGAAGGTCCTGTCGGTACATTTGTACATTCATGGCATTAATATGAGACTGTGACCTTTCCAAGCAGAAAACCATTAGTATCACCATCACAGCATATAATCCTATTTGTCACAACACAGAATGATGCGTGTGAATTATTGGAGAAGACCTTCTTTTATTGTAACCGCTGATTAAAAAGTAAATAAATCTCACAGGATCCGTGACTTCGAAGTTAGAGAAAGCTCTCGCTTTTTCACGGTCCGGGACCTCCGAGTCTGTGTCTTCAAATGTAAATTACACAAACAATAAAAACTACTGTAAACTCGCAATAAAGGAACATTTTCTCTTTTTTAACTGACTGTGCTTGCTTACTTGGCATTGGTTTTATTATATTGTGACTTATCGATATAAAATGGATCGCTCCTTCAATGCAAGTATAGACAAAAATGAGGCTAATAGACATAATATAATTGTTCTGAGAGCGTTTAAGATCATTCTTTAAAAATAAAAGCAAGAGGAAATTTTCCCATCTAGGAAAATTGTTGAAATCTGAGTGACGACTAGTAAATAGTATTTAGAATACGACAATAAAAATATCTTTCTGAAGTTCCATATACTATATTGACCCGGATCTGTCTTACCCGTCAAAAAAACATCCTAAAATATCACATAGCACCAGCTGTTAATGAGAAGAGGCGGGACAGAGCTCTAGTGTAAACAGCTGTCGTGACATCACAGGAGATGTGAGCGGGATATTCTCCAGCCCGCCTGGCGAGCATCTGATGCCAGCTCACTCTCTCTACTCTTACGAGGTGGAGGATAATTGCACGTTTCGACTTCCAATTAACTTCCAATCGAACCCAGGACATGCTGGACCGCAGTATACGAGAACCAAAAGACAACCTTCAAGGTCGCAGGTTACGTCACAGTATGATGGATGTTTTCACCAACGCCTTTGCTCACCATACAATGAGTTGTCTCGTTGCCACTGCACTTAGCGCTTCTTCTCGAATTGGGTTCAAAGGGGTAGTAGAAAGTAATCCAACATGCCATTCACGACGACTGAGCAGATCGATAGCATTAGCAGTAAGAATGAGGGTGATAGGCTACCACACACCTGAAAGTGTGCCAATTAAACGCTGATGATGAAAGTCGTGCAACGAAATGTTAACACTTCACAGTGAGCTTCAATTTGTTAACATGGGTAAAAGTGTTGATTCATGAACGAACAATAAACCGCTTTTATTCATTTCGATTTGTATATTTATGAATACACTATTTTAATTCATTTGTAAATGTAAAAAATGCCGTTAAAGGGGTCATATGACACGGCTAAAACGACTATTATCATTTGTTTTAGATGTAAACGCTGTATTTTACACATACCGTGATTGTTTGTATCTCCTCTTTGCTCCGCCTCTCTGAAACACGCAGATTTTTTACAAAGCTCATGGCTCTGGAAAGTGAGGTGTGTTATGATTGGCCAGTTAACCAGTGCGTAGTGATTGGTCGAATACTGCAAGCGTGTGACGGAAATGTAACGCCTCTTACCATATTTGGAACATCAGGTTCCTCTTCAAATGTACTGACAGGTACGTCCACCTTACTTGCGTATACATTTGGGCGGTCTTAATCAAATCAGACCACCAACTGAACTGACGTAGATTTGTGGGGGTGTGGCTACACGAGTCGTTTCAGGCAGGTCTGGGTGAGCATTCACTATTAGATAAAATGCATCTTTTTTGTTCCCACACTTTCATTTTTGCAATTTTACGTGTCAAATACATGCATGTGCAACACACCAAAGACACATATAAACACGTATTTGCGCCATATGACCCCTTTAAAGTTTTTTTTAATCGCATAAACTTATCTTAATAAACTGAATCTCGTTGCAAAGTCTGAAAAAGCACGATCGTGGTGGTGCTATGTTCTCATATTATACAAATGGTGTTACTGTCTTACACTATTTATAAAACACACCTAGTAATATCTCAAACAGGGATCACTACCACTGAGATGAAAGGACATGATGCGATAAAAAACACCACACTGGAGTTCTACATTACTGCAAAATTTCCCAGGCGTCAGCAAATTTCAGTTGAAAACACTTGTTTTGCTTGCATGTCACGATTTGTGTTCACAGCACTCTAATCAATCTTTTATTTAGATTAAAGAAGCTATTCGAGTGTTTCGTAGCCGGAGTTTCATCACACGCACCCATCTATTATGGCTAATGCATTGAAAAATTATATATTCATGATTTATGAAACGAATTTGCATGTGATCTGAATCATTAGGTCATTCCCTGCAAAAACGCCGTTGCTGTTCTTGCGATTTTATAATACAATTTTCAAGAACAGATGTTGCCTGCCAAAAGAATAGGATAAATGAGTAAAGTGAATCGGTTTAAAGTGCAAGCTGCGACCGAGCTGCTGGTTCACGGATCAGAAAGGAAGTGAGGTTTGAAACGAGAAGCCTCGCTCCATGACAACAGATGGCAGATTTAAAGAACAGCCACAGAAGCATTCAAAGCAACCGGTGATCGGTGACCTGCACTGCAAAAATGGCCCAGTTCTGCTTGGCGGCCACATCCTATATGAGATTTGGACATCTGAAATGGGTTTTGATAGCCTCATATTAGCAAGGCACCGAAGAGCACAGGAAAATGATAAGGCTGAACTATTTAGCTGATAAGAGATGAAATCTTTTTTTTTTTAACTGCTTTGAATGTTTTCATAACGTATTATATATATTATAGAATATACATTTACATTATGCACAAATCATTTGTATTTATTTATTTACTTCTTGTCTCTTTCTGGACAAATTAGAACAAGGCAAATCATTTACTGTAACCAACTCAAAATACATTTACAGTATATATCGTTACATTTTAAATACACATTTAAGAATACAAATTTCCTGTGTTGCACGATCACACACTTAGTCTGGCTGTCTCAAATGCAGTAATGGTTTGTTTGTTTGTTTGTTTGTTTGTTTGTAGACCTGTGGCTATTGGATGAACCCATTAACCAATTCCTTCATGTTTCCACCCACAGTCATTAGCACTCATTAGAAATAAAGACTTACATTTAACATAGGCAAAAAGCAATTACTTTCATCTTTGATGTTGCCCTAATTTCCTTTCAAACGCCCCTCGTGATTTCATCAAATAACAAACACAAATGATTCATTTTCTTAAAGCAAGCGGCCCTCTGTGAGATCAGATATCAAACCTTATGAATCATGCCAGTCGCGTTTAGAGTTTAAAAAAATGTAATAATAACTAGATGTTTTTTCATTCCCAAGGAAAATATTAATTAAAAAAAGTATTTAGCATTTCCACTGTGCTTGAAAATGCATTTACATTAATACGATATCATCAAAAATCACGACTTTACGGCTGAACGCAACTGCGGAGACTGAAGCTGTAATTGAAAACGAGTAGTTTAATGGCAGATCAGTCATGCATGGCCTGCTGTTTACTCTGACTTTAACCAAGGTCAAGACACATTGCATCTTATCACCCCAGGGTGTAATTGTCTTGACGTGCTGCTGAAGATATGACACGTTGCAAGAGTCACAATAGCGGTTTAATCATTTCGGCTGGTAGATGTATCATCATGCACGTCTTTAATGCATTATACGGCCCATGCTCAGTTCCTGAAATCCATTTGACCTTAAAAGTCAGGTATAATAAAATTACCTTAAAAACGATTCATATTCATCAAGATTCATACAGTTGGCTTTTAAATTCACCGTGTGTTGTGTTGCCGGCCCCATTAGTCTTAAATGAAGCCCAGAGGAATGAGTCAACATCAGCATCTGTTGCATTACAATGAATAGCGAAGCATGAAACCAGTACATCAATCTGCGCAGAATGCTAAAACACGTGACATGCATCTTAAATAAGATCACAGAAAATAATAAGTATAGATTCATGTTTTTTTAATAGTGTATGTTAAAAGCATAGTTCAACCAAAAACGAAAATTTGGTGATCATTTAGTCGTCCTCAGTTTGTTCCAAACCTGTATACATTTCGTTGTTCTGCTTAACACAAAGGAAGATATTTGGAAGAATGTCAGTAATTAAAAACAGATCTCGTCCCCCATTGATTCACATAGTATTTATTTTCTCTACTATGGCAGTAAATGGGGGATGAGATCTGTTTGGTTACTGACATTCTTCCAAATATCTTCCTTTGTGCTCACTCAGCAGAACAAAGAAATATATACAGGTTTGGTAAATGCTGACAGACGCACGTTTTTCAAAAGTGCACCTGTGTTTTTATAAATATTACGTATTCCATGAGCTCTCTAATAGCACAAACATCTTTCCGTATTTTTAGACCTCGGCCACAGAGGGACCACTGCAACACTGCTCTCTTCTCAGCGGATTATTAACCTTCTGTTTCCATGGCGTTTCTTTTCATGCAGACATCTCTCTATAGACGAGCCAGGTTATCAGCGGGACTAAAGTGCTAATCCCTGGCCAGAAATGACTGTCTTTCCTGTCTGCTTTTCTCGCTCTCGAGTGGAAAGACCCACTCCCCAAGGTCACGCTCATGAAAGCCTTGAGTCAAAGTCAAGAAAATGACATACCTGGAATATGATGAACGGCCGAACAGAGGAAAGCAGATGGCAATTAATGCCTCAGCAGGGAATAGATGAATAAAGAGAGATGGTGGCCAAGACAAAAAGATGAGAGCTGATACTTTGGTGTGTGTGTGTGTGTGTGTGTGTGTGTCACACTCTACCTTTAAATACTAGTGCATTAGAGAATTAGCTTAACCCCGTTTGAAAATAAAGTAGGTCTGCATACATCATCTTTGAGAAAACTTTGGAGTCTAAGGGTCTCAGAAGAAATGATTGATCTATCTTAGGCATTAAGTATGTCATCATAGATGATGATCTACGTGCATGCTGTAACAATTGATAACACTAGACAAGAATACTTTGTTTTTTTCTCCGCGTACACAAAGCCTGCTGAGATCTAACTGTGTGATTGATTTGGAGGCATTGATGATCGAGTACATTTTAATGAACTGTCAGCGTTGATCAGAATGCACTAAGTGTGTAGCTGGTGTGAACTGAACTGAAACACATCTGCAAGGAGTGTCAACCTCAATACACTAGCTGAAGTATGCACGCTTTCTGCTCAGTGAGACGAATAGGACACACAGTCTCGGAAAATGAAAATGTTTCTGAAGAGAATAGCAAGGACAACAAATATGAATGTGAAAGAACATGAACCTGCAATACGTGTCTGATTTTAAAACATATGCATGCAGTGTTTCTTAATATGCGTGAATATATACAAGCTTGATCATTGAATGTGGGATGGAAAGCAATACAAATAAATTAAATATTATGCTCAAAAACAACAAACATTCAAACTCAAGTATTTTGGGAAAACCAACAGCTCCCCCTAGTGGCCAAAACTGTATTGCCAATTTACCAGTAATGAAGTCAAGCAAGCATTTAAGTCAGTCCTGTCATCTTTTAGGTAAACAACCGAAGAAAATCACATAGACAGACTACACGACCTTAAACTATATTGCTGCACGACTTTATAATTGAGATTTAGCATGCAAGAAAGATCATCTCTCTGATGGAAATCTCGTTGGTCGTAGCAACACACGCATCGATGTAACCCAATGCATACGTTGTATTGCGTCAATCATTTGCGCAATGCAATGTTCATGCATTTTTCAACGTAACACAGGATCAGAGACAAAAGTGTGGCCAAGGTTCGTATTCAGCACAATTTCGGAAAATCACTCTGACGCTTTGCAGGGATTGTTTTGTTTGATTAGCAAGAGCGGGCAGGTGTGGTTTGGATGGTATTATAATGTTCCATGACGTGAGTGAAGTCCTGAATTCTCCTTTTTTAAACAAAAGAAGAAAAAAATGTGGGTTGGTATAGGTAGGGGTTTGTATAATAAGGAATCTATTGTAATAGTATTCCGTCGGAAGGAAAAAATAAGGTGAATGTCACAGACACGGAGCGATGCGCAGCGGTATTATGTAGATCCTCAGGACAGGAATCGCATCATTTGAGGTAAGTGTGTGTTAAACTAATGTAAACATGTTAATTTCACAACATACGTACACGTTTCTGCTTCTGAAAGCACGATTAAACGAGCACGTTTGCGTCAAGCGCATGTTTAATGGGGAGGTCTGCAGATAGAGAGATCAGTGGGGTTTATGTGGTGCACTATTTATTTTAAAATGGTCTGTTCAGAGTACATGATAATGGCCGATATTACATGATAGTGAAGCTGTGAACCTGAACATTTCTGGGCATTTAACATTTTCATTTCTAGGTGTGGAAGGCAGTTGGAATGAATGAACTTGTGAAATACAAGTTGATTACATCATATATGGACACATTTATTGAGAGTAGTGTTATTGTACATCTCATGGCCACATGTAACACACGCTTTGTTCATCTTTTTTGCAGGTTTTGTGCTAACTTTGTGCTTTAAATAACTGTTTTAGGTCTCAAACGTCTGTGCTCAAATATGTTTGCACTGTAAAGCTGTCTTATAGAAATTAAGTTTAATATCATGAACCATCTATTGTAAATGGGAAACAATCTAGTTATAACATTTCGTACCGAAAATTTTAAGTAAAAAATAGCAAAATGTCTGCCAAAATACCATCATAGCTAATTACTATTGTATTAAAACTGGGTATGATTTAAAACCACTTTAACAACTTAAAATTTAAAAAAATTTTGCACTTGTGTTTTTAGGAAGCTCCAGGCCTGCAGTGTCAACATGGCAACATGTGGAGGATGTAGGATCTTCTTCCTGACTGTAAGAACTCTGTGTGGAACCTCAAGATCTGCATCTCCCCACGCGCTGCCTTTAACTAAACACAGGACATTATCCACCTCTGCAAGAACGTACACTTTAGATTCTCTCTCTGGGTCAAAGAAGAGCCCGGTTCAGTCAGGCAGACCAGAGCGAAGTTCTCCGTCCACAGGAGGCGTTCAGAGGAACCTCTCCGCCGTCGCCGTGCCTCTGAAGGGCCAGTGCCGCCCTCTGTGTCGGTACGATCTTTTAGATCTGGGCGATGTGGATGAGAACACGCACAAAGCACTGGCTTGTAAAATCTTGAGAAGGTTTATCGTAGACCCTTCCCTTGCAACAATCGTTACTGACCATCTGGCCGAAGACATTGAGGATGGAAAAGCTGTTATATTTGAATGTAACCCAGGTTTGTATCTTCACTCATTGGTTTGAATGCTGGACTTTGGTTAAATGTAAATGGGTTCTGTAGCGATTCTCATATGGGCTTTATCTTTCCCAGGTCCTGGAGTGTTGACGCGTGCTCTGTTGAATCGTGGCGCTCAGAGAGTCGTTGCTCTGGAAAACGATGCACACTTTCTTCCTGAGCTGCAGGTAGGTTTGCTCTTTAAAAATGATCTTGGATGTTTTCTTCTTTAACGAGACTGTTTTAACTCAATCCATCCTTCGTCTCAAAGACTCTGGAGAGCAAACTGGATGGGCAGTTGGATGTGGTTCACTGCGACTTCTTCAAACTTGATCCCATCGGTCAGGGCAGCATGAAACCACCTGCCATGTACTCAGAGAAGCTCTTCTCTAAGCTTGGCATCCCCGAGGTACCATGGTCATCAGGTTAGTGTCCCTAAAACTCACACTTTCTGGGAATGAATCTAGGATTGGCTTGCTTGCAGTTGTCTCTGCTCAACTGGGAAGAATAAAGTATTTGAGTATAAGAAATGACACAATTCACCTTATAGATGGAATAAAGGTTAAATCTCTGTTCACTTGCACCAGCTTTCCCAAAGCATTTTGCGTAACGTTTACTTTTTATTTCTGTTGACGCAGATGTCCCAGTGAAGGTTGTGGGGATCTTCTCTCAACGAAACGAAAGGAGCTTGTTGTGGAAGCTCATCTACTGCCTGTTTGAGCGTCTTTCCATATTCCACTATGGACGTGTGGAGTTGATCATGTTCATCAGCCGGAAGGAATACACAGTGAGTTCATATGACTTTATGTACCAGAACTTGCTAGGAATGTTCAAGCTGAATCTGAGATTGAATTATATATTTTTTTGTCGGTCTGACAGAAACTAGTGACCCGTCCGAGGGATTATAAGAACTATCAAGCTTACAGTGTTCTGTGGCAGATGGCTTGTGACATTGAGTTACTGCATGAGGTAAGACTTTATGCTTCCATTATTTGTTGCCTTTTAAGGAATAATCTGGTAATAAGACACTAGCATGTTTGTCCATATTATATTGTTGAGAATATCTGCTCTCTGACCTCATTACTAGGAGCCACTGTCGTCCTTTTTGACCACATCCAAAAGAAATGGAAAAGCAACATCAAAAAGTGCAGTAAGTGTTGCCACTTAAACAAGCGTTTTTGTTGTGTTAAATATGATCTGAAATTAAAACACAAAACATAATTGAAACATTCTACTGGTTCCTGGAGGATTACCAGCATTCAGCCACAAAGCATAACCTTATAGGAAACATACTGAAGGACATTAACAAATGGCTTTCTTGATTTCTATTTTCATGTTTTGAGCTTCTGGCCAACTTTCAAGGCTTTAATTTACCACCTTTTTCCCCTCAGACGTCCCAGAGTGACAACCTTTGTCTGGTGCGCATAACGCCACGTGATGACTTGTTCAACTCTCACCTCACGCCCTTGAACGGCAGCACCCTGATCATGATGGTGAAACAGTGTCTTGCCAAAAGGAAAAGTAGACTGATTGAACAAATTAAGTAGGTTCATTCTAAAATAAATTCTTCATTTTTATGCACAAGTGTCATTTTTGGGTTAGTAACTGTTTTTTTGCCCACTGTTTTTCGAAGCTCGTGGAGTCCTGGAAGTGGCCCAGACCTCATTTCAAAACTTGGCTTTCTGGACGACACTCTGACAGGCGATGTTTACCCTGATGAGTACAAGCGTCTGTTTGAACTGATGGAGCAGTCGGGGAACTTCGCCGAGAGCTGGCTTTATGAAGAGACGTTGGAAACTAAAAACACAGGTCATGGGTAACAGTGACGGGCGTTCTGCGTGAAAGACTCATCATGGACAAAATGTCGTCTTTTGGAAAGACAGTTAGAGGACAATGGGGATTCATAATTTCGAGAGACTCGTGAATTTTGAGTGAGTGTAACATGCTTGAGGTCAAACTGGCAAACATCTATGAAGTTTTTGTAAAAAAAAGACAATTGTGCCTGTCTATGTGTTAAGATCAGTGACTTTTAGTTGCATACAATAGGACAGTATTAATACCTTTCCTTAAATGTGTTGATATCTGACAAGTCACGTTAAACTATGGGGTGTGTGCAACACATGACAAAACTGCTTGGTCTCTTTTATAATTGGTGGAAATATTACATTTTCAACATCAAAAAGGACTTTGTAATCCTAATGATTAGGACACAGTTATGATATTCACAATAATGCCCTTCGTTTTCTTTCAGCTTTTGTATGTTTGCTGTACTTAAATGAACATGAATTTTTTTGTAAATTAATAACTTATGTAAGAGAATTTACATAATCAATGATAAACAATAAGGTATTTACATGTGTTCTTTTATTTCCTTGTCATCTCAACGGTTAGTATTATAGCACACGGGTAGTACTATAGCATACAGAACACAGATTTCTCAGGGAGGTCTATAGCATCTATGCCCTTGTGTTACCTTTTGTATTATAAAATCAGAAATTAACTGTTTAATCATAATAGCAGGTCCATAACAATAAATGTATTGCTATTTACAATACATTTATGCAAGTTATATAAATGGGTATTATTTACATAAAACATATAGTTTTGTAGAAATAGTTTGCACACTGTTGGCTCAGATACAAGAACCTCCAATGCCCGGTTTCACAGACTAGTCCCAGACTAAAATGAAAGTTTGAGCTGTCTTACCTGAAAATAAATAACCCTGACATATCTTTTAATATGTAATTGTTTTGTCTCAAGATGCACACCAGTAATGTTTTATCAAAGGCATTTTAATAAAAGCGACTTAAATATCCTAATTTAACTAAGGCATCGTCCTGGTTTAAGCCTTGTCTATGAAACCGGGCCTAAAATGTGTAAGTTAGTTCTGTTTCTTGTTTTAGTTAGTCTGAAAGTAAGTTAGACCTTGCTGACTAGACTTTATTTAAACAAAATTAAAATACAAACCTTTATGGTCAACATGTGCGTTTCCATCCGCACTTTGGACATTTTGCAAATAGCTTCAGTTTGTTCTTCTGTCAATCTCACTGGAGGACGGGTCCCTAACGTAAGTTACAGTCCATAAATATAAATGCGTTGAAATAAATCTTACCTGTTGTCACTTGTTTTATTAATTACGTTTTTTCTATTTTAAACAAGTCGGCAATTTGCTAACTGAGCGCCCTCTCTGTGACGAGAAAATGCATTACTTGCCCTCATCCACAAGGTGGCAGTGTAAACACACGAGATCAGATCGTTTGGCGCTGCTCATGAATATTAATGAGGTGTCAGCTACAGAGAGGCAGAACACTCCCACAAAACATATTAACAAATTAGACAAAGTAGATGTGGCTGCACACTTTCTTACTTTTTTACCAAAATAAGTGGGAATCGGTGAGGCGGGGTGATGCATATTAAAAGGATAAAAAAGAAGAATATACAAATATTGAGCTTTACCGTCTCTTCTGAAGTACCCGGATGAAGGGCAGGCGGGGCTGCGCATATCGCCGAAGCACCCGGATGAGTGACAGGAAGACCTGCGCAGACCTGCAGCAGCTACACAAACACACATCAGCCCGGTGCGCAGCTGAACGTCTGCGGTGTATTATCATCTCTATTCGACTTTAATTAAACCACCTGCTCGATCGATCCGTGAGTACCGGTTTTATTTTCTCAAAGCGATGCTTGTAAACGAGGGCAACAGCTCGTGGAGTAAGAAACGATGTCTTTGAGATGCTATGCATGTTAGCACATGAATCAATGACAGGAGCATCTTCTTCATATATGTTTAGCCACACCAACAGTCAGTCATCTGAAAAAACATGTCATGTGTTTATAAGCAGCTTTATTAGACTTGTTGTTTGCTTTTAATCCTGTTTGCTAGAAATGTGACGTTTTTCTGTGCTGCCTCTATATGCCATGATGGACATGTTGTGTTATATAAAACCAGCGTCTGTTTTCATGCAACCCTTTAAAGTGAATGGGGAAGTAAAGGCATTATTGCAACCAAAAATAAATCTTCACGTGTTACTTTGTCAGTAAATGCTTACTTGGGTTAAACATGGAGACATTAAAGGGAAGTGAAAATTTCAGAGATTATAATCATGCACATGAATGTTTTTTTTTAGCACAAACACATGCATGCAAACACAAATCATGACGAGTTCGGTCTATTTTGAACACCAGCCATGCATGTCATGCATGAAAAGCTTTGCTTATATGTGTTCATGTCTTCCTATGTTCTGTGTACAAGGAAATAAATCATTTTAAAGTGTTCACACCGCAGAGGTGACAACTTCTCACAAAGGTCACATTTTGACAGCTCAGTTTTCCTAGCCTGCTTTGTGCCTATGTTTTCAATAATAATGTTTATTATTATGCCTAATACAATCTTAACTAACGGGAAGCTTCAATATTTCTTCGTTGGCCTAGTTTTCTTTTACAAGTGGATTTGAGGAACACCTTGACACGTTGTATTTGAGCATTACTCATTTCATGCCTTACGATGAATCAGTCATTGACTTGTAAGTCGGGTCGAATAAATGTGTGTAATAGTAAAATAAATGCGTAGCCTCTTCAGTCGTACTTGTTTTTCGGGCTGAAAACATCAAGATGAATAAATGTCTCTCATTCATCCTTCAGGCGTTTTTTATGGGAGTGCAGCTGTCTTATTATTAATGGGTTCTCTGTTAAAGGTGTAGTTCACCTTCAGAATGAAAGTTCTGTCATTATTTACTGTAAAACCTGTTTGACTTTCTTTCTTCTGCGGAATGCAAAAGAAGATATTTTGAAAAATGTTGATAACAGAATATCACAGCCCACTATTCACTTCTATTGCAACCAATGCAGTTAACAACATTCTTCAAAATATCTTCTTCTATGTTCTTTCATCTTGAAGGTGAACTACTGCTTTAAAGGATGAATGAACAGTTTTAGCCAAATCTCCTCTTGCTATAACATGACCGACCGCATGTTATTCGGGGACTGCATCTAATCCTAGCATGCATCTTTTATCTTTACGTTAGTTAATTATTTACATTAAAACCTTTGGCACCTGAGATGTTCTTTTCACCTCAAACCTGAGACAGATTTTCAGCTTGAACATAATATCCCAGATACCCCAAAGTTTTACACTTTCCTCATGCAACACTTTGCATCTCCTCCAAGTTGTAAACAAGCACTAGGAGAATGAATGCAAACGACCCAATTGCGTCTCGCAGCAGTGAGCGGCTCTGTGATGTGGTTGAGAGGCAGTGAATGTTTGTAGGTGGTCATAAATCTCCTGGTCCTCATCTCACTGAGTGATGCCAGAAATCGAGTGGATGCCTGTGGGCCACTGTGAGTCAGAGTCTCATGACATCAGCATCATAAAAATGAGCTTTTCTGATCTTTACAAACACCACCATATAGTGGCATATGACAACATCATTTCGTTCGAATCAGTGAACATTTTGGTGCTTTAGGCACCACCTTTACACCATGCAATGTACTGTAAGCCATCCCAGAATCCCCTGGGAAAAGAGAAGACAACCTGTCAGGTCACTGTAAGATGCTGTATAATATTGCATAAGCTCCGTCATGAGACCCTATGTAGATGAGCTTGAAGCTCTTCCTTCAATAACAACCCTACCGGGACCGTCATGGAAAATCTCCATGGTGTGTGAATTCACTATTCAGGGAAACATAACAATCGGTCGGAGATGGAGAAAACTAATCTTCGTCGGAGAATTAAGTGTTGTTTATTTAGTACACTTAAGCAGTTTCCACTTAAAGGAAAGTAGAGAGGAGGACAGATGTTGGTGCCCACCCTGTAAACGTTGACTTTGAATGTTTTTTGTTGTTGTTTATGGCGTGTTATGTATACAGCATTTACATTGTTTTACCTGCTTCTTTTTGGTCTTGAGTCACGCCCTGAATTTTTGCGGATCAGCTTCAATGAATCCACGCAAAACCATTTTAAAGCAAACACATTAATACTGTGAAATCAAATAACAAGGCTGAATTTTATATATATATTGACACAGTTTTGAGGTACAATTTGAAAGATTGTCTCTGCGATGCATGTGAATGATGCTGATGAACCTGTTGAGCAAAATTAAAACATTTCTAATGTATCTTCCGGGTCGTGCAGCTGAAAAACAACGCCATGCAAAATGACAAACAAATGAACGTGTTTTGTATCGGGTAAACTATGAGTCAGTGCTCTTAAAGCTGTTTTTTTTTATGTTAGATCATGACCATAATAGTATCCTCTCTTGTTCCTCCAGCCGCCGGGCAGGAGCATCATCGAGTGTCCTGCGAGGTTTCGAGTGGATCTTCATGCTCTGGGTCAGCTGGACCTCATGGATGACGGACAGTGGCAGAGCGACGGCCCAGTGAGGCGGGGAGGAGTGACCGACCCGGAGCTTCTGAATGACTCCGAGTACAGCCGCAGACCGGACGAGAACCAGAACCAAGACCGGTTGGTGGAGGAAGCAGAGGAGGTCGAACAGGGTCCACGGGGAAGGCAGAGGCTTCTCCGACATGACAACACTAATAACAATGGAGAAGATGAAGATTATGATAGTTCCAAGTTGGATGACGATGAGGAGGAGGATAATGAAGATGAGGAGGAAGAGATGGATAGTACCAGTGGAGTGTATTCTCCAGAGCTGGACGGACACATCCGAGATTCGCCGACTCCCAGCCCCAGTCCCACAGGTAACAGACAACATCGTGGTTACTAAAAAACACAGATACTCCCTAGAGAACATATAATACTCTCACTGGGGGTGTGACGCTATAGTCGGCTCACAGTTTCATACAATACACAAAACTGGATTCACAATACAATTGTGTTATTTGGAACGTAATATAAAAGATAAATCGGAAATTCAACAGATGAAATTTCAAAACAATTCGTTCACACAACTTGTTAAACAATTGAACTGTCGACATTCTAGGTTTAGTTGAACGTTTTGTATGTAAATGAATAAAAACTAAGCAGGTCTTTTATTGAAAAATAAAGCTGAATATTAAAATCAAATAGAAATTAAGAAAGCTAAACCCGAAGCACCGTGTTCCCGGCACTATATTACGCGCCGGATTACTTGTTTTTCGCACAACTTAAAAAAATACCCCACGCGACGGGTAATGTCGTCACGCACAGATGTTCGCACAGATTTCCTCCTCGAAGTTTTCAATTTGCGCGTAAGAAGCAATTGAAACGAATATCGCATGTTTGCATCCAATTTGCGTCACCCGGTGCCAATTAGCGTCGATTCGCAATTGACTTTCACTTGTATACGATTTACTTGCGCAAATAATTAATTGTGTGAACACACCATTAGAGAGAACTTCTTAAAGCAGCAGTAGCACAAAATAAAAAAATATACTCGACCAGCAGGATTAAACAGATTTTATAGAGTAAAAAATCACAGTAACTATACGGTATGTCATAAATGTTTCGCGGTATATCACACTATACACACCGTTTGTGTGGTAATTTCAAAACTGTAGTTTCCGAACTGCTTAAATCCGTTAGATAGGCTAAAAGCCAATATTGACCTTTTTATAGTGAAGTGATTTTCTCATTTATTGAGTCACATGTTTATGTACAGTATGCACATTAGTTGAGATAAGAACCTTAAAATAGAAAAGAGCAAAGTATAACACCATTTGCTGCCTTTACGCCTTACTTATGCCTTTGAACGTGGCTCATCCATCAGATTTCAGAGCTGAAAATATATGGGGTTTTGTGTTTACAGTGTCAGAAGGTCTTGTCAGCCCAGAAGGAACCTTGCACAACGATGTTGCTTCACCCCACGGCTTCATGTGCTCCCTGCCTGTGACTCTACAGGATCTGGGGGCGCAGGGAGACCACCCGCTTCTGCCACAGTGCCTCCATCAGGTATAATACTCCAGATACACCTCACCTGTCTCCTTTCGTGCTCACACACACAATTTCTCTGCTCAAATTTAGTAATTGAGGTGTTAAAAGTCAAAAATGGAAAATGCATTACTGTTTTTTTAACCGTCTCACTAACTTGTACCATCCAGAACAATAGCTGTGGAAATACACTCTTGTCCATCTGTTGTTGTTGGCCTGAGCCGATTGCATTGACTGATTCTGCACGTCTATAACAGCGCGAGAGAAGATAGAAACAGCACCTTAAAAGGTCAAGCTCTTGTAGAGGTTTACCTTATTTAGCGTCTTTTACAAGAAGCTGGTTTTTGGTTTTGAAGGAACATTTTATCACATCAACGTCATCAACAACAGGCAGGCGGGTTTATGGATAGGTGCAAGAAAACAATCACGATTTACTGTGTAAATAGATGTAGGAAAGAAGAGTTCATTGTGCAAATGTTAGCTTATGCAACAGTAACTTTCTTAAAAAGTAAATCTGGGTTGCAGGAGGAAAATGTATTTCTAATATCAAACACTGTAAAATGTTACAAAGGTGTGCGATGCGACTCCTTTAAACCGAAGTGAATACCTCATATATATTTAGATCTCATAGTGCTGGGGGGTTTAAAGAGATTAACAACAGGAAGGAAGGGAGGAACGACCAAGTGAGAGATTGATGCTGAAGTGAGAGAGTGGTTGAGAAATTTAAAGGTCAAAAGTTTTTCCCGACGCCCACTTGTGCTGGATTAAGATGAGTGTTCAAGAGGCATACACTAAAGTTGATGGTTTACCCTGCCTGGCACTTTCGAAACCGCTTCGGTTTATGAACAGGGTTCATGAATGGAGGTGTAGTGTAATAAATGCTTGTTAATCAGGTATAACATGTTTGTAAAATTACAGTAATTATTTTATACAAAATGAAGTATTGATTTAACTGTTATATTGTGTTTTTTTACTTCTTAGTGATAAACAAACACATGCAGTTATCCCATAAGATCAGTAATGCTTGTACAGTCAAATATGATTGCATTTTTGAACAGATAATATGAATAAATAAGCATTTTACATTGGGCTGCACGATTATGAAAAAAATCATATCACCTCAATCTTGTGGTTGCCATATTATTGTCAATTAATAGATTTTACTTTGAAGCATTGAGATGTTTTATATCTTTCTGTGAAACAGCTGCATGCCATATTCTTTCTATAAACATCCAAAAGGAAATGAAAAAAATTAAATAACGAATAATTATGGGAGTTATTTTCTATAAATCCATAACGAATGGCTTGGGCAGGGCTCTCAAACTGGGGGCCCCAAGATGGATCCAGGGGGGCCACAGGTTTTGTGGCATTTTATGAAATAAAGAGATTTATTATTAAAATTAGACAACCAACCAAAGGACTTGATGTTCCAGCATTATATATGTTTTTATTTTAATTAATATTCTATAATCTAAAATAAAAATAATTCTTTATTTGGGGGGCCACGAAGCGATGCACCCTACACAAAGGGGCCTTACAACGAAACAGTTTGAGAACCACTGGGCTAAAGGACACGTTAACATATGGATTTTCTGATTCGCCAATGTATTCTGTGCCCAAACGCACAGAAATGAGCGCAGAACACAAAAGAAGATTTTTTTTAATATGTTGGGAACAGAAAACCGTTGGTCTCAATTGAGTTGCATTTGTTTTGTGTCCGCTCAATAGAAGTCAATGGGAACCAAGGGTTTTAGGTCACCGACATTTTTCAAAATATCTTCTTTTGTGTTTTGTATAAGAATGAAAATCACGCCGAATTTTAGGTAAACTATTCCTTTAAGCATTTGTAACAATAGCTGTACTATTTGTTAGTGAAATAAGTAATATAGTGATGTTTATTGAGTCATTTAATGCATAATAACTCTCTTTCAGATTGCAGAGGCCTTCATGTGTGAAGAGGATTGTATCCTGAACATTGGTCTTGTCAAGTTCTTTATATATTTTCATATACCTTACTGTACATATGTGGGTGTGTATACATGTGTGCCTGTAGCTCCATAATATAATATTATATTGCATTATTTATTATTCAATTATATTATATTCTGTTATATGTATACATGTACATTGCCCTTGGTGTTTTCTGACGTTTGTTCCATTACAGCTCTTGTTGTACGCCGCACTAAATCCAAGCTGTTTCTGATGTTTATGGACATATCTAGTGTCGGTTATCCTCTAATTCTGTTAAATTCAGAACATTATTGCATCCAGACACCATCGCATATCAACATTTCACTTTGACATCCTGTTATGGAACACCAGCGAAGTGCATTGGTGCTTTGGGATTTCCTAGATTTTCTTTAACCCGAGCCTTTCCCAGATGAGAGAGCAGTCAGGTTCATACAGTTAGAAAGACTTTATCACGAACGCGTGCTGTCCAACCTCACCGCCATACAGGAGCAATGGGGTAAGGGAACTCAGCAAAATGTACTATATAATCTTACGTAATATACTTTACAGCCAAGTGTATGTTCATGTGAATGGCTTTGTTGTTGTGTTCAGAGAGAAGCTGGAGTTTGATTGGCGGGTGTCAGGACATTAGAGAAAGCAGAAGTGACCTGGATGCTGAACACCTGGAGAAACTGAGACACATCTGCAGGACACACAGGCAGTAAGTCCATGTGGAACATGTCAGCGGCTTTGTGAAATGAGTACAAGTAAATGTTTAACCTTTCGAACCACTAGGCGATTTAAGCCCATGTTAAAGCAGTGTTTCTGTCCCATTCCCCACGGCCGGACACTTTCACCGGACGACCACACACGCACCTGAGCCTCCCTCCTAAATTTAGCCCATCTGTGTCTCATTTCTGCTTTCTGGCTGCAGTTTGCAGTCCTGTAATGGTTTAAGCATATGGCCGCTGCTGCGCTTTTAGCAATTTGAGACAAGCGCTAGTGTTTCAGAATGGGAAATGTGCCACGCTAATATTAGATTCCCGCTGAGCGGAGCGACCTTACATTTGCGTTCTCTTTTTACGCGCTGCGAAAGAGACGGAAAGAGGGAAAATATGAGGATACCTTAGCTTCCTAACATGCTTTTGACTGACACGTCGTTTTTTCTCTCGTTTGATTTGTTTGCAGACCGGCACAGAGCGCAGAGAAGGTAAGACAACCTCTGCCACGTTTGCGTAAGCATGTGGATGTACGTGGATGAGATATGAGAAAGCTCATGTTTAAAGATCAGAGGGCAGATGTCAACGTTATGTGTGTGTTGGTAGTGCGCGGTGGTGTCCAAAGTCCAGAGGAACAGCCTGATCAGAGAAGAGAACTCTCAACAACTTTCATGCAGCTCAGGTGAGTTTATTTCTCCAATCACAGTCCAGATCACCTAGAACGGACCGTGACCCAACAGGACAATTATCATGATGTCATTTCCACATTTAGTTGTGATACTTCGTCTCGGTTTTTCTGATACTACATCTTTTAGTGTAAGGGAATACTTCAACGTGCAAGCTTCTCGAGAAGTTAGCAAAAGTCTGATTCGTTTGTTAGCCTGTATATAGCTTTAAATGTAAGTGTAGGTTAGTGAGAGTTTTTTTTTTGTTCGTCTTTTAAATGTAGTTGATTAAAAAAAAACTACTACATATAGGCAAATACATTTTTATGCAAGCCGAGCTTTAGGTATTGAAAAGAAAAAATGTACCGCTTTTACATTTTTAAGCCTGTTTCACTTAGATTTGTCGCATTACAAAGGTTAAACGGGTTGTGAATAACGTTTTATGTTTATTCTGAAAGTATTGAATAGTGGAAAACTCATCACATTTGTCTCTGTCACGTGGTGAATGTAAATTAATGGCAACATGATACCGCATTTGCGACGTATTTAATTAAACCAATATTCAAGAGAAACAGAATATTCCGCCGGATATAATGTTCAAGGTTAGACTTTTATTACAAGCATTTATAAAAAATATTGCAGGCTATGTTGGTTCATTTGACCCCTCCTAGACGGCTTTGGTACATCATCAGAAAGTCATTTCAAAGGGGTTACTTCATTACATTTTGATTACAACTTTTGCTCGCAGATGTATCATGAACAAAACTAGCGAAAACCGTCATGATAATCATTCTTTGGCCACATGCAGACAAGGCAACCCCTTCCTCAAATCCACACAAACACAGTTAGAGTTCCCTCCTGTACCTTCAGGTCATGCTTTATTGATGAGTGCATCTGATGGGGTCTGTTACATGAACACCGTGTTACTCGCATTGAGTTCCATGACCCGGTTTCACTTTTACACGGCATGCGCGGCAGCACCGCACACACATTTTCGCACTCTCGACGCACCCTGAGCCCAGCCACCTGCTTTGAAGAATGGTGACCATCTCTCTGCTTGGCTTAGACTACGGCAGCAAGTGCATTTTGGTGTTTGTCATTACGCTCACACATGAGATGAATTACATTCCCTCTGTATGTTTCTCGCTCATCAGAATTTTGGTCCAAAAGTTCATCGTAACGTCATGTCTCTCGATGTCAACTGACACTTCTTTGGCCTGAATTCCATCTTGTTTTGCTATTTTGTGTTGAAAAATTTACCAAAATTGAGTGATTTTTGTGGTTTCCAGGCCTGGAAAAAGTAATAAAATAGTTAACTAACCCATATGCCATGTATACAGCCGCATAAAAATGAAGAGACCGTTCTTTAAATCTGTTTTTCCTGAATTTACTTTTTATAGTAAATAGATGTTCTATTAACAATATTTCTTCCACATTTCAAACAAAAATATTGTTTCTATTTGCATTTATTTTCAGAAAATGAAAACTGGACAAACAGGTCAAGATAACAGAAAAGATGTTGTGTATTTTTTCAGACCTCAAATACTATAAAGAATACAAGATCATATTCACTTTTAAGCAATTCAACAGTAATATTTGTACATGTTTTTAGAACAAAATATTGATCTTATAACCTGGATTTTTCTCACAGTTTGTGTCTTGTCATGCTGTCAGTGTTTCAAATGGCTGTTGGATAACTTTGTCACTCCTGAGGTCGGATTTAGTTACAATTCAACAGACACTGGACTGGAATGGCCACAACACATCTAGAAATGAATCATGAAATGAATATACTACTTTAAAGGGATAGTTCCCCCCAAAATCAAAATTGTGTCATTTGTTTCCTCACCCACATGACCTTCTACACCTTTATAGTCTCAGACCGTTGGCTAAACGTCTGACGCATAGGCACACTTTTCATCACGATCAACTAAACGCTTCGTTCTTAAAAGTATGCGAGGTTCACGACATAAACTTATAATCATTGTTGTTGCTGTTAACTTTTGACACGTTCCGGCAACACGAGACTGCTCCTTTTAAGACCTCCCTGCGTCTTCGGAACACAAATAAAGATATTTTTGATGACATCTGAGAGATTTCCAGGCCTCCTCATAGACATCACGGTAATACTAAAGACATCGTTAAAATGGTCCATCTGATCGTAGTGGTTCATTAAAAGTTTTATGAAGCGATGAGAGTTCATTATGTGAGCAAAAGAAACCAAAATAGTGACTTTAATGCATTTGGGGGCACAACCTGGATGTGCATGTTTACACCGAGGTTAATAAAAGATCAGAAGAATTAAGTATTTTTGAGGAGGAGAAATTGCGATCTTGCATCTGCTATTTAAATATGGGCCGGTTCTATCTTCAATGCTAATAAAAACCTCACCTGACATGTCATCTGATATGACGGCCTGACTGTTTCCGGCACAGAACTGCTTGTGGCATGTGTGTCTTTCTCTGAGCTGTCATCACTCAGGTCCTGTATCTGAACAGTGCTCTGTCTGCGTTTTTGACCACAGAGGGAGTGAAGAACCGAGTCAACACTCGAGGAGTCCTGCATTATTGATCGACAGGACTCCTGGGCGGAAGGGCTGTGATGTATCGATAGTGATTGATCGGCTGCCATTGATCCGTTGTGTACACTTGATAGTCAAATTCATTCAGCTGAAAGAATATCAGAGTGAAAAAGAGAAAGTGTGCATGTGTTAAATACGAACAAGCATCGTGGGTTTTATAGAAAATGACCTTTTTCTCCATCTGAAACAGGGACGGTTATGGAAGAGCACAATACATCTGAGATAGTCGCCCAACAGGAAGTCATCCAGCCTGACCATCGTAGCAGCACTGCCCCACAATCCCAGCAGAGGGAGCATGACCCCTCCCCCTCCTTAGCCCCACCCCCTTCCTCCTCCTCCTTAGCAGTGTCGGGCAGCTCCTCCTCTCCAGCCTGTGAGGAGGCAAGATCAAAAGAGGAGAGCAGAAGTGTGGAGGCTGCTCACGAGGATGCAACAACACAGCCCGAGCATCCCCCGTATGAGTCGCTTATGGATGCTGCTCAGCCAGGCAACGTCGAGGTCCAGCCGCCTCAAACGGACACCGGAGCCGTGACGGAGCAGACGGGAGACACCGTGGACACGGGTCAGGGAATAGTGGAGACTCGGGGTAAGCAGGACGGTGGAGGAGAGAGAGAGAAGGTGGAGACTCTGAAGCTGGAGGAGACAGGAGATAATCAGGAAGTTCCTGAAAACACTCCAGAGTTTGATTCGGAGGAAGATGGACACGGGGTGGAGTCGCTGGATGTTACGAGCGTGTCCACGCTGGACGACATTGCCAAGCGCATACAGGTAGAAGAGGTGGGTGACAGATGCCAGTATCATGAATCGGTTCAGTTTCATTTAAATTCCAAGGGTGTGATTTACATGGAACTGCTGTGAGAGATAGACTTGAGTGAGTGATGTCATAGTGACATCATTTTGCGTAGGAAACCCTAACAACTTCTTGACACAAGCATTTTAATTTAGAGGATTACAGATTTATGGCTGCTTCAGTTCACAAATAAGTAATTTGATTTTAAAATGTTGTCATGTTATCTTCTTACGGGCCTCAAAAGCTCTAAAAAGCACAAACATTTATCAATAAAATAATCCAGTGGAAGTGTTGAAGAATATTGTTTTTACGAAACGCACTCTGTAGAGCAGTTTGTCCGTTTAGGGCTACCGTAGAAACAAAATGGTGAATTCCATGTAAGGGGACCCGCGGTGTGTGTAGATAGAAATAACTGTCTGAAGCGTCATGTTTTCATTACCTTAGAATTAGTTATTTCTATTATATTGCATTTCTGTCATCCTCCAAAATGTGTCACATTGGACCTTTAACTTAAACTCATTACATTTCATTAGTGTCTAGAACCCTAATGTATTCTGTGTTCTTTGTGTCTTTATCTTGGTGTGGTGTTCCTGGATTTTCTTACCTTGGCATGTGGCGTGTAACCCACCGCCACTTTAACTTTCTTATACGTTTCTTTGTTGAGATGGAGTTTGATAAGAACGTTAATAATATATATCGCTTAGATGTGATTCAGGACTGGTTGACCTACAGAGTGACCTTTCCCCCTAAATGCCAGAGATGAGTGATTGTAACGGGCCGTCTGTCCTGTGTAATGTCATAATGACACTTCTGGCCTCAATGAGACAGTCAACAATAGGATCAGGACCACTGATCTCTGCTAACACAAAACAGGCTTTTATGAACACAACATCTTGTGTCCCGAACACTGATGTGCTCTGTTCCCAAACATCTGATGTTCTGTTGCTTGGGGCGAAACGTCTTTTTAGGGATTTTTCCTGTTTAATCTTTGTTTATTGTCGGTGTATTTTGACTGGTTTTTCCTTCCTCCTGTTTGAGAGCAGTTTGTTTATTTGACAGTGTGGTGAATTATTCATCTTTGTAAAATGTATTGACTGGTCTGTTAAACGATTAATCGCGATTATTGCATCCAGAATAAAAGTTTGTGTTTACATAATATATGTCTGTGTACTGAGTATATTAATATAGTATTTATGAACTCATACACATTCATGTATACATTTAAGAAAAATATACAATTAATGAATGTTTATATTTAATTTCAATTATTGGCAAATATAAATAAATATTTATGAAGAGTTTGGTTCCAAAATGAGATAACTCATAAGATAATTTTTCAAAATTAATTTTGTATTTATTGTGTTAGTTAGCTGTATTTTTGAGTTATGGCTTAAATCCAAACAAAAAAAACAACTTCAATTTGATTGATATTAATTGGAATGCACAATAAATAAACATGATTTTTGAAATTTCTAAAAAACTATGTTATCTCATTTTGGAGCCGTACTCCTCATATACATGTATGTGTATATTTTTGTTTATAAATGCAACATTAATATGCAAATTACACAGACGTGTGTTATATAAACACAAACTTTTATTCTGGATGCAATTAATCGCGATTAATCGTTTTACAGCCCTAGTTTTGACAGATTCCGTGCAGTTTCTTTGAAAGAATCCGTTCTACTTGTGTAGTGCTTGTGTACTTTTGTGTATGTTTGGTCTTTGAGTAGTGTGAACCTTGCAGAAGTGGTGAGCCACAACTGTCATTGTGTTTATGAGCGTGCAGGTGAATTGTGACCTTCAGTCTGATCCGTCAGCTGTAACCCTCATGCAGTTTTAACTTTAAACATGTTTATCATTCATTTCTCTTTCTCTGAAACTCTTTAGTCTTCTCAGTAGGTTTACTCAACCCTTTGATACTGGAGGTGGATTCATTCTTAAGATCTTTTGCTAAGTGAATATTGGCTTTTTACTGGTAGAATATTTGGGTTTGTGTGGTTAGAAGTGCTTTATGGACACAATCTCACTGGCTTTGCATCTACCTCACATTTATTAGACTAAATGATTTTCTCTATTAGAAGACCAGATGAAACAGAAGAGATTATAATTTGTTGTTGTGAGACGTTATTCGGATGGTGCATTATGACACACTTTACGGTTGGCTCATGATCATATTGTGCTTCTGCAGATGTCTAAATGCCATTTTTTTATTTGCTACACCGGATTTTTTGTTTTCTGTCTATTTCAGTCTTAATAATATACAGGACTTTTTCACACAACAGCGAAAAAGTGAGTTTTTTCATTCTTTCGGCATCAGGAACATGTGGATCTGTTATCCCCCAATAAAATGAATGTAGTGTATAATAAAAGCCTAAGTATCAATACACTTGTTTTATTATCCATGAGCATTGTAAAACATTACAGTTCTCTTTTTTTATTCATACCACACCACATTCATTCAGGATTTATTTTAACTGATAAATAAAATCATCAGCGCCTCATGGTACGCTTTACTCATTTTAGACGTTATGTCTATGCAACGATTGGTCGGTTCTTGTAAACAGTTTTATGGAATTCAGTCATTTTATGGAATGGCTTAGTTGTTTGATGGGTTTTGTTGAAAGCGTGTAAGAGTCTTTGGCTTTATTTTCTGGCTGTCAAATGAAATAAGTTGTTGTGTATTTATAGACCTGTAACTGCAGCGCTCGAGACATTTGTTTTCAATCGGTCGGACCTTACCAAATACAGGCATATTGACATCTTGTGGTAAAACAAACTCACTAGAAATTAAAGCTAGTTTTCAATGTCAACCCATTGTTTTGTGCATTTGTATTGTATTCTGTTCAAAGTCAGTGTCATTATCACCTGTACAAGTATTATATAAATGTGATAAGACATCTAAGCAGATACTATAGAGACAGAATAAAATAAACAGCACTGCAAGTTGCATGAAATATACATATGTAGAGAAATATACAAAAATGTTATGCATTTCATATAATGCATTTATATTTGTAAAGTCCCTCTGTTATTCCTCTGTGCCGTATTGTTCTGTGGGGTTGTGCTTGCTCATTAATATTGAGATTTATGTATGGCATTCATTGATTGGCCGGAGGGCGGCTCTTCTTGACTCTTGAATAATGTCCACTCATTCTCGCTGTGACCTTTTTGTGACCTTTCCATTCCTCGGCGGCTGGTGATGTAACATGACTGGCTTCTCGTTCCCTCGCGTCTCCAATACTTTCATTGCCGTGAATTATTTATGAGATGGGGTAACACCCAATTCGCACGATGTGCTCAGCAAATGGATTCCTGCACTTTGAATAATAAAGATCATGCAATATTAAACATGCTTAGTCAAGACAATAAGGATTTATTATGAGTCGTCTTGCATTTATAGCTTTTGTAGGTAGGGAAGGAATTTATTTGTATTAGTAGTCTTTGTTTTGGGACTTTTGTTCGCAATGTACCACCTGCTGGCTCTGCCCATAGTGACACCTAGTGGTTAACTGTGTTAGCGCAAAACCTTGAATTGAATAATTCTTCCGGATTTTCGTTAAATCACTTTGACCCTGTATAATCATCAAGGACCACAGCACATTATTGGTAATGTTTCTCTGTCCTTCAGATCACACCAGCCGCAGGCCTTGTGTCTATCTTAAAAAGAAGGGTCTCACTAGAAGGAGCCAACAGCTCTGCCCCCGCTGTTCCTAAACCCGTCTCCAAGCGCAAGGTCCGTTTCCGTGAGCCCTACGAAGGCCTGGACCACGGTAAGTACCCGAATCAAACATTGATGATATCAAATCAAATGTCTGAACTGTGTCCTGATTTGGTGCCTGTGTGCTCTGATATGCAGATGAGGTAGGCGGAGACTCTTGGTTGCTCCTCCTCTTGTTGTGTTTGGCTACTGTGGTGATCAGCGTGGGCGGGACTGCGCTCTACTGCACCTTCGGAGACGCCCAATCCAGCGTGTGCACAGACTTTTCCCATAACATGGACTTTTACATCGGCCGGGTGCAGAGAGGGGTGGATGAGCTCAAACACTGGCTGTCCCCGAGCTCATAGCGGGACAACGAAGGACAAAATGACTCTACGGTTAGACTCCATGATCTCTTAATAATTGAGTGGCATGTATGAACGTGTTAAACTGACAACACCTTCAGCACAACAATTGTTACGTGTAGGATTCAGGTGACTGAAGACGCCCTATGAACCCTGAGCCTGCCTTTCAGGTTTGAAAAGGGGACGACCGTCCTCCGAAAGACCTGAGAAAACCTCTTGGCCAGTGTTTTTTCTCGAGTAGCACACTGTTTACTGCCATCCACTGAACCTCATACAGAGAGACTTCGTTTTTAAGCAATCTTTATATTTGATTGACAGGATTTTCATTCATTCAGACAGTGATCGACCATCATGGCACTAAAGACGATGATGGACGTGACCATCTGTAGCCTGGACGTAGCATTCTCCTGTGGTCGGCCTGGATGGGCTTATGGAAAATATTTCTATGGACAGGAAAGCAATACACGAGAGTTCAATCTTTTTAGAGATACTCAGCAAGAACATCCCGGGAAGACGAATCTGGGTTGCCACAATTGCTCATTCTTTTTTTATGGGTAAACCGAAGATATATTTCAAACAGATTCAGCTGTATTTTGGGCTTGTTAAAATTGCTGATACAGCCGCTGAAAACATGAAGAGACCACTCCAAAATTATTTTCTCTTTCTTCATTTACCATTTGCAGGTACGCGTTTAGGTAAAATTATCATTTTTGTTTTCTTCTGTAAAGTAGTTGCAACATTTCTCCCAAATTCCAAATGAAAATGTTGTTTTCTTATCCTAAAATGTCTCGATTTTACCTTTAAAAATGATCTGGATTTGTTTATCCTTACGCTAAACCACGTCCTCCAATATATGATGCCCTGCTGACTGTATCTAGAGGAAGGTCTTAAAGAAGAGCTCGGTACTCGCAGCAGAATGTTGTGATTTGATCCTTTTCTCAGGCATGGTCTTACTAATCTTAACAGTTATTGCAATCATGATGTTAAAAATACTTTGCTTTTATATTATTATAACTTTACATCTCGTGTTAAATAAATGTGTTTTAAGTCCGATTAAGATGCACCCTGTGTTTGTTCTACCCAATGTGTTTCTCAGAGAACATTTGTTAGGTTTCTTTTCAAAGCACAGACCTGCTCTGATAACGTCAACATGTATATGAAATGTAAGGTGTGGATTTTAGCACAGTCATTTGCTGTGGTCACGTTCAAAAGTACAAGAACTGTAAAGCATTATTTTGGGTTCTCTGTTTTTATTTGTATGTTATCTGGCTGGTTCAGATGACCGATGAATGTCTTATTGTGTGAGTTTTCAGCGTTTATTTATTGCAGAACGGAAAGTCTTTTAGAATCACAATGTCCGGCCGCATGCACTCTCTCCTCTACAGTCTGTACAGAGACTATTTGAAATTTAGTTTTTCATCATTTTAATTTTGTGTATATATCATGTGAAGATTTCCTTTATGTCTGGTTCAGATCTGTTTAGTTATTGGCTTGGGAGAGAATTTTTAAGGTAAATGCAATGAGATGTCTTTGACCAAAAATACCTGGCAAATAAATGTTATTGTTGTGACCAAGTTGTCTTATTCCAATGTACTTTATTAAACAGGAACGAACAACATAACATCCAATAAGAAGACAAGTTACAGATGATTGTGTAGTGAGTAATGAACGGGCTAAATGAAAACATTGCTGCATACTGTACAGAGATTAAAACCTTTCGCAGTTGTATTATCTCGGTTACATTAACGTACCTGAGGGTGACTTTCGTGTCCATCTGAGGAGGTTTTAAAGAATGAATTGCTTTGCGTTTGTTGACTCCATTACAGCAGCTGCTCAGCGGGACAAGGAATTAAGCCCAACGCTCGCTTCAGTGATGGAAAAGTAGATCCAGCTGGGAGGTTCTTTGCAGTTATATACTCAAAAAATCCAATATGTTTGGGTGACTCTTCAATTATACAGTGCATAAGGGTTTGCTGTATGCTGAGTGTATAGTTATATAAAAGAATAATGTATTGCAGTTCATTTTAATATACCCACGTTTCCCCCACCGTGTCCGGGTACCGTGGGAATAGACAATCAAAATCCGACTCCCCGTGAGATTACGACTCCCCTGTTTCCCCCTACGAAGGTTAGGATTAGGATTAGGTGTGGGGGCGCTTTTTTGAGGTTAAGGATATTGCATGAGAGAGACCCCTGTCAAGTACCAGCAAAGCACAGGGTGATGTTTACGTACAGGATAAAAATCGCATAGGTCTGAGGGACCACCAGATGATCAGTGCAACTGTGCGGGAGGTTTTTACCATATGGTGAGATCTATACCAGTGAGGATGGCAGCCAGAAGATATCTTTCAAATGCAATACATGCCATGAAAAGCAGGCCCACCAACACGGTATACTTGTAGGCACGCCACAGAAGTTACCAATAACATCATTACACACTGTATGAAATCTGAAATAATCAGATGTATGATTTAAGATGAACCAGCATGATGAGATTTGACAAGAGAACATATTGCAAACAGCTTTACGGGTTCTTCTGCAATTATTACTACTAATATATTAATATTTAGGTCACACCAAAAAGTCTGAGATACAACAGAAACATGACATACTGTATAGACTGGTTTATTCATTTGAAAGTGGACAAAATCTGCAAAGAAATCTGTAAAGACAAACACACACTTATTTGTATACTCTACAAAATGATCTGATAACTTGATAATATAATGGAACGGCGCCCCCTTGTGGTAAGATAATTTAATAACTGCAATACATTTACATTTATGCATTTGGCAGACGCTTTTCTCCAAAGCGACTTACATTGCATTGTACTACACATTTGTTTCTAACTATGTGCAATATATGGAATTATTTTTGTGCCGATAAAAATGAACGCCAATTAAAAAAAAAATTCGTTCGCCTTTCAGGCACAAACTCACGTGTGGGCGGGATTTATGGCCACTTTACGCTGATTGACAGCTCCCTGTCAATAAGGTCGAAAGTGATTTTAGAGAGCGACCTGCATGGATTTTTAGTGATTGTACTTAAAATCACTTTATTGTTTAGTTCGTATATTAGTTTGTAATTGTTATTTGAAGTGTTTGGTCATGCGCGGTGTGGATCCGATCGTCTTCCTCATCATCATCCTCCTCACCCTCAGGTAAATTAATGTAATTCAGAAAAAGAAAATCTCTAACGTTAAAAGTTGTATTCCTCTTTATTTCGTTCATTATGTGCTTTATCATTTTTTGTCAGGTATTATTTTATGGACTATCAAGATTATTTTCTTAATTGTTATATATATATATAAAGTAACACAGTATATATTTGTAGGATATATGTATACAAATGTATTGAAAATGCAAGGCATTTGCCAGTGACACACACTGTTTATCACATGGTTTGTAAAAAATAATATATTAAAAAATAAATTCATTAAAAGCAAAATCCCACTTATTCCAAAACTCTGCCCATAATAGTTATAGACCAATCAGAAACGACTTGACGTGACGCCGCACACGGTTGATCTGTAGAAGCATTTATATGCGTCGGACCGACGCAAAAGATGTTTGATCAACACGAACTAACATCGCCTATAAATAAATGTGTGATTGCGCACAATCGTCTAAAACAGTCTTAACAAAGTATAATTGCTAAACAAAACATTAACTATGTATCCATCGGCCACGCTTTTTTAATTCGACAACCATCACAGGCTGCACATAACTTGCGCATCTTTGGTGTTTTTCAATCAACTCCCTGGATGCGGAAGTGGCGCTTGTCAGAGGCGCGTCTGCAAGCTGATCCGCATTCCGCGTGCAGTGTTTGTCTGAGACGGTCATCAGCACGATGGCAACATTCAGCACATCCTCCAACAGACCCTACCACATCGTCATCTTCGGGGCTACCGGTTTCACGGGACAATTTGTGGTGGAGGAGGTGGCCCGCACTGCATCCGAGGGTCCGAAGGGGAATCTGAAATGGGCCGTAGCCGGGAGAAGCAAAGCCAAGCTGGACAAAGTTCTCGAGCAGGCCGCCGGAGCTCTCGGTGCGTAGTGCTTGATTTTTACACCAATAACTTGTTAAATGTCGCTTTGCATGTTGAATCTGAATGTAGTCTTCTGTCTTGACCCATCATCGAACTGGAGCAAAGAAATCACCATGGCAACCCCAGTTCTGTCAAGCTAGACTAGTATCTCTGCATTCATTTTTTAGCCACTCAAGTAAAATTAATATGGCATGCGATTTAAAAAACACCAGTTACTTAGCTAACTGTTACCCATAAGACGAACATGATTTTACTACAGTAACAATAGGGCGTTTGTAGTAAAACTATGGTTATATTTGTTCGTTTAACACTGAATAGCTGTGGCATTTTCTGTGGTTGATATCTTTGTAAAGATAGTCTGGCTCTTTATATAGATAATAAGACTGTGTTAACTATTATTTAAAATGGATTATTGTTTTTTAAGCATGCGTGTGGTGATGTCTATGAAGTATATATTTGTAGTGTACACTAAATTATATATTAGGTTTGCACTCATTTCCATCAGAAACTTCAATATGAAACTTGAAAGACAGATTTATACCCTTTATGGTCATATAAACCATAATGGCAGATAAAAAACAGATAGCTGGTCAAAGTTGTGCAAACATGTGGAGGGTTGTGATGACATCACGCCATTGGACTTGACTTTGACCCACACTGTGGCAATTCTGTCCAGACTTACTGATTTTCTTTTTCTTACAGCAAGCTTGCCAAAGAAAATGCCCGCTGTGGGACATTGCATTGCATTGCCTTGTTTTGCTTGGATAATGTACTCGGATTTGACACGCCGACATTGCCATTTTAGTCTCGGGGACAGCAGTCTCCAGGGCGGTTTTGAATAATCCTAGAACAGCTGATGGAAAATAGTCCCCACTGACATATTACAGCACACACCCATCATGACTTTAATTCTGGAGCTTTGAATGGGTCGGCTCAGATAAGAACGTTTGCTCATCATAAGGTTTTATTTAGATTTCACTTGGAACTGTTCAAAGTTATCAATCTTTATCAATAAGCATATTTATGATGATTGTATGTGGCCTGGACTGTTTTGCATTAGAGCTGTACATTGTAAGCAAACATCATTTATTGTCTCTTTAATTTACTTTATGTGTGATATATTATCCAGTATTTACATAATTGTGGTTCAATGCAGTGTCATAAGTGTGTGTGTGTTTAATGTGCTTGTTTACAGGTAAACCAGAGCTGCAGTCAGAAGTGGCCGTCGTTGTCGCAGATGTCGGTGAACCGGACTCATTGGCTGCCATGTGCAAACAAGCGGTGATTGTGCTCAACTGTGTGGGGCCTGTAAGTATGCAGTGAGGTTAGAACAAAGACTGCAGGATCTGTCATGTTGGGCTTTTGATCACAAACAAATATCCCCCCAATGATGGGGCTTATTTAGGGGCTTAAACACTTCAAAAGGAGTCAACTAAAAATAACATGCATTTAATATTTATACACAATGCATTTCATGTAGTTCAGTTAGTGGAGCATTGCATTAGGAGTGTAAAGGTTGTGAGTTAAAATCAATACACACAGATAAATGTGTAAGTTGCTTTGGATAAAAGCGTCTGCCAGAAGCATAAATGGAAATACTGAATTAGGAAAATTAAAACTATGCTGAAATTGCTTATCCTATTATTGTGGATTCACATCACATAGCGAAATAATTAATTTTGTATAATTCCGTCAGACTTTGTTTAGTTTACCCGAGGTGTGCGCAGCATTGTATTTGTGTAAACAGGAATCCTATAATAAAACACTTGACATGTTCTTACAACAGTACAGAATGTTTGGTGAACCTGTCGTCAAGGCATGCGTGGAGAACGGAGCCCACTGCATCGACATCTCCGGAGAGCCACAGGTCCCACATTCACAATAAAATTAAACGTCTTCATAATATTTATAACCTGTTCGGCTCATATGTATCATACAGAATTGAAATGTGTTTGTCTCTTATATTACTAGTTTCTGGAGAGTATGCAACTCAATTACCAAGACAAAGCTGCTGAGAAAGGTGTTTACATTGTGGGAAGCTCCGGGTTTGACTCCATTCCTGCAGACATGGGCGTTATTTACACCAGGGACCAGTTTAAAGGTACATTCAATTACATTTTATTTAAAATATAGAACTTTATGCGTAGATTATAATAGCATGTAATAATGTTTTACTGGATAGTTAGTTTCATTAATACTTTTATATTACACCAAGTTTAAGGCACTTGAGGTTGTGCTATATTACGAATATAGTCACGGCTGCAGAAGTTTTTTTCAGTATTGTCATCTGTGTTCTCTTCATTGATTCTGTTTTATTCGTTTCCAGGGACACTAACGGCTGTTGAGAGCTTTTTGACTGCAAGCTCAGGACCAGAGGTCAGTGTTTTTAGATTTAAGACATTAGAAGAATGAAAACGGGTTCGTGCTTTAAAAAGGCTTTTGTGTGAACTCTCAGCTGACTCATATTCTCATGTGTTGCCACAGGGAGGATGCATCCACGATGGCACCTGGCAGTCGGCCATCTATGGCTTTGCGGACAGCGACAAGTTGCGGAGCCTCAGGAAGAAGTTCGGTCACAAGTCTCTGCCTGTGGTGGGGGCTAGAGTTAAAAGGAGGTGTGTAAAAGAAACAAATATTTACATTGTAAATTGTTTTCCCACAAGGGTGCAATAATACGTCTTTTATATGAGAACACAAATTTGATCGATTTTATATGAATCTTGTCAATTAATTTCTTAACCAAGATTAATAAATACTATCGTTTTGGATGAAAAACTGCACGGTTGACGAATATTTTTGTTCCTTTTTGACAGGGGAGCGCTGTTTTTTAGTAATGAGATACAGCAATATGCAGTTCCCTTCATGGGCTCCGATCCATCAGTGGTGAAGAGAACCCAGCGTTACTTACATGAAGAACTCCAGGAGTCTCCGGTTAGTCATCAGTTCAGTGTCAACCACCCCACATTCCCATAATTCTGTGCACACAGTACAAAGCAGGAGAATCGATCACCTGATACTGTCAGTTAGAGCTGAAGCCAAACCCTGAACCTGTTCAACTGGACCAATGCTGAACTTGTTTAGCCAGTAAACAAAAAATTCTGATGGTCTTGAAACATCTGCAGGTTTTTGAGACGGCGTGTCAATGGGAACATCGACTGTAACTGGATTAGGGTTGTAATCTGCAAATTCATCACAGACTTCTTAGAGTTTCAGCTACAGATGATTCAGATGTGAGGGGATTGGATAAAAGCTTGCCGATCAATTTTTTCATGCGTTTTTATTTCAATTGGATATTATGTACGAAGTCAGATCTAATCTCTTGTTTTCTCCAAAGTTTTTGTCCAGTGAAAATGTGTGGCTAAACAGGCAGTATGTCCATAAAATATGGATACAATATATAACAATTATTTCTTGCATTCCCCTAAAGGCATTCATATTCTACTACCTAACTTATTGCCATGTGTCGGTTGTCCTATAGGTTCAGTATGGGGCGTACGTTGGTGTTGGAGGCATTTCCAACATTTTTAAACTCCTCTTTGCTGGAATGATGTTCTGGTTCTTTGTGAAGTTCAGTTTTGGTAGAAACCTCCTCATGAAGGTAAGTCGCTTTTCAGCTATTTAATTTAGAATGGTTTAGTTTGATGATCACAGTAACGTCAATGCAATTCTGAATTTACTTTGTTGCAGTTTCCAGAGTTTTTCTCTTTCGGCTTCTTCTCTAAAGAGGGTCCAACTAGAAAACAGGTATTACAGGCTTTGTTATCCGCTTTATGCAACGTTCGGGTCACTGTCAAACGGTTTGCAGTCCTCTGAACATCTTTATAACTTAAATGTGATATATGCAGATGGAGGGCTCCTCTTTCCGCTTTGCTTTTTTTGGGTGAGGGATACACTGAAGGTCTGGAGTCCACCGAGGGAAAACCCAACGCTAAGATCCGCACTCTCGTCCAGGGACCAGGTACTTTGACTTCTGCATTATAACGTGTCAATCTACATAACTTGCTCTGTTCAAAGCAATATTTACTCAATGTATACAGCATACGAGTGTATATCTGTGTCCTCTGTTTTTCAGAGGCTGGATATGTTGCCACACCAATCGCTATGGTTCAGGCAGCTATTACTATGCTGAATGAATCCAATTCTCTACCTAAAACGTGAGTCATGATGATATATATATCATAGACATTAAATATAAATATTCCTAGAATGTTTCTATATGTTAAGAGACTAGATGAGCAGTTTATATTAGATTATAGAAGATTTCACATTTTCGATTAAATGTCTGTTATATCGGGTGACTCCACAGAGGTGGGGTATATACTCCAGGAGCGACTTTCGCCAAGACCACCCTCATCGATCGCCTCAACAAGCACGGCATCCAGTTCTCTGTGCTTTAAGTGGGATGAAAATGGGGCTGGACCCATCTGGCTTTGACATCTAAAGCACCTGTTCCTTTGCTTGCTCAAACTTAAAGAAATCTATTGCTATTTGTAGCTTTCTCGGCACGTTAACAGTGTTGCTGTATTCCAGTTTCGTGTCCTGGCTTGCACACAGTAGACCGGGCTGGATTTATTTGCATGCACTTCGCTCAGATGGCTGAGAATTTGCACAATGAGTGTGGCACAGTTTTTTGATCATGTGACATTTCCTGTTTGAGTTTAAGATGATTCTTTCCTAATTTTAACAAGTACAAAATACTAATGCAGATAACAGACATCTGTTAATAAACATTTTAAAAGTGCACACAGAGTTAAAATAAAATATAGTTATGTAAAAAGAGAACTAGGTTTTGTAATGCCATTAGTTATGTGTGAAGCCAACAACGATGTCGGAGTAGTAAGATAAATTTAAGAATGATATAATTTTTTTGGAAATCTATGAATCTTTGAGTATATTTTTTGGAAGACTACAGAAAGGCTGTAATATGGTTTACTCTAATGACCGATGTGCTAGCTGAACATTTCCTCTTGTTGCCTGTTGTTATTCTGGTTTGTTTCAACCAAATAAATAAACATATCAAACCATATTCTGGAATCTAATAAAATATTAATGAATTGATGTGAATGCTACATTCAGAATGTGATACTAGCTTACCATATACCATACTGTATTTACTGTCTGCTATTCAAAAATAGATACCGTATTTACTAGTCGGTAGTATGACATTCCTAATATATCCTGAGACAATCAAATCTGATCAATTAGAGAGTGCTTGTATGAGTACAAAAGACAACCAATTTCATTGAGTCTCTTGAAAATTTTGCTTTTGCCCAACTAAACAATTCACTTTTGTAAATCTTGTAATCAACAACAAGGAATGTCATTGGCCTACAACTTCATTGAGGCTGATTCAGGTTTAAGCTTTTAGGACCAAATTCCTGACTTCTCCCTTTTGCGGCGCACAATAGCAGCAACATCTTGTTTCAGAGTCGTGACGCTCTGTTCCATTTGCACAGCAAAGTCTTTAAGGAGATAAGAATGTTCATCCACAAACAGTCTGAGACCCAGCAGATCCGCTTCCTCCTACAGAATCATAAACGCAAATATTAAAATCAATAGATTATTTCAAGCATATTTCCATGTCAAAGCATACACAACCAGTAAGGCTTGGATAAATTCTTTGACATGAATAAAATTATTTTACTGAGGCATCTGAATAACTCCCTGCTGATTAGGTATGAGAGCTTGATTATCTTTATTGTCTGATTTATAGCAGGTCATATAAAACTAAGGCAGGTGAGAACAGTGTACTCACACTGGGTTTGTGTCTGCGCAGTCGCTGTAATTGGCCTCTGACGGAGGTCATGCTGTGGTAAAATACTTTCAACGCTTTGGCGAATTCAACATCGCAGCTGGGCCTCAGACTGCCTCTTCTATCCTGCCGAGTGCGGTTATTCTCCACACCTGCGGAAGCGAATGAAGCCGTGTGTGTGTGAGAATGTTAGGTGCGCTGTAAATGGCCCATGTGCTAATCTGTTATGTTTCCACATGTGCGGTTTTGCATGCTTGCACAAATAGCAGCACATATTGAGAGACGCTGGTGTCAGAGTTCAGGCAAGCCCATGATGTCACACCCTGTCTCTGGATTGGGGCACTAACAGTTTTTATTTCCAAAAAGTCTTGATGATGAAATGCTGTATAGCATGTGACCTAACAGAAAGTGCTCACCGTTTCTGGCCGAGTGAAGCTGGTCTCTCAGAGCGCTGTTTTCTTTCCTCAGCGCTGCGTTTGCGTTCCTCAGCTGTTCCAGGTCTTGGTGAAGGGCACGTAGAGAAGAGCTCAGGTCAGACCCACCGGTTTCTGCAGCCTAAACAGATAAACTGTTTAGTGTTCACAATATCTCAACATGCCCTTATATTTTTTGTACACGGTTGTTTTTTATAAGGTTTACCACTGGAACTTGCCATGTTTTCTGATGCACTGATCTTGTCAATAATAATGCTGTCTTCTTGGGTCATCTGCACACCATCCATACGGGAGACTAATTCAGAACATCCTTCTATAAGCAAAAACATCCTTATTTTTTAAACATCTCAATGCAATATTCATGGTATTAAGGCGTTTTGAGGTCAAAATGTCAGAATTACCCTGTAAGCCCCAGAGCTCCAGCACGAGGGCATTGCTCTGCAGGTAGTTGAGCAGTTCTTGTGAGGTTCCCAGAGAAGTAAACTGAACTCTGTGGTCTAGCAGAGGATTCACGTTGTGCCACACTGCTGGGGAGTGAAGAGGCTGTGGACAGTCAAACACCTGGAAGCTGTCAAAATATATTTAGATCATTGATTAACCTCCAGTTAACCTAAAAGTACTTTTTTTTCCTAAAGATATATTGCATGGAAATATTGATAAAACAATTTATTAAGGAATGGACTATAATGCAGTCGACCGTTCCGGGAGAATCTGGACTTTTAAGACATCAGCGAGGCCGCATTATTAGATCATCATGGTGCTTCGTGGAGAACACAGAGCTCTTTCTGAAGCTCAAGTAACATTCCAACAGGGATGCAAATCATCAGACTGAAATTTAAGCACTGCAATCATGTAACGGTATCTACTTATGTACTTATGCCCCAGATAGGTGGTTCATTTAGGTAATTTTGACTGGAAATTATGAGATATTATGGGACATAATTCATCAATATAAAACAATTCCAAATTTTCAGAAACTATACAAAGAAGACTTTTGCACAAAACTGACCCGATTTGCACGCCTCTGTCGCGCGCCTCTTTGACCCAGCGCAGGCCGCAGCACTGATCTAAAACAAGCTGAAAATCCAACCGCTTCCCAAGCAGCTCTGACGGGTCAATAAGGATGTCGTCTTCACCCAGAGGCCTGCAAGATAACCAGTATTCACTATTCATGACATATAAAGTTCAAGTATTCATCTTTATCACCTCCTCTTAAATGTACTATTCAAAAGTGTTACCCACAATCCCGTGGGGCTGCATGGCACTAGCTGTGCCTGCAATATGGCTTCTTCCGTTCCTTCTGGACCCACCACCTCCACCTGCTCCTCCAGAGGGATGCGGAACGCCAGCGACTGCAGCCACAGGTGAGCGCTGCCCAGGTGCAAAGGTTCAAGAGGATCCCAGAACGGGTCTCTGTCCCGGGGAAGAGGGGCTCTGTCTGCCCCCTCACCACCAACCACTTCCTGCTGGTACACCTCTTCCATCAAAAACTTGCGGTTCACGAACTTTGCCTTAGACCACATCCAGACCTGAGAAGGTTGGGTATATTTAGGTTATACGATATAATATCCACCTTTTAGTTCAAAAATCATGCAAGATAAAATATTTAGGATATTTGTCCTGCAAATAACTTTACGTTTGTTATAACTACTTTCTATTGAAATGCTTAAAACAAGCTGTCCTACATTTTTGTTTGGTGGTTGTGAAATATGTCTATGGCCTGATTTTGGCCCTCGTGCTTCTGTTTAATGTCTCAAATCAATTTTGCATTTCTCTTTTATTTAGTTGCAACAGTTCATGGTTTCAAAAACTTCTAATCTTATTTTGATATCTTGAGAAACAAAGTCATCTGACATCATCTGAGTCACGCATTAGAAGACAGTCAGGGCATTTTGGTTTTCTAAGAGCTTTCTTACTGGCTAGTTTGATCTGCAACATAAGTGAGACGTTTATAAACAAGCACGTCCGGGGTTGATCTTCTTTTGTGTGCGTTTGTACAAATGAAAGAATCCGATTCCAAAACAGAGAGAATCCCTTTTGTGTTTACCTGCTTGCTTTCCACAGATGTCACTCTGACGGCGATCTCCTTCTCCAGGTCATGACCCTTAGAGTCTGACATCGCCAGATTCTTTATTTCCAGTTTGAATTCAACTCCCTGAAAAGCAGGAATGAAGATATCTCAGCTCATGAACACGTCCTTGTCTAAAACTGATTATATGATCGAAATTAAGATGATTGTAGTCACCTTCTTCAATTCTTTACTCATTTGATTGGCTTCTGTCACCATGGGCATCAGCTTTATATAGTCATAGAAGACAGCCAGGAGACTGGGATCAGTCTGGTTTGGCCCTAGTTACAGGATGAGTCGTCATGAGACTCTACATCAGAAACTACAGATGTTAAACTAAAAGGTTTCATTTGACACAGTTTAAAGCCGCCATGAAAACTTAATTAAACTGTTTTTGCTTCTTGTATGTGTCTATTTACATATCTGTAATACAAATTTTAAGCTGCAATCTGTGACTTCTTGTATAAAAATTAATTAAAGTCAGTTATTGAGCAAGGACATAAAATATGTATGCTCAAAACTATCCTTAACTTGCCCTGAAAAAAAATGGTAAGATTATAATAATTGAGCTGTCGGGTAAGATATCATAGGAAATGTCAGATTAGGTCATTTGACTTCCATCCATATAAAGTTTAATACTTTAAGTAATTTTAACAGAGATGGAGATCCAGAGGCAAAAGTTAGAGATTGCACCTTGATATCTTAAATATCAAGCATGAGAATTTTATATCTATATTTCATAGATATTACTTTACATCTATTATATTCATATATATCTAATGTTTTAAACAAACATTGCAAGTAGTAAATTATGATTCATGGCCGTGACGTGAACTTAACACTACTGTCTATTGAGAAAAAGGACCAATCCTCAATATTTTTCATCTCAACTTCCTGTTTTAACAGGATATGCATTCATTTGAGTTTAATGGGAGCTTTAAAATAAAGCACACACACATACGGTGGCCCTGATTATCACAGAGAGACTGAATGTGGATTCCCTCGGCTGCTGCGAGCTCAGATTGAAAATAGTCATAGTCGTAACGACTCCAGTCCTCCCCAGACCGCTCTGAAGGGAAGCTGATATACAGATAAGTGCTGTTTGACCCCAGAACCAGTCGATCCTTGAAAAGAACAAATTAAAAATACATTAAAACTAAGTCGAAATCTTATCTCCACCAAAGCCTATTCTGTTCCATATTGAACACATGCAGAATGTTTTTATGATACACACCAAATGCTGCATCTCTGTGTTCTTAGATACACACGTTCCGTTCACAATGACCTTTGACCCAGACACAGGAGTTATTGATACTCTCCTTTGGTGATTCGAGAACACAGCATGTTTCTCCTGGATGCTGAAGACAAACGGCATGAATCATTTGCTCGGGAGAGCTAAATATCTGGTCAATTTTTGAGAAAGACCAAAAAAACATGGGCTTACCCTAGACCCCTGATAGAGAGAGCTCTGGGCGAGTTATCTGCCAGGCCGATATCCCACTCACCTTTACACAGGAGGACAAAAATAAAATGTTATAATCTATTAATATACGAGTGTGAGTCATATGATGTCATCAGCATGGGACGACAACACTCACCTTCCTGAATAAAGAGCTTTACGACGCCAGACAGCTGAGCGTCCTCATTGACGTTCATTATGTACGGATACATCTGCATCATCCTTCGCTCCTAACAAGTGAAGAGTCAGAATGAAATGTTTCCAAAACGTCCTATACTGTGGAGGTCAGGGTACTTCTTAAGTGTCCATGTGGGGTGTCCGGGCACCTGTGTTATAGTGGCATACTGCGTCTCGCAGTCTTTGAGAGCCTCCTGGAGATGTTGTTCCCACAACGTCTGAATAGCTCTGATCTGTAGCTCGTTGTGAGACAGCAATCGCCGTAGCTCCTCTATAAGGAAGCATTGAAATTACACTAAACCTCCTTGCGTTTACAGTCAGATATTTCTTTGTATCATGGTCACGTACTTGTTTCATCATCTGCTCTACGACCTTCTTGACCCAGTCGGCTCAGTCTCAAAAGCAGTTTCACGTTCTCTGCCTTGAGCTCCTTCACTAATCGCTCTGTAGGACTCTCATTCACCACGGCTCTATTCTGGATTCTCTTCGCTCTAAATGAAGAAACATTTTTTTATATTACATATTAGTTTAGTGTGAACACCCTGGCCTGCTAAAAAAAGGAACCTTGTTCAATAGAAACTGCTATTGTTTTAATAGGAATTTTATTGGTTTTAATGGACACTATAATGGTGTCTACTGGTATGTGATGGATTGTATTAGTGGGATGTTATCTGGCTGATGGGAACCATTAAAGGAATAGTTCACCCAAAAATGGTCCCCATTGACTTGACCATAGTCATTTTATTCCTACTATAAGAAAGTCAATGGGGACCGTTTTTGGGTGAACTATTCCTTTAAATCCTACTAGGAAATGATTTTGTAATGGTTTTAATGGAAAAGCTGATTCATAATGGTAAAATGGAAACCATTAGAAATTCTGTGATGGTTTCTATTGTTTTTTTTCATGCATGTGATTAAAAAAACATTAATATGAAGCACACAAAGGATGCTTCACCATGTTATAGAAGAACCATTTTTGGCCGATTCAGTTTTATAAAGAACTCTTAACATGTGAAGAACCTTTCTGTCTCACTTAAGATTCTTTGTAGTTGGAAAGGATTATTTAGACCATCAAAAGTAAGAAACGAATAGTTCCTAAAAAACCTTTGACTGAAAGGTTTTTGGGGAACCAAAAATTGTTCTTCTATGGCATTGCTGTGAACAACCTTTTGTTGCACCATTTATCTTAAATATTAGTCCATACAGTATAAATATGAACCAAATGTTTACATAAGAACTAACCTTTCCGCATATCTAAGTGTAGAAAGCGACTCTTCATAGCAAATGTCAGCAGGGCTTAATGTTGCAATCTGTTTATTAGGACAAGAAAGCAGTCTTCAATACAGTATACCAAAGCTCAAGCAGAACTCTTGGCGTGGGTTATAAACCCTTACCATGACCGTTCGACTGTTGCCACCGAGGGCAGACTGCAGTAGTTTGGTAAGGATGGAATCTCTGTATGGGATGTGAACCACCTTCTTCCCAAGAGCCATGTCTGCTAGAGCACTTTGGAGACATGTGGAATTTACATAACCATTCACAATAGCACATCAAACACAAATTAATTTAACAAAGAAAAGTAACGAAAAGCAGTGATGCATGTACGTATACGAGCGGAAGTATATAGTGTATAGATATTAAATGGGCTGACCTGATAACATTTCCGAGGGTTGTTAAACTGAGATTGATGGCTGTCCCTTCTTTAAGCCTGTCAGCCTCTGACCCCGATGACCTTTGTCTCTCACTACCAGCCAAGTCCACTAGGTTAATGTTGGACTGTTTGGTGATGCACTCTTTTGAGAATATCTGCAGGTGCAATGACACACACAACTGCATAATCTGCATGAATTTATCATTAAAGATCATGTAGAAAATACAAGAGAATCATTTAGTGTTACTCAAGCATTGACATGGCAGTCTAGTAACACCTGTTTCAGCTGGACGATGATGAGCATGTGTGACCGACTGCTGTTGGCGTTCATGTGTGTGGCGGCGGTGGTGCGTGTGCGAGTTCCCTGTTCCATCAGCTGCTCCACCTGTACCGCATTGTCGCAGGGCACCCGCCTCAACCCCTCCACGTAGAACCCCCTCTGCTGGTCCTCTCGTACCCGAAGACCCCCAGCAGATCGACTGGCCTTCGACAGCAAGTCTATAACCTGAACTCATTTAAAGGGATAGTTCACCCTTCACCCATAGTTGTCATTTGAAACCTTTATTACTTTCTTTCTTTTGCAGAGCACAAAAGAAGATATTTTGAAGAATGTTGGTAACCAAACAGCAGCGGTTCCCATTTACTTCTATTGTATGGACAAAAAACCAAAGCAGGTGAATGAGTACCGCCATTGTTTAGTTACCAGCATTCTTTAAAATATCTTCTTGTGTTCTGCAGAAGAAAGCAAGTCATTCTGGTTTGATATAACATAAGCGTGAGTAACTTTTACTGTTACAGATATCAAGACAAAAGAAATAATAAAGATATAAAGTACGCATGCTTACCAGTTCATTGTAAATTTCCAACATGCTGAAAAACACCTGGATTTGGTTGACAAAACAAGGATTCTCGTAAACACAAAAGGTTATAGTCTTTCTGTAATAAGGTGACTAGCTTTCTATTAAGGTGTAAAAATGCAGTTATACGTCAAAATTGAATCAAAATTTCACGAACCTGACACTGCCTGCTGTCTTGCGAGTTCCTGATAAACTGAAAGAGTCTCTCACAGAGGGCAGGTATCAGACCTTTATTAGGACCATTACCCACCATGGAGTAACTCTTCCCTGAACCTGTCTGCCCATATGCCAGTAACGTGGCATTGTAGCCATGCAGTGCACTGTCAAGGATGCCCTGCCCCAAACCATGAAACACATTCGCCTGTGAGGGACAACAAGGATTGAGAGACGCAATCAAATAGAAAAACTGCTATCAGACAATTCTTCCAAACGACAACTTTTAATAATAATAAACTGTTGACCTTGCCAACATTGGGCACTCAAAACTTTCCAAGCACACATTTCTTTTACAACACACTTTGTAAACCATGCAATAAAGTACAGAGATGCATCCTTGTTTTCAACATAATATCTGTGTATAACCTGATATATCTTTTACCTGGTCTGCATAGCGCCCACCCGCCTCCTCAGGCACAAACAGACCGTCTTTGTTCCTACTGAAGCCACTATGGGACCAGTAAGCATAGTCAAAAGTGAATGTACGGCTGTTCTGCTGTTACGGGGATCCTGAATGGTGATGTTGTTGGAGGTCATTGAGATAACACAGCGACTACCTGCATCCCGTTCCCTCTACAGAACCAAGAAAATGCATTCGCAAATTCAGTCTCAATTCTGTCCCTCGGTTCCAACTAGAGAGATTAAATATCAGCCTACTAATTCAGAAGAAAGTAAAATATGATCTGGCTACTTGCCTTATTAAAGGGCCTGACTCGGACTGCCACTTTCACACAGTCCTTGCTGGCCATTTCGATTCCCCTCGCCCTCATCCTCACATGGGTACTCTCAACAGTTCCTGAAAACAGCGAGCGAGAAAGCGACAAAAGGAAACCTGAGCCATTCGTTCCGCTCACTTGCGATCAGGTCCCAGCAAGATGAATAATACAAGACCCTTACGTGCCGTGAGGATCACTTCCCATCTCCATGCTCTTAACAATTGGATGTCAAAACTAGGGTTAAGGTTTTTTTTACCATTCTTGTTTGTGTTGTGTCCGCTTAATGGATGAACAATTCTGCATTATATTGTTAATCAGCATGATATACATTACTCGTGTTGGCCAAGTCAACTATACTAAACTTCAACATGTAACTTCTTATATTTCTCTTGTGAGACTTTTCTAATGCATTCAAGATTGTCTTCAGAAAATGTAAAAATTCAATTGGGTGATTTTATGCATCTTTATTGGGATCTTTAGGATGATTGCTATACTTATAAAACTAAATTATTTCAGAAATCTGTAAGATGTCCATTAAATGGGCCACTGTTTCAAGAACTGGAAAAAATATACTGCAGTTGTAGCACATCTTGTTTACACGTCATTGGATACCCAACATTCAACAAAAGTCTTTTGGACACAATGGATATCTTGTGCTTTAGAAAACAAGATTGTTCGGCAAAACAATTACATAGATGAAAATTTCCATTGATAAAATGAAATGCAGTTGTAAATTATTGTTCTGTATTTGAAAGCAAACAGGCATTACAAATAAGTTCACACTGCTCTTTAAAATAAAAAGGATACATTTGAATGAAAATAAATGTACATTATTTGCAATGAACTAACAACTTTGTGTTCTTCAACTTAAGACCTCAAGATAGAGGAGATCAAGTGCTAAGCAAAACAAAAAGTCCAACCATTTAAAATGGACAATCTTATTACACTTAACGGACTTAAGGTATTCATCTATATGAATTACATCACCCAAGTGGTGCAACCACAAACCTTGAAATTGTTTGATCTGACCTTAAAATTGTTGCACAGTTCTCTCTATAAACAAAACAAGTAACAAAATAATTCAAATTCAAAAATAATATCAAATTTTATTTATAACATACCTAAAAAGCTATTTACATTTGCATTAATTAGTAGAAACACATTTAAAAACTAAGCCATCTCCTTTTTTGGTGCCCAAGTCCCTCTGTGCTCGCTGTAAACATCATAATTTATATAAAATTATTTATTACAAATTAGATGTTTATTTATTTCAAACATTATCTCAATAAGAAAACAGCAGGCTGCAGAGTTTTTAAAAAACAGGGAGAGCAGAACGCATCTGGAGATGAATCACAATCAAAGTTTCTTTCTCCGTGTGACTGGTTTAGGGAAAATGGCGTCCATCATGCGTTTACGACGTAGGTTCATCTTCAACAAGGGTGTTTCCTTTCCCTCCGTTCTCTTTTCGATTCTAGCGTTTGTTTGGGCTGGACTGGCCACTGGAGAGAGGAAACTGATCTCAACAGGTGGTGGAGGTTCTGGGGCAGCCTTGGTTCTGTCAAACAGATCAAACATTCATTAATATGAAGATGACACACAAACTCAAAGTAACATGACAATTTTAATAGGACAACATGGTCACCTAGTTGTTCTCTTTTTTCTGGGTTTGACAGCCTCAGTTTCCACTGCAACATCTTCTACAGGGCCATTGTCCTAAAATGGAAGAAACAAACGTCTAATCCAGCACAATACATCAATTGCAGTCATTCTGTTAAAAAAATAATCATTCCTGTGCCCCATTGGACCCAAAAGAACTACTGCTGACCTCTTTGTAATAAGAATCAATGCCATCTTCGGAGACTTGTGGATGAGGCTCAGTAGCGGGCAATAACAGTTCTGGCACTTCAGTTTTATTTTCAACAGACGTTGCTTTTCTCCTTCCTACAAAACAGCACAGATAAATTATAAAGTCAACATGAGGCGATAAAACTGAATTACCACACGCAGGAGCATCTCAACTTTGACTTGACGTAATGACACCCACCTCTTGTTTTTTTCAGGTCAGCTGTGGAATTGACTGAATTACCAACAGTCTTTTGTTCAGACACCTTGCTAGCTCGGGTGCGTCTTGTTGGCTTGCTCGCGTGCTCCTGTATATCATCCATTTCCTCTAATTTAGATTCATCAAGGTCAGGATACCGAGTTTCACTCAGCGATGCCGCCGGTGCTGCAGATCTAGTTGTTTTTCTCTTAGCACGTACGATTACATTCACGACAGGTACACTCTCCTCCCTGGCTTCCTCATCGAGTCGATCTGCAAGGGCATCAGCTTGGGGAATTTCAGGATTTACGTCCTTGTCTTTTTCAGAACCTTCAATTTGATTCCATTGCTGGGTTCTGGTAAGTCTTCTTGAAACACTTTGAAGTTGTGCATCATCAACAACGAAAGTGGCATTGTTGACTTTTTCTGAAGTACTGATCACGGCCTTCCTCCTGCTTCTTGGAGGAGTCATAAGAGGTTTAGTTACAGCATCTTCTGAAGGTTCCTCTTGGAAACTCTCAAATGCAAGTCCTCTTGTAGACTTGCGTGTAACTCTACTAGGACTGCTGCGTGTTTTGGACTGTACCCTCTCGTCGTGGTCTTCTTGATGTGCCTCTTGAACCTCAACGATTGTCAGGCGTGCTTTCCTGGCACTCTGTCTGGTCTGTGGTTGCGGGTCATCGCTAGCCGGAGGATCTGCTGATACAGCCTCATCTTCTTCCACCACCGTGTTCCGGATTCTTCGGGATCCTTTCCTGGGAGTAGCTTTCTGTGGGGTCTTTTGTGTTGGACTTGAAGGCTTTAACACTTTTACAGCAGGCATATCTTGATCATCCGCATTGTTTCGCTGTGCTAAGTCTACCTTTCTTGCGCTTCTTCGGGGTGTAACAAGAACTTGACTGTCTGGTAGTTGCTTGCCGCTCCTTGTAACACGTCTTGGTGTTGAAGGCAGTTCTGTCTGTTCTTCCACTGTGACATCTTGCTCAACGTCAAGATTTAGTACAGGGAATGTAACGATTTTCCTTCCCATTCGTGATGGGCTCTTAGGCACTTCTTTAACAGTCTCCAAAACTTCAGCGCTACTTTTTGCCACTTTGGACCTTGCTGGTGACTTAGATCTTGCTGGAGACTTTGGCCTGGCTACCTCTTTGATTGTGGAAAGCTTGTCAGTTTCTTCATCCAAGGAAAGTGAACCGTAAACCTGGTTTGACTCGGTGACATTGTCTTTTGCAAGAGTTGACACCTCGGTTTCCAAATCAGTCACTTCCTTAGGGTCTTCTGGGGTCAAGACATCTTCCGGTAGAGACAACTCCAATACTTTGAATTTTAGAGAAGTGTGCGCTTCTTCCTGCATTTCAACAAGACCAAAATCCAGTATGTCGCCATTAGAAAGTCCTTTTGTCTCTTGAAGAAAAGATTCAGACTCTGGCATGGATGCTGATTGCACTATCTGTTCGTCAGCTGGTTTGTCTGGTTGCTCCACAGGCTCAGGAACTGACATAACAACGGGTTCAACATTTAGTACTAAGTCATTCACTTGTTCTACATTGTTGTCCGAAACGTCAACAGTTGGCTCCATGATGAACACCTCCGAGTTAAGATGATCATTCTTTGCTTGTTCTTGCTCATGTGAAGGTAGCAAAACATTATTAGAGTCCAACTCGGTAGTAATAGGCAGCTCCTCTACATCTGGATCCAGCATAAGTGAGAAGTTTTCACAGCCTTCCTGAAGCATGCCATCTGGAGCACCGCTAAGTGTCTCTAAAGTTCCTCCATCTATAAGGGGCGTTTGCTGTTCCTCAGCCAGCTCAACAGGTAGCAGCAGAGTGGTGGATGGCTTTAGCCCACCATAAGACAAAGCAGCTTCCTCATCTAGATCTGCAGGGGCGAGTCCAACCATTACCACTTCACCATCTCCCTCAGGTATGTCGCTATCCAAAACCTGAATAAAGACAAAAAGCAAAGTAGAACAGGACACCGAGTTAAATCTCACTGGACAAAACCCCAACTGTTTCTGTCCCTTGTAGGTTTTGTTTGACTATGACACTAGTGAAATTATGTATGCACTTACTTTCAGTTGTTCGTCAGGCGTGACCAGAGAGAACACAGCATCAGCTTGTTCCTGGAGGTACTGCTCATGTGGTGGAAGTTCCTCCAAGTAAAGAGCAGGACCAGACAGATGGTTACTCCTCCCATTACCTTTCACTTCTTCTATAATCTCAACCTCACTACCCGAGTCCTCAGCATTGTCATCTCCAGACTCCTCTTCATCTTCTAGCTCATCCTCAGATTCAGCACTTGTGAGCTCATCGCTGTCATTCAAGCTCACTACAGCTATAGAAATGATTTTAAAGTCAGCTTTGTAACATGGTACCCTGTTGGTTAGCTTAAAGAGAAACATGAAATGGACTTACATCTGGACTCTGAGGTTGTAGGTTCTGATGAGGAAACAGATGTCTGTGTTTTCAATTCTGCAGCATTGTCAGGGATGGGTTCAACTTCCTTAATGTCACAAACTGGTTCACTATGTAATGTGGACAACAAACACAGGTCATAACACTGTAAAAACACTGTACTTTTTTCAATAAATGAGAAGAATTTATAATTTTTGACAAGTACCTTTGGATTGATGCCTCTGGAGTTTCTCTAATACTGGACCGGGTCAAGGGTGGCAAAAGATCTGGACCAAATAAGTGCTCTTCCACAAAGGCATCCAAATCTAAAGCATCAAATTAATTACATATTGGATCATAAAAATATAAAAAAATGTGTAAATACAACATATACAAACACTCATTTTAGCTACATAAAATATTTTTACATTAAAAAGCACTATTACAGGAATAAAGGCCAAGAATATATATTTTTTTAAATCAAGGGTTCTTGAAAGGTTCACACCTGATGTCTCCATAGATTCCTCAGGTTCAGCAGTAATGTGTGCATTAACAACAGCAACAGGTTCATGACTTATGAACTCATTCGCTGGAAGTTCAGAAACAACAGAGATCTCAAAAACTGGTTCTTGTGACACTAGTTCTGACTCCTCGAGAGCTGGTTCTTCAACGGTGTTAAGACCAGTACCTTGCTCCAAAACAATAGAGGCTTCTAAAGATTCCTCTGCTTCTGTTGGTTCCTCGACTTCAGGATACTCCGAAACCGCAGGCAGAAGCTGCAATGTTAGATGGCGAGGTGGAAGCTCAAGCTCAGCTTCCATAACTTCATGTTGCTCGTGAATGTCAGTCTCTGAAGTTTCCAGCCACTGCTCTTCAGTCACGTCCTTCGTGAGATCATTCTCAACCTCAGCATGCACTTTAAGCTCGAGACTCTTTTCCTGAGCTTCCTGTGCATTCAAAAAGCTCTGTCCACAGGACATGTCTTCCCGAGTCATGTTAATGTCATCTGTATCCAACTCTTTCGCTAGCTCTGCAACAGAGGATAACTCTGCTCTTGTATGGTCTTCCTCTACAGTTTTAGGAAGTTTTACAGTCACTTCTCGATCCATGCCGTCATCCACTTGGCGTTGTGTTTCTATAAGATCCTCAGGTGAAGGAGCATCGTGAAACTCAAGAGTGGTATCAGACTGATTGGAGACAAAACTTGCTTCTTGCCCAAGACTAGGCCGACGCAAAAGAGCAAGCAGCACTTGTTTGTCCTCCTCTGCAGGAATCTCTTTTACAGAAGACCCACTCTCAGATTCGACATCACGATGTTCTCCATCTTCCTGTAAGGGGGTGTATGTCCTTAGATCTTTATCTTCCTCTTCTGCGTCTGAAAATTCGCTCCAGACAATGTTTGCTTTGGGAGGTGAGGAAGACCTCTTAGGCGTTTTGATCTCCTTGTTAATGGTGATCTGTAAACAAGCCAAAGACAACTTCAATATTTTCATAATGTCTATAAAACTTCCATTTTATTTCAACCTACCCAATCAAACATACATGTAAAGGTACATTCAGACCTACCCCATTGTTCCAGTGGACGGAGCCCTTGGTAGCAATTGGAGTTTCAGATTCTTCTATAAAAGTGATACGGCTTTCTTTGCCGCGAAGAGGGGGAGTGACAGATCGGCCTGGGGAGGCAGAAGGAGTGGCCACAGGAGTGGGTCGTAAACTACTCCTCAGAATAGACTGTGGGGTGAAGGCTGAGAAAACCGGGCCTGACGCCAATGCTCGAGCTCTCTAAAGAAACACCAAAGGATATTTTAATGGAGATGGGCGATGACCAAGAAGGCCAAAGTACTAAGCTTTGGTCATGCGTTTTGTCTGCGAGTTTAAAAAGTCCCTCACCTTAACCACTTGTGGAGTTTGCAACAGATTGAGCTCAGGAGCTTTGCTGATGCTCTTTGGTCCAGCCCACGAGGCTATGGACCTTGAAGGAGTGCTCGGCACATTTGAACCCCCTGGAGAATTCTGGGAAGATGGCTGCACAACCAAATCCAAAAGCCTGTTGACAAAGCATCAGTTATTTGCTAGAGTTGCTTTGGAGAAGTACATTTATCAGTAATAAAACACTAATGTATAACCAGTCTTCAGAGTGTTATACCTGGACATCCTCTTGGTAAGCATGTTGATTGGTGTTCCCACAAACGGCTGCGGTAGATTTGGTGAGGGAGGATGCAGGTTTGGTAGTAGCATCTCTGACTCTCTGGGAAATACAACAACAAAGCACAATTTACTACAAGTTATAGGCAGTATCTATAATATACAAACAGTGATGTTAAGGACAAGACCTTTTGGAAGGGGATGACTCTGGAGTTGGATTCTTGCCAAGCCAAACTTCTTCAATTTTGGAGAGGACATTGTTGATAAAGGCTGCTCGGGTCATTACGTTTTCAGATGCTGAACGTTTAGCTACGGTTGACAGAGGCTGTGGTCTTTTAACTATGGGTGGGAAAGCATTCAATAAGTCAAGTTCAAGACAATGCTCAAACGAAGATCTTCACAAGCTCATGAAAATTATATTACAGCATAAAAAAATTATAGGTACCTTCTCTAAGTATGGTAGCAGGGTGTTGGTATGGTTTTGCTCGCTCAATGGCTAGTTTCCGCTGAACCCGAGGAAGAACTTTCCCATATTGGTTCAGAATGGAGTTTCTTGTGTTTGACCTTTCTTTCATCTTAGGATCCCAATCAGTCTGAATCAAAGTAAACAGATGTGTGAATAATTAATGTTTCCCCTTAAAAATTAAAATAAGCCATAGACTATAATACGATTCCAAACATACTGCCAGGTTCATTTTAAGGGTTTGGTTGAGTTGAAGGGCAGGAACATAATTGGCCTGCTGGAGGTAGTGGACCATAAGCAGCTCCCGATTCTGGAAACCCCCGGAGCTTTGAAGGAATCGTTCCAAACACTCCTGCAAATGTAAATTTAAGAAGAAAATGATTAAAGGATGTCATGGTTGCAAAGGAATTATGACAATATGTACCTGTGTTTTCAACCCCACCTGCTCTGCCGGTCCAAGGGGCAGTTTCAGCAGCTCTTTCATCAGACCCAGCTGCTGACAAGTCTCAAAGAGAAACCTCATTAACTCCTCCATGTTCAATTTATTACAGTGTTGCCTCAGCAACGCCCAAGCCTCCACAATACACCTGTCCGTCAAAAAACACACCAAACTAAGAGACTACAAAGGAACACACTGAAAACAATTGGCTAATGAATTACACAACACCATTTAAAGCCCAGATATATTTCTACCTGTTATAGAGCAGAACAGAGAGGGAAAGCTTGGCTTGGTTGGTAGATGACAGGGGCGGCTTCATCACGTGCATGTAACGTAGAGCGATGTTGTGCTTCTGCTGGCACATTAAAGCCTGCAGGACACGCTCGTGTTGCCAGCTCCAGAGCGAGTTACTGGTGGCCGGGTGCAACAGCAGTTCCAGCGAGCTCTGGTGGATGAAAAAATTGCCCATTACATACAAGTAATATCATTTCAACCAGAATACTAGGGTTGGGCGATGTCTACCAAATTGGGATCGTACGATGCCTACAGGGAAACATTGCGATGGACAATGACATCAGTGGGCAGGGCGAGGCGGGGGTTATACCAGTTTGCTAGATGGCTATCTGCCAAAACATTAAAAACAACTATATCAGGGCTCCAGACTGCGACCACATCGCATTTTGAGACCAGTTTTTAAGAAAGCGTGAGCATTTTTACTAAGTACTTGCGCATGTGCGACCTGCAAAATTGGAATTTCTTCCAATTTGGTATTTCATGTGGAAAGACGACCGCGGACCCTGCTGATGACGAAAATTGCGTCATGCAGGGTAATCACGATGCCGGCCCAACATTGTGATGGCTGTCAGCCATCGGCAATGGCCGATGTCATCGTCTATCAGCCCAACCCTTCAACATACATCACATATCTTAATATGAGTTTGTACTAATTATGAACCAAGTTATAAACACTGCTATATGGAAATGATCTTCAGAAATATAACAATGCAGCAGAAAAATCACATGGACAAAGAAAACAAAGGAACTTTGCAGTACCTCATGATCATGATGATCCAGCAACCACAGGCCTTGTACCAGTTTTACTAAACCAATGGGAATAGCAAATGCTGTGGGAAAAGACTCCACTGACACCCCACTTTTATTGGGAAATGAGTACATCACATCCAGTAGCAAATAAATTACCTAAGAGACTGAGTCAAGGAATAATCTTAACACAACTGATGGCAGTAATATTCACAGCAAATTTGATATAATACAAGTACTTGTATGCAAAAAGTTAAGACGCCCAAAAAGGATGCAATAGCATATTTGGCAGACTCATCAACATTTTCCAGGAGATAAATATCAAGCAAGGCCTGTAATAAAAAAAAATAACAACAACTCAGTACAGCTGAGGCAATGTCCTTTCTTTAATACACATCTTAAAGTCTTCACTTACATGAAGTGATGGGGGAGGATAGTGTCCTGTTCCACCCTCGTCCCTTTTCCAGAGTTCAATAAGGCGCTGCCCACACTGACTCACCATTCCGTCAATCATGAGACAGTCTGCACACCACTTATCCCTATTGCAAGGAAAACATTTTTTATTTTTGTCTTTTAGTAACAAGAACTTAAGGAAAGAAAGTACAAGTGACTAAGACGTGTTGAAAGCCAGACTCAAACCTGCCACACCCACAAATCTGAAACATGTGCGAACTACTATGCCACACCTCCCGCAGACACTCAAATTGACATGTACGCCTTGCTCAGTGGTCAGACTTACTTGGCCAGTCTCCGCAGCTCTTCCCTTTGGCCGACGTAGTAGTTCTTTATGACAGAATGACTGTAAAAGGGTCTTGATATTTGCAGCAAATCATCATCTGGCAAAAAGCATACACAAGATTATTATATGCAGGAGATAAATCACAGACTGAGTTTAGCTTGGATAATGATCATACCAGTGCCCTCTGGAAGGAGACCAGTCCGGCAGAACCACAGAACCACCTGAGCATACTGGGAAATCAAACTAGACACCATGCATTTGTTCATGAGTCCCACCAACCCTGCAAAAAAAACACATTAGACGTTAATTCTTCTATCTATCAAAACAGATACACAAAAACAGATCAGTGTGAACTGTGCAAACTCAAGACACCTTTCTGTGTGAGTTCCTGAGCCTCATTAAGCAAACATTGGAAGATGGTGCTGAGGTTTGCCAGCAAGCGTTGACTGTGCTGTAACAGCTGAAGTGTCTGTGGATCTGTGAAGTTTGTGGAGCTGTCAAAGAGTGGAGCACCTGGGTAAAGAAAAGGTGTATGATAAAAACACTGTTAAATTCACAATAAACAGAAGTCCGATTATGGAGGATAACTTACATATTTCATCCAGCTCTTCCTTGGTGTGCACAACCTTGTTCCAGGCCCATTCCAGAATATAGCGTAGATTGACTGCTGACCCTGGTTGCTCTGTGCGCACAAATGTGCCAAATGCATTAGGATAGGTGTTTTTTGATGACTTAAAAATCCCATTTTGATCATTTTGAAAGTTCCTACCCTCAGTAGTCCATTGTTTGATACAACCAGTGATGAAACCCAGTGAGCTGGTCTCCACAGCAGTGCACAAGATAGCATCGAGCTGCTCTTCCTGTGAAATTAAAACAGAAACCATGAGAAATACTGCTCTACGATTATCTAGTTACTCCTCTTCACCAATTCTATGCACGACAATGTTGAGTGAAGAATGTGTGACCTGTGAGAGGCTGGAGGGCTGAACATCAGCCAGACGAGACGACAGAAGGCCAGACATGAGGCAGCGCGAGTATCCATTAGTGACGCTGTCACTCAAACTTGGTGTCACCTTCTTCAAGAAGCTTAGGGTCTGAGATAAAGTAAGACTTCAATGTAGAAGCTGAACAAAAACTTAGCGTGCAATATCAAACAAGGGGCCAAAAGCTAACCTCCTTCTGGTGGCCAGAGCAAGTAAAGTGCACAATTCCAGCATTAAGCAAACAACTTCCGTCTAGAAAAGAAAAAAAAGACTAGAGTCATTACACACAATCAGCGCTTACAATAAAACCAATAGTCATCCATAATGATCACTTTTAAAAAAAATAAACAGATGTCTTGCCAAAGTTGTAGGTGGTGGGATTAAAGAACTGTTCGGGTGGAGGGCAGGTGTAGGGCAGACCCCTACTTAGACTCCGTTCATGAACCAGAATGTCTATCAGAGGACAGGGAGCAGTCATCTCCACCACAGAGTCAAGAGACCACACGGCCATATAAGGACAGTTGCTCAAAGACTCCCCCGCCCTGAGCAAGAAACACAAAAATCAGAGCATAAGAATCACACATGCCAGATATATAGGATTTATGCATGTTTACTATTGGTTTAAAGCATGTGTCCAAATTCAAACCACACTATACACGCTTACCTCAGTGAATCTGGCATTTGAGCGTGGTACCATCTGTTAATATCAAAAACTCCAATGAAAGTGGATGGCTGCCCTTGTCCGTAAGACTTAACTTGCCAGCTAAATATTGATACGCTTGTATCAGGAGATGCCACTGAGGAAAAAAACAACAGCTTGTAGAGAACATGACATCTACACTCACATAACATGTACATTTAAAAGACATAAACAAACCTTCATTCACGCTGTCTTCACGATCAGGATGGTGACGAAACTTCTCAATGGTCTTGCAGCCGATCAGACGAGTGTTAGACGCCTGTGCCCTGAGCGGAAACGCTATGCCATTCAGGTCCTGACTATAACGCTCCTCACAATACTCCAAACCCTACGCGTCAGATTTAACAAAATAAGTCATTTTCAGTCCTAACATCACATGATTAGCACACATTTTTTAAATAGACAAAGAACTATAACAGTCTTTATTTTACCTCATACATAATTTTCCCCGAAGCCAAGCACTTTCTCTCGCCAAAGGCCAGCTGTAACAAATGGAGGCTCACCACATCCCCCTCACTGGAACAATAATTTCAAAAGACAAACTGTATTGTGTACCTCAAAACCAAAACAAAAGTAATGCGTCAGTGTTAAACTTACTGATCCTGTGCCGACTGCACAGCCCACAAATAGCAGCAGTTCCGCGGGTCATTCTCTGGTTCCTGGAAGGTAAACGTATAGACGGGCACTCTGCCCCCCTCTAGCAGAGAGTGATATCTAGAGAACAAAATTGGAAAGGATTAGAGATTGATTACATCATTTAAATGAAAAAGGAGTAAAAGTATTTAAAAGAACTTAAAACCTCACTCACTCTTTTTTGAGGGTCTTCATGTTCCAGAGCTGCAGGTAGCCATCAGAGAAGCCTACAGCTAGCTGGTTGGTACGCTGGATATACTGCAAGGCTGTCGCCCCTGTACCTGTGGGGCTATTAAGCTGAAGACACAGGTGTCTGCCCTGTTGAACAGCACTCTCCCTGAACCTTGGAATCTCAGATGGAGATTTATTGATCACTTCTAGATCTGTGTCCAAGCACAAAATAATGGGTTAAGATTCCATAAAAGGATTCATAAAAGCCAAAAAAAGGAGAGAAGACTGTCATCTCACCTGAGGCTTCCAGTTCACTCTGACTACAGGAGAGGTCATCCAGACAGAGGTCAACCAGCAGAACATGACCGATGTCTGTTATCACAGCAGCCACTCCAAAGAACCAACGCAGACTCTGATGGAGATGCTGTGTGCTAGCACTGGCCCCTCCATAGCTAACCAGGGGCTCAATGGCTGTGATCTGCAACAACGGGTGTAAAATCTGTTAAAGCACTTTAGTTACACGCAACAAGCTCTTATTAAACATTTTTAATGAATCGGGTTTCGAAGCAAAACTCTCTGCATTTCAAAAAATGTGTACATCCGTACTGACACTTAATAAACTTGTTCACACTTACCCTGCCTGGTATGACCACAGCCTTGACAACTCGGGAGATGCCAAGATCATACAGGCACAACATACTGCCTTCAGCTTCCTCCAGACCCACGAGCAGCCCTGTTCGCTTCAGCCAACAGAAGTCCCGCACGGCCAACACTACGGGCGGGTGCTCTGACACCCCGCTGAAGCGATAAGCGGAGAAACGCTCGCCAGTACCCGCATGGACCACCTCCAACTGGGGCCCGCAAGCGAGCCAGGCCAGTCCACTCTTCCCTGTTCACAAAAATAAGATGAAACTTAAAGACATCTAACAACAACCTAAAAACGCTGTTTGTCATACTAACTCGAACAACATGACTTGTGTTCAAACAGGCAGCTAAATGTCATAAAGCACCATCAGCACTCACCGACAGTAAATTTTCCATGCAGTACAGAGTCCAACGTAACTTCATCCTCTCCCAGAGCGTCTACCGTCACTTCTGGGAAGCGCAGCAAGCTGCTGGTGACTTCTGCTGCTAGGTCACGCATGCTTACTGAAGAGAGAAATCATGCTCCAAATCAATCCACCTTATGGATAAACAACTACGTTATATTTCAATAGATAAATCCAAACAAAGGGAACATGCCGTGTCCTACAACAAACTAATGATGAATATTGCGGAAAAGACTTTGGACAAAAGACCTTTAACAGAACAGCTGTCAGCACATTTACACCGCCTGATGGACAGTTGCTGAACACACTTGTGCCGTCGCTAAACATGAAAATACAAACTCTCTTTATTTGTATCTGAACAACGTTTATTTGTTTGTCTAGGTAACGACCAAGATAAAATATTACAAACACTGCTATTGGTTTGAAGAACAAAAGCCAAGACTTTTGAAAGTGAACTTTTAAGGCCGGTTTAACAGACAAGGCTGAAGCTTAGTCCCAGACTAAAATGCATGCATCAGTCCCAATCGCAAAGCTTTGTCTTAAGAAGACGCAGTAACATTTTTCTATGCCATGTTTATAAAAGCTACTTATAAATGCCCAAATTTGGCTAAACCTTCGGCTTAATCTAAGCACTGTCTGAGAAACGCCCCAGGTTGTTATAAAGCTTTTTACAAATCTAAAAATCATTACTTGCAAAAATATAATTTGATCACTCTTGTATATACAGTAACACTATATCTATGTGTATGCAGCTTTGGTTTACAGACTTCAAAATGTGTGGTTGAAGTGTGATAACACTATCTAAAAAAACATTCATAATCTCACTCATAGACTAAGCGGAAAGTCAAAACAACACGATAAAGTAGAAAATGATTTTGCACTGGGACATCTTTGCCTACCAGAATGATTTACTTGATATTGACCTTTACATTTATTTTTCACCAGTTAAAATATGCATTTTTTAAAGCAGCAATTGTCTGTCCATTTGTAAAAACACACAGCACAAATTATGCAATTATTTTGCATATTTATTTACGCAATGTGTTGACATCAATACAATTGAACATTGTTATTGAGCTGATTTTCACTAGTGAAGATGCGATTACTCATACAAATGGACTATTTCATGTAATATATAGAATTTAATGACACCAGCCTGCCAGAAAACAACCGGCCACCTAATGCAAACACATGCAGCCTATAGGACCCAACCATGTGCCCGCGCACCAAACGTCCCACCCATGCGCGAGATTCACGTGGGAAAACAGCAAGCGGCACGCACTTCTACAAACGCAGACGTTTAGACACAGCCTAATTTAGAGAGGAAAAAACACACTTTGCACAGTTATGCATGGTCTTAATACGTAAGATTATGTGTTATTTTAAACGCTTGCAAGACAACTGACCAATTGCATTCAATACCATTCAAATTATAGGAGACACACTAACGTTAGCCGTTTTCTCCAAACTGTTCCAACACATTTGCAAACAGCAAAAACTAGACAAAGGCCCTACACGCTACTTTGGTAATAGTCTCTAAAATAGTTTACATAACACAGTAACTGGTTTTTCAGCATTTGCCTACCGTTACGGTTTCTAGCAGCATCGCTAACTTGGCTGCTAAATAATACCGCTAATGTCAACAAAACCATATTAGAGTATTATACGTGACCAAATAATCCTCACCCTCGCTTTGCTGTGCTATTAAAGTACGTTTAATGCAACAGAACGAATGTTTTGCGTAAGTTTGTGCCTCGCAGGTTCACACCATGAGATTAGCCTAGCCACACAAGCTAACGGTCAAAGCACGAGACTGACCCAAAAAAGATTTGAATACCGAAAAAGCCACTTGAGTGAGTGATAAATGTCTTAAAGTACAGGGACATTTACAGGTGACTAAACTATTGCATTACAACATTCCTATATGACACATTACTTAAAATGATCACCAGGCAACAGCCTTTACCTGGGCAACGATGACGGCCCTCGAGAAAACTGGATATATAACGTTACTTCAAATGCGACTCGCGTGGCAACTCTTTTCCGGTCATAATCCGGGTTCGATTCGCACGGACAATCTCTTTTGGCCTATTTGCCAAACCTCTGAGCAAAATCGAAGAGACAACTTTTATTTCTAGTAAGTTAAACGCCTTAACTGCCGACTACTGCTACTCAAACGCAGGCGCCATTTCCACAGCGCTGCAGAAGGACTACTGCGCATTCATCAGCTCCTGCCAAATCCCGCGCCACACACAATATCGCGAGACTTCGTTGGTGCCTGTCCTTGAGCAAGGAAATTAAATCGGTTTTTAATATCCTGTATTTGATCAAAGGCTTCGTCTTTGTTATTGAAGTAGCTTATTAAAATATATGAATTCGTTTTTTTTTATCATAATTATGAGACTATATCTGAGCAACTGATATTTTCTTATGTGACCTACGTTTATCTTTCCTTATTATGAGGTCCAAGGCCAAAGTATTCACTTTACATTCACAAATTATGTTTATTCACTCTTTTTATTTAGAATCAAACATCATTGAACACTTTTCTAAAAATATTAAATTAAACACATATTTTTTATTTATAATGATTTCTAGTTATAGTAGAAATTGAATTGGAAACATTGTAACCACTTTAAATGACTGTACATATAATCTTTATTCTGAAATGTTTATCACTCCCATAAGGATGTTAATTATTTAGGCGAGATCATATTTACAAAATGGCTTTTGTTCCACTTCTAAAATAATTATTAGGGGAAAAAATAAGATTTCTAGTAAACAACTACATCCTTGACCACTAGCTGTCAGTCTAATCTGCTAAAACGTCTGCAAAAATCAGCACTCAATAAGGTTAAGAAATATTGCAGCTGATACTGCAAAAAAGGCTATTGATCATTATCATGCTTTCACAAATTTTATTGGACATGGTGCATTTAATCAATTATAACACGAATGAGCATGATTATATTGCCATTGCTTAGGCCTATTTGCTTAAATGTAACCCATCCATTTATTATTAACATTCTGTTTTTTTATCAATTCAATTAAAATTGTCATTTTATTTTTATCCCTTACATTGTAACAGTAAATGGTAAAAACAAGATTGTGTCATTCCCTCATGTATCTCTCTCTCTCACACAGACACACACTCTCTCTCTCCTTTTTAGTCTCTTTCTCTCTCTTACATGTTCTCTGTGCTCTTATAGTGCCCACCTCATGCTAAGAGCTCTAAGGTTATGCAATTCCCCTTCCCCCTACACATCCTCGCTCTTCCCCATCACTGCGTTGTCAAACTGAATAAATATGAACTCTTTTACCCCTGTGAAGGTTGCATTAATACCAGTTGCTGTGTTTATGTTCAGCTTGACAATGGAGGAACTACACACGTGTTTATTTATTTTAAATGTACAAAAACATTCAGACCCAGTGAGTCAGAGAGCCCCCAGAGAAGCTGTCAGCGTTTGTTAATGAGTTCTGGTGAGACGCTTGAGATATAGAACCATGAATAAGGAAGGTTGAATATAAAGAGGGATGAAGAGGGCGCTGATGAAGAGGTGGGCTGGAAGAGACTAAGCTTTGAGAGAAAGAACAGGCCAGCGGAGATTCACTGTGACTCAGGAAGGGGGGCGGTGAGAGGTTGTCAATCGCTGAATAAAGATTCTGTTCAATCGGCACCTGAACGGCGGTGAGCAAATTATGTGTCAAGGAACTGTCACATCTCATTCCCTTCATCTGCTCAATAAGGTTATCTCTTGAAGGTGAAGTTTAGTTTGTCTGAGAATGCAGGAACATTGACGACATTTCTTGCAGAAATGAATTAAGAAATTATGTTTCTTTGTACAAAAATTATAATTTAGCGTTCCTCATCAAAACGTCCTGTATAAATAAAAAAGTACGTCATATTCAAGGAAGAACATTGCACCCTTCAAGAGATTTCATAAGATTAAAAAAAATCATTTGGATTATACTTGCTTGACCTCATTTTGCAATATGTTATAAGCATGTGCTGAATATTATTTTTACTATAGCAATGTACATCCAGAAGGAATTAATGTATGTCTTTAAATGTAAATAACCAAGCGTGGACATTTTTGTCTTAAAAATAATCAAATTTGTGAATAGTATTTGGAAGAATTTTATGAGGCATTTTTTTATATACATCATAATGTAACGTCAAATAATATACATGTCACCAGCTGGTTTTATTACAAACAATCATCCCTCAACACCTACAATTACACGTGCCATCCGTGTAAGCGTGTATTAACCACAGCATGTTTGTGTGTACTTGTGTATTTCAGCATTTGGATGTGATTAGTGACGTTGCCAGGCCTAATCCATCTAAAGCCCCTGGTTCAGAGAAGATCTCTACGACACAGACATTCTAACACTCTTGTCTCTATTTTAAAACATTCCTTTGATGTCAAATAAATGACAGCAGCACAGAAACTGATAAGAAAAACGCCAGATTGAGTTCTAGGTTTGTTTATTTTTTATTGGCATTTTCTTATACTTTAGATTTTACAAGACGGACACATTTTGCAGATGTGCATAAATAAAAAGTGTGGCACTATTGTGATATTGCAAAACTGCGATACTTGAACGCATGCCGTACGGTAATGTCTACACATCGGGTAATAAGTGAAAGTGACACGTGGTATACATACATCACCACTTCAGGTGGAAAATCAGTACTGCACGCTGTCTAAAGGTGATGGATAGAAAATGGCAGGCTATGATAAGCAATCCACCCACGTGATCCCCTGCACCTCACCATCTAATACTTCTCCTGTCATCAGAGTTTGAAGCATGGCTTATGTAGAATAAAACACAGAGCATGAAAACATGGATGACTAAAAACCTTTAAGAAATTTCATTCAAAAAACGTGTGTATATATTAAATAAACACACACTTAAAAAACATAAACAAAAGAAACGTCACGTGTGAGCTCTAGCCATCAAATATGCACTTTGTACATTTAACCTTTGGAGAAAGAGATACAGAGTAAATGTGATCATTTACTAGACTATCAGTTTAGACAGACACAGAACAACACTTCCTAGATAGAGCGTCAAGGGGCTGACAAGTGCACATGTGCGAACCGGAGCGTGGTGACAGCACATGTGCACTTTTGCAGGTACAGCAGGGAGGGGAAAGGAAGCCAAAGCACTTTTTGCACGCATTTAGCCACTGCCCAACATCTTTGTGGCGCGTTGGTTGGCTTCGTCGATCCTGGTTTTGTTGGAATCGGCCTGAAAGACAAAGATAACCGATTGTTTAACTGGCAAAGCATGGCACCAGTAATCCAAAGGTCACGGGTTTGAGTCTCAAGAAACAAATGTATTTATCAAATATACGGTAAGTGAGTGGTGTCACGAAGTTTTGTGAGTTGTTGCCACTGCTGCTTTTAGGTAATTTAGGCATCACTTAGGTATCATGACTATAGGATCATTCAAATTTATAGTACCCTACCTAGGTCAGTGGTTTCTTACTAATTAAGTAGCTATGAGCAATAGAAATAATAGTGATGCTTGTCTTTTTTCAATTCAATTCAATTCAATTTTGTTTATTTAGCCTAGTGCTTTTCACAATTTTGCATTGTTTCAAAGCAGCTTTACATACAATTAGGCAGGGGTTACTGTAGTATAAAGATATATAAGAGAAATAGATCTTGTTCTCAATAATGTACATCTTTTGCAAGCATCCTTATTTTACTAAACAGTCTAGCATATTGATATCAATGTCTTGTATAGGTGATAGTTGAAATCCTATGATTTTACCATATCCATAATCCTGTCGATTTGTCGATTCTGGGTGTCAATCTCATTGCCCATGTCCAGAGCCATGTGGCGGAGGTTACCGATGATGCCTCCCACCTGTTCCAAATTCTCATCCATTTCATTCTCTCGTGCATCATCCGTTACCCTGAGAACACAAAGAAAACACTGTTGTGGGTGTACTGCACAGCAGAATCGACAGTGTTAAAAAAAAGTCAAATTAACATTTACAGTGTATATATAATCCACGTTCTCAACGTGTGGTTTATACTGTATATACACTGTGAGAGTTCATTTGACCTTTTTTATCACTGGCGATTTTGCTGTGTGTAGTAAAACACTGATCGAGACAGGCATGAGAATTGTATTTCCTCACATTACCTCTCCTGTATAGATATTTAAACCATTTAATTGTATGTGGATTCTCTTGAATTGACAGTGGATATTTTGAGAACTCAGAGCAACAAGAGCACAATGGTTTCAAGACCTATACATGATGTGCCTGAAGCTTCAGTCTGGCACATAGCAGATAGCCGTCTTCAGCAGACAATTATAGAGTTATTATCAGTCAGAGACGACTGAGGCTCGTGTGTTCAAGATTCAAACATCAACAGCAATTACGGATTAAGAGCCATATATTTATTAACAGTTGGGACTCTGAAATTTGTATGAAAACTAGGAGACAAAAAAGGCACCACAGTGTGAAGATTCTTCAGAACTACAGAGCTGTCGAAATATAATGATATTTTCAATAATCATGACATTAATAACCATGATTATTGATGTTGAGTTGATACTACACATTCGATAATATCAAAAATTCTGTTTTACTTTTTAACATTTTGCCTTAAAGGGATAGTTCACCAAAAATAAACATTCTGCCATTATTTATTACTCTCATTTCATTCAAATGTGACTCTTTGATCTGTGAAACACACAAAAAAAAGACATTTTGAGGAGTGTCTCAAATGTATCAAGTGGTTTTATGTCCATAAAATGAAAGTGAATGAAGTCCAAAGTTGCTTGGATACCAACATTCTTCAAAATATCTTGAATATATTGAATTTTCTGTAAATTATAGGTTGAAAACAATATTAAAGTGAATTTTTACGGTGAATGCTTAAACAGGAGCTTTTCTCACTCGATGACCACGCTCTTCAAAGGCCAAACTCTCCTATAAACATTCTTAATCGAATAACATAATCCATCATTTTTTTGAAAAACTGACCTGCGGATGAATCCTCCGCTGATGGCCATCTGCTCACGTTCATCGACCACACGTGCTGGCTGACTGGACACCACCCCATCCTGATTATTACCCCAGGACTGACCACCACCTTTCAGCCTTAACAGCCACAGGAAGTAAGAGAAGATGAGCACTAGAATGCTTTCACACTACAAGTACTAAACTTGCACTTAAGAGGAATGACATGCAGATATATTACATTTAAAACAGGATATGGGTTGGGTGGGGTGGGGGGGTCTCTGCATGTTATGGATTTACACATGCAGTAAATGTGATCATGAATAAATCAAACACACTGTGCTTCCTGAGGAGCAACACAACTAGAACTAACACAACACCGAATGGATCACAAGAGACAACTTCATAAGGATTGAAAGTTAAAGAGGACGTTTACAACAGCATGACAAGTTAAGGTGAAGAAACAAAAGCACATTCTTTTTAAATCAGTGTACAGAACAGAGAATATACAGGTGTTAATAAAACAGTTCAATGTGGTTAACAATCAATAAATCAATAGAAAAGCTTTTAACATGACACACATAATGCATTGCATTAGGCAGGAAAGGGGTGTCATTTTTTGTAACAATGCACAACAATTAAGGTCTAAGGCTTTGTACACAACAGATTGTAATTCAGATCAAATATGATTTTTGATTTTTGTTATTTTACAAATCTGATTTTTTTGTCAATATAGTGGGTAGTAAACATACAATGTCAAGACACTGTCTTCTACAAAAGACCTTGGATATTTTTTATGAATTTCCCCCTCCCAATGGCTGAAAAAATAATATCTAAACATAAGTGAAATAGAGTAAAAAAAGTGAACAAAAATAACACCGCTGAAGACACAACATTGATTGTATCTTTACATGTAAAATCACAAATAAGAAAACATATAATCCAATCTGACATATTTCCAAATTTGAAACATAAAAAACGGTTTCAAAGGATGTGGCCTCATTGTAAAGCATCCAAAGACTACAAATAGAAAAAAAAATCAGATTTATGCATCCTGTCTGAACAAAACTTGAGTTCACAGCAAATCTCTAAGCAATGCAGGTGCTTTCCTATGGGCTATTGCCTGATATTTCATCCTTTTATGTAAATTAGGGATATATGCATGAAGTTATTATCTGTTTTTATTTAATTCTACCTTCTTACATTTAGGCTACTGCCATTGAGACCACAGGAGCTGAGAAAATATATTCTGACAATAGGCAGTAAGAATCTAGCATGACCTTAATCCTTTCTGACACAAACTCAAGTGTGTGCGTGACATGAATAAAAGTTCAAAGGTAAGCAAAAATTCTAAATTGTTGCTTAATTCATTTGGAAATTTTAAAGTCAACAAAAAATCTGTCATTGAGATGCTTTTTATGCATTAAAAAATATATATATTCCAAATCGTACTCTAAGAGCCTCTGGTGCTGGTCATGGTTAGAATATTGCACAGTCAGTTGGCGATACTGGTGGTATCTCATTTCGTTATTATGCTCCAAAAATTTGGAATTGTCTGCCAAATGAAGTGAGACAAACGCCAAGCATTTATATTTTTAAAAAGCGGCTTAAGACATATCTCTTTAAAATTTCCTATGACAAAAGTGGTTGGACCTGTTTTAAAATCCTTATTCTTTTATTTACTTTTTTTCTTTCTTTTTTGTATAATTATTATACTATGTCATTTGTAATATTTTACTGTTTTTGCACCTATGAAGCACTTTGAGTCACTTTATATGTATAAAAATTATATTTAAATAAATGTTTATCATTTTGTCTAATCAATAACAAAAAAATAGAGTCAAGTCTCCTTTCAATATTCAGTTTCACTTGTCACCACACTACAGAACTTAAAGCTTTTATGTTGACTTTAAAAGGAAATAGAACATCAGTGAATTTTGTGTTGGACCTTGAATACTTCAATCCCCTGATACATAAAAGGAATAATAAACTACCCAACAGTTAACATTCATAAATACTTCATCAAACAACTGGCGTTCGGCGACTGCTGACATTACCTCTGATGACACAATTACACTTCTGCATATTTTAGCCAGTGGCAGTTGCTTACATGACTATTTATGTGGCGCCTGCACCATTATTCAAGATTTGATCACACGGCATAACATTAACATAACATTGACACCTCATGAAACACAGAAAAATGGGATATGTTTGTCCCTGCTTGAATACTATTACTTACTAAATGAATTCATTTGCTGCAACATTTGAACTTATGTGGTTTGAAAGTCATATTTGCAACCCAAATATGTTTACCCAGAATCCTAAAGCGAGATATTTAAAGCCTTGCCTTTAAGGGAACACGTACAAAAAACAGATCTGCGTTCAGCAATAAAAAACTGTGAATTTCGGTGCAACTCATGGTTAGTTGAAAGTGTGTAAAACACTAGCATTTCATGCATTTCAAGCAGGCACTTAACATTTAAAACCAACAAGAGCAGATCAGTGAAGCATAGAGCCCGGCGTATTTATGCGTTTAGCGGCAGAGAGCAGGGCCTAGATCTACAGCTATAGATGTGCTAAACCAATGGCTCTGCATGCCTCCAGCTATCTCTACCACCATCCCCATGCACACAGGAGCGGTCCAGGCAGAGTGCATCACGGGAGGGGGAGTCGTGCCTACGGAGCGGGCATGCGTGCAAACTGGTCATTGCGCTTTTCCTATTGGTCAGGCAGGCAAGCAGGCAGGCAGGAAGGCAGGCGACAGGCATCACCTACTTGTTACATGGACACGGGCAAAGCCCACAGAGATTTCCTAGATCCGTCAAATTCTTTTCTGCTTCTTTCATGTCCTTATTGATTTGATCCATTCCTTCTTCGATGCGCTCCAGTTGCTCTGAGTTAAACATAAGTCAATTACGACCCCCAAGAAATAAAGAATGCGGAAAAGCAAATGGAGATAGAGAAAAGGAAAAGGCGGTGAGGAGGAAAAAGGGGACAAAAAGAAAGAGAAAGACTTGAAACATTCACGTGACAACAGACAGTCAGAGAGCAGCACGCGGGTGAAGCCCATCGGCGCTTCACCGGTACCTACTTGTCGCAGGGACATACAAGTCCACAGCATTTGCCTACATCTTTTAAACTTTTCTCTGCCTCCATCATGTCTTTGTTGATATGGTTCATGCCATCTTCAACACGCTCGAGTTGCTCTGGTCAGGACAAAGGGGTGACACAGCAATGAAATGAGATTTTACATCCTGGCAGACAAACGCTGATGACAACAAAGTGATCTGAGCTCTCCAGAAACACTTCTCTATGTAAACGTGAAACATTTGTGATGTGATGGGCTGGTTAGATTTGGTTAGGTGATGGGATGTGGAGAACATGAGGTGTCGAGAAAACACAAGAACATTTGCAAATTGGAGTGTTTTTAAACCAAACCCATGGCATTAAATTAATTAAACAAGTGCTTGGTGTTTATTATTGACAGTGTGACAATGTATTGACCAATTAAGCCATAGTTAAGCATTGGGTTTAATGATGATAATAATCAATAATGCCTGTTTGTACTATTCCTTTCAATTCTATCCAAGAGCAAGAAGCTCACTTGTCTCCAAAAAAGGATTACAGGCCGAGATATTAGCAATCTTCTTTATTCACAAGGGGCATAATAAAGTGCTCAGTGCATGTTTAAAATCAACAGACGTTTCGGTCACATAAGACCATCTTCGGTGTTTCACGTTCTCTAAAAACTCTTCATGTTTATATTACTTACATCTTAACACACGTGTGTCCAATCAATTATTCAATTAATAATAAATCAGTTATTTTCATTAGCAATAGACAATTACATCTAGAGAAGAAATTTTTTGAAAAAAATTGTCAATCACACAATCAAAACAGTCATGTATAATCAATCTCAAGGTTTGAATGAGGATTTTAACACGTCAATTTGCCCCGTGACTTTATGATGTTTTTTCTTCTGATTATATATTTTTTATGACGCTTTATTAAGATTGAATAAATTACTGTTTTGATTGTCTGATCGACCGATTTCTCCTAGATATAATTGTCTATTTTCAATGAAAGTAACTGATTTGTTATCATTGAAAAATTAAGGGACATACGTGTGTTGAGATGTAAGTTATATAAATATGAAAAGTTTCTAGATAATGTGAAACACTGAAGAGGAAAAATGGAAATGTTAGATTATAAATGGACTGAAATGAAAAACAGACATGGGAAAACATTCATCTAGTGCTTTAAAACACAGTATAATCCCTGGGGGTATAAAAAGATGTTAAATCAAAAATTAAAAATGCATATTAAAATAATAAATTAATTAAATGGTTTACTGAATAAATAGCAAAAAACATGAAAATGGCACCAGGATGGCCGAGTGGTTAAGGCGTTGGACTTAAGATCCAATGGATATATATCCTCGTGGGTTCAAACCCCACTCCTGGTAGTTTAGTTGCTCAATAAGATTACTAGATAAATATATCATGGTCAGGTTTGCATGTGGCCTTTACTAAAAATATAGCTCAAATCATGAAAACGGCACCAGGATGGCCGAGTGGTTAAGGCGTTGGATTTAAGATCCAATGGATATATATCCTCGTGGGTTCAAACCCCACTCCTGGTAGTTTAGTTGCACAGTAAGATTACAAGATACATATATCCTGAGCATTTTGCACCCCGCGTAGTTTGCATGTGGGCTTCACTAAGTATATAGCACAAAACATGAAAACGGTACCAGGATGGCCGAGTGGTTAAGGCGTTGGACTTAAGATCCAATGGATATATATCCTCGTGGGTTCAAACCCCACTCCTGGTAGTTTAGTTGCACTGCAAGATCACTAGATAAATATATACTGCTCAGATTTGACCCCACGTAGTTTGCATGTGGCCTTTACTAAATAAATAGCACAAATCATGAAAATCGTACCAGGATGGCCGAGTGGTTAAGGCGTTGGACTTAAGATCCAATGGATATATATCCTCGTGGGTTCAAACCCCACTCCTGGTAGTTTAGTTGCTCAATAAGAGTACTAGATAAATATATCATGGTCAGGTTTGCATGTGGCCTTTACTAAAAATATAGCACAAAACATGAAAATGGCACCAGGATGGCCGAGTGGTTAAGGCGTTGGACTTAAGATCCAATGGATATATATCCTCGTGGGTTCAAACCCCACTCCTGGTAGTTTAGTTGCACAGTAAGATTACAAGATACATATATCCTGAGCATTTTGCACCCCGCGTAGTTTGCATGTGGGCTTCACTAAGTATATAGCACAAAACATGAAAACGGTACCAGGATGGCCGAGTGGTTAAGGCGTTGGACTTAAGATCCAATGGATATATATCCTCGTGGGTTCAAACCCCACTCCTGGTAGTTTAGTTGCACTGCAAGATCACTAGATAAATATATACTGCTCAGATTTGACCCCACGTAGTTTGCATGTGACCTTTACTAAATAAATAGCACAAATCATGAAAATCGTACCAGGATGGCCGAGTGGTTAAGGCGTTGGACTTAAGATCCAATGGATATATATCCTCGTGGGTTCAAACCCCACTCCTGGTAGTTTAGTTGCTCAATAAGATTACTAGATAAATATATCATGGTCAGGTTTGCATGTGGCCTTTACTAAAAATATAGCACAAAACATGAAAATGGCACCAGGATGGCCGAGTGGTTAAGGCGTTGGACTTAAGATCCAATGGATATATATCCTCGTGGGTTCAAACCCCACTCCTGGTAGTTTAGTTGCACTGCAAGATCACTAGATAAATATATACTGCTCAGATTTGACCCCACGTAGTTTGCATGTGACCTTTACTAAATAAACAGCACAAATCATGAAAATGGCACCAGGATGGCCGAGTGGTTAAGGCGTTGGACTTAAGATCCAATGGATATATATCCTCTGACCCCACGTAGTTTGCATGTGGCCTTTACTAAATAAATAGCACAAATCATGAAAATGGCACCAGGATGGCCGAGTGGTTAAGGCGTTGGACTTAAGATCCAATGGATATATATCCTCGTGGGTTCAAACCCCACTCCTGGTAGTTTAGTTGCTCAATAAGAGTACTAGATAAATATATCATGGTCAGGTTTGCATGTGGCCTTTACTAAAAATATAGCACAAAACATGAAAATGGCACCAGGATGGCCGAGTGGTTAAGGCGTTGGACTTAAGATCCAATGGATATATATCCTCGTGGGTTCAAACCCCACTCCTGGTAGTTTAGTTGCACAGTAAGATTACAAGATACATATATCCTGAGCATTTTGCACCCCGCGTAGTTTGCATGTGGGCTTCACTAGTATATAGCACAAAACATGAAAACGGTACCAGGATGGCCGAGTGGTTAAGGCGTTGGACTTAAGATCCAATGGATATATATCCTCGTGGGTTCAAACCCCACTCCTGGTAGTTTAGTTGCACTGCAAGATCACTAGATAAATATATACTGCTCAGATTTGACCCCACTTAGTTTGCATGTGACCTTTACTAAATAAATAGCACAAATCATGAAAATCGTACCAGGATGGCCGAGTGGTTAAGGCGTTGGACTTAAGATCCAATGGATATATATCCTCGTGGGTTCAAACCCCACTCCTGGTAGTTTAGTTGCTCAATAAGATTACTAGATAAATATATCATGGTCAGGTTTGCATGTGGCCTTTACTAAAAATATAGCACAAAACATGAAAATGGCACCAGGATGGCCGAGTGGTTAAGGCGTTGGACTTAAGATCCAATGGATATATATCCTCGTGGGTTCAAACCCCACTCCTGGTAGTTTAGTTGCACTGCAAGATCACTAGATAAATATATACTGCTCAGATTTGACCCCACGTAGTTTGCATGTGACCTTTACTAAATAAACAGCACAAATCATGAAAATGGCACCAGGATGGCCGAGTGGTTAAGGCGTTGGACTTAAGATCCAATGGATATATATCCTCGTGGGTTCAAACCCCACTCCTGGTAGTTTAGTTGCAATGCAAGATTAATAGCTAAATATATACTGCTCAGATTTGACCCCACGTAGTTTGCATGTGACCTTTACTAAATAAACAGCACAAATCATGAAAATGGCACCAGGATGGCCGAGTGGTTAAGGCGTTGGACTTAAGATCCAATGGATATATATCCTCGTGGGTTCAAACCCCACTCCTGGTAGTTTAGTTGCACTGCAAGATTAATAGATAAATATATACTGCTCAGATTTGACCCCACGTAGTTTGCATGTGACCTTTACTAAATAAACAGCACAAATCATGAAAATGGCACCAGGATGGCCGAGTGGTTAAGGCGTTGGACTTAAGATCCAATGGATATATAGCCTCGTGGGTTCAAACCCCACTCCTGGTAGTTTAGTTGCTCAATACGATTACTAGACAAATATATCATGGTCAGGTTTGCATGTGGCCTTTACTAAATAAATAGCACAAAACATGAAAATTGCACCAGGATGGCCGAGTGGTTAAGCCGTTGGACTTAAGATCCAATGGGTATATATCCTCGTGGGTTCAAACCCCACTCCTGGTAGTTTAGTTGCACTGCAAGATCACTAGATAAATATATACTGCTCAGATTTGACCCCACGTAGTTTGCATGTGGCCTTTACTAAATAAATAGCATAAATCATGAAAATCGTACCAGGATGGCCGAGTGGTTAAGGCGTTGGACTTAAGATCCAATGGATATATATCCTCGTGGGTTCAAACCCCACTCCTGGTAGTTTAGTTGCTCAATAAGATTACTAGATAAATATATCATGGTCAGGTTTGCATGTGGCCTTTACTAAAAAAATAGCACAAAACATGAAAATGGCACCAGGATGGCCGAGTGGTTAAGGCGTTGGACTTAAGATCCAATGGATATATATCCTCGTGGGTTCAAACCCCACTCCTGGTAGTTTAGTTGCACAGTAAGATTACAAGATACATGTATCCTGAGCATTTTGCACCCCGCGTAGTTTGCATGTGGGCTTCACTAAGTATATAGCACAAAACATGAAACGGTACCAGGATGGCCGAGTGGTTAAGGCGTTGGACTTAAGATCCAATGGATATATATCCTCGTGGGTTCAAACCCCACTCCTGGTAGTTTAGTTGCACTGCAAGATCACTAGATAAATATATACTGCTCAGATTTGACCCCACGTAGTTTGCATGTGACCTTTACTAAATAATAGCACAAATCATGAAAATCGTACCAGGATGGCCGAGTGGTTAAGGCGTTGGACTTAAGATCCAATGGATATATATCCTCGTGGGTTCAAACCCCACTCCTGGTAGTTTAGTTGCTCAATAAGATTACTAGATAAATATATCATGGTCAGGTTTGCATGTGGCCTTTACTAAAAAATATAGCACAAAACATGAAAATGGCACCAGGATGGCCGAGTGGTTTAAGGCGTTGGACTTAAGATCCAATGGATATATATCCTCGTGGGTTCAAACCCCACTCCTAGTTTAGTTGCACTGCAAGATCACTAGATAAATATATACTGCTCAGATTTGACCCACGTAGTTTGCATGTGACCTTTACTAAATAAACAGCACAAATCATGAAAATGGCACCAGGATGGCCGAGTGGTTAAGGCGTTGGACTTAAGATCCAATGGATATATATCCTCTGACCCCGTAGTTGCATGTGGCCTTTACTAAATAAATAGCACAAATCATGAAAATGGCACCAGGATGGCCGAGTGGTTAAGGCGTTGGACTTAAGATCCAATGGATATATATCCTCGTGGGTTCAAACCCCACTCCTGGTAGTTTAGTTGCTCAATAAGATTACTAGATAAATATATCATGGTCAGGTTTGCATGTGGCCTTTACTAAAAAATAGCACAAAACATGAAAATGGCACCAGGATGGCCGAGTGGTTAAGGCGTTGGACTTAAGATCCAATGGATATATCCTCGTGGGTTCAAACCCCACTCCTGGTAGTTTAGTTGCACAGTAAGATTACAAGATACATATATCCTGAGCATTTTGCACCCCGCGTAGTTTGCATGTGGGCTTCACTAAGTATATAGCACAAAACATGAAAACGGTACCAGGATGGCCGAGTGGTTAAGGCGTTGGACTTAAGATCCAATGGATATATATATCCTCGTGGGTTCAAACCCACTCCTGGTAGTTTAGTTGCACTGCAAGATCACTAGATAAATATATACTGCTCAGATTGACCCTTAGTTTGCATGTGACCTTTACTAAATAAATAGCACAAATCATGAAAATCGTACCAGGATGGCCGAGTGGTTAAAGGCGTTGGACTTAAGATCCAATGGATATATATCCTCGTGGGTTCAAACCCACTCCTGGTAGTTTAGTTGCTCAATACGATTACTAGATAAATATATCATGGTCAGGTTTGCATGTGCCCTTTACTAAAAATATAGCACAAAAACATGAAAATGGCACCAGGATGGCCGAGTGGTTAAGGCGTTGGACTTAAGATCCAATGGATATATATCCTCGTGGGTTCAAACCCCACTCCTGGTAGTTTAGTTGCACTGCAAGATCACTAGATAAATATATACTGCTCAGATTTGACCCCACGTAGTTTGCATGTGACCTTTACTAAATAAACAGCACAAATCATGAAAATGGCACCAGGATGGCCGAGTGGTTAAGGCGTTGGACTTAAGATCCAATGGATATATATCCTCGTGGGTTCAAACCCCACTCCTGGTAGTTTAGTTGCAATGCAAGATTAATAGCTAAATATATACTGCTCAGATTTGACCCCACGTAGTTTGCATGTGACCTTTACTAAATAACAGCACAAATCATGAAAATGGCACCAGGATGGCCGAGTGGTTAAGGCGTTGGACTTAAGATCCAATGGATATATATCCTCGTGGGTTCAAACCCCACTCCTGGTAGTTTAGTTGCACTGCAAGATTAATAGATAAATATATACTGCTCAGATTTGACCCCACGTAGTTTGCATGTGACCTTTACTAAATAAACAGCACAAATCATGAAAATGGCACCAGGATGGCCGAGTGGTTAAGGCGTTGGACTTAAGATCCAATGGATATATATCCTCGTGGGTTCAACCCCACTCCTGGTAGTTTAGTTGCACAGTAAGATTAAGATACATATATCATGGTCAGGTTTGCATGTGGCCTTTACTAAATAAATAGCACAAAACATGAAAATTGCACCAGGATGACCGAGTGTTTAAGGCGTTGGACTTAAGATCCAATGGATATATAGCCTCGTGGGTTCAAACCCCACTCCTGGTAGTTTAGTTGCTCAATACGATTACTAGACAAATATATCATGGTCAGGTTTGCATGTGGCCTTTACTAAATAAATAGCACAAAACATGAAAATTGCACCAGGATGGCCGAGTGGTTAAGCCGTTGGACTTAAGATCCAATGGGTATATATCCTCGTGGGTTCAAACCCCACTCCTGGTAGTTTAGTTGCACTGCAAGATCACTAGATAAATATATACTGCTCAGATTTGACCCCACGTAGTTTGCATGTGGCCTTTACTAAATAAATAGCACAAATCATGAAAATCGTACCAGGATGGCCGAGTGGTTAAGGCGTTGGACTTAAGATCCAATGGATATATATCCTCGTGGGTTCAAACCCCACTCCTGGTAGTTTAGTTGCTCAATAAGAGTACTAGATAAATATATCATGGTCAGGTTTGCATGTGGCCTTTACTAAAAATATAGCACAAAACATGAAAATGGCACCAGGATGGCCGAGTGGTTAAGGCGTTGGACTTAAGATCCAATGGATATATATCCTCGTGGGTTCAAACCCCACTCCTGGTAGTTTAGTTGCACAGTAAGATTACAAGATACATATATCCTGAGCATTTTGCACCCCGCGTAGTTTGCATGTGGGCTTCACTAAGTATATAGCACAAAACATGAAAACGGTACCAGGATGGCCGAGTGGTTAAGGCGTTGGACTTAAGATCCAATGGATATATATCCTCGTGGGTTCAAACCCCACTCCTGGTAGTTTAGTTGCACAGTAAGATTACAAGATACATATATCCTGAGCATTTTGCACCCCGCGTAGTTTGCATGTGGGCTTCACTAAGTATATAGCACAAAACATGAAAACGGTACCAGGATGGCCGAGTGGTTAAGGCGTTGGACTTAAGATCCAATGGATATATATCCTCGTGGGTTCAAACCCCACTCCTGGTAGTTTAGTTGCACTGCAAGATCACTAGATAAATATATACTGCTCAGATTTGACCCCACGTAGTTTGCATGTGACCTTTACTAAATAAGTAGCACAAATTATGAAAATCGTACCAGGATGGCCGAGTGGTTAAGGCGTTGGACTTAAGATCCAATGGATATATATCCTCGTGGGTTCAAACCCCACTCCTGTAGTTTAGTTGCCTCAATAAGATTACTAGATAAATATATCATGGTCAGGTTTGCATGTGGCCTTTACTAAAAATATAGCACAAAACATGAAAATGGCACCAGGATGGCCGAGTGGTTAAGGCGTTGGACTTAAGATCCAATGGATATATATCCTCGTGGGTTCAAACCCCACTCCTGGTAGTTTAGTTGCACTGCAAGATCACTAGATAAATATATACTGCTCAGATTGACCCACGTAGTTTGCATGTGACCTTTACTAAATAAATAGCACAAATCATGAAAATCGTACCAGGATGGCCGAGTGGTTAAGGCGTTGGACTTAAGATCCAATGGATATATATCCTCGTGGGTTCAAACCCCACTCCTGGTAGTTTAGTTGCTCAATAAGATTACTAGATAAATATATCATGGTCAGGTTTGCATGTGGCCTTTACTAAAAATATAGCACAAAACATGAAAATGGCACCAGGATGGCCGAGTGGTTAAGGCGTTGGACTTAAGATCCAATGGATATATATCCTCGTGGGTTCAAACCCCACTCCTGGTAGTTTAGTTGCACTGCAAGATCACTAGATAAAATATATACTGCTCAGATTTGACCCCACGTAGTTTGCATGTGACTTTACTAAATAAATAGCACAAATCATGAAATGGCACCAGGATGGCCGAGTGGTTAAGGCGTTGGACTTAAGATCCAATGGATATATATCCTCGTGGGTTCAAACCCCCACTCCTGGTAGTTTAGTTGCTCATAAGATTACTAGATAAATATATCATGTCCGGTTTGCATGTGGCCTTTACTAAAAAATAGCACAAAACATGAAAATGGCACCAGGATGGCCGAGTGGTTAAGGCGTTGGACTTAAGATCCAATGGATATATATCCTCGTGGGTTCAAACCCCACTCCTGGTAGTTTAGTTGCACTGCAAGATCACTAGATAAATATATACTGCTCAGATTTGACCCCACGTAGTTTGCATGTGACCTTTACTAAAAACAGCACAAATCATGAAAATGGCACCAGGAAGTGGTTACTTAAGATTGATATATATCCTCTGACCCCAGCCCGAAAATGGCACCAGGATGGCCCGAGTGGTTAAGGCGTTGGACTTAAGATCCAATGGATATATATCCGTGGGTTCAAACCCCACTCCTGGTAGTTTAGTTGCAATGCAAGATTAATAGCTAAATATATACTGCTCAGATTTGACCCCACGTAGTTTGCATGTGACCTTTACTAAATAAACAGCACAAATCATGAAAATGGCACCAGGATGGCCGAGTGGTTAAGGCGTTGGACTTAAGATCCAATGGATATATATCCTCGTGGGTTCAAACCCCACTCCTGGTAGTTTAGTTGCACTGCAAGATTAATAGATAAATATATACTGCTCAGATTTGACCCCACGTAGTTTGCATGTGACCTTTACTAAATAAACAGCACAAATCATGAAAATGGCACCAGGATGGCCGAGTGGTTAAGGCGTTGGACTTAAGACCCAATGGATATATATCCTCGTGGGTTCAAACCCCACTCCTGGTAGTTTAGTTGCACAGTAAGATTACAAGATACATATATCATGGTCAGGTTTGCATGTGGCCTTTACTAAATAAATAGCACAAAACATGAAAATTGCACCAGGATGGCCGAGTGTTTAAGGCGTTGGACTTAAGATCCAATGGATATATAGCCTCGTGGGTTCAAACCCCACTCCTGGTAGTTTAGTTGCTCAATACGATTACTAGACAAATATATCATGGTCAGGTTTGCATGTGGCCTTTACTAAAGTAAATAGCACAAAACATGAAAAATGGCACCAGGATGGCCGAGTGGTTAAGCCGTTGGACTAAGATCCAATGGGTATATATCCTCGTGGGTTCAAACCCCACTCCTGGTAGTTTAGTTGCACTGCAAGATCACTAGATAAATATATACTGCTCAGATTTGACCCCACGTAGTTTGCATGTGGCCTTTACTAAATAAATAGCACAAATCATGAAAATCGTACCAGGATGGCCGAGTGGTTAAGGCGTTGGACTTAAGATCCAATGGATATATCCTCGTGGGTTCAAACCCCACTCCTGGTAGTTTAGTTGCTCAATAAGAGTACTAGATAAATATATCATGGTCAGGTTTGCATGTGGCCTTTACTAAAAATATAGCACAAAAATGAAAATGGCACCAGGATGGCCGAGTGGTTAAGGCGTTGGACTTAAGATCCAATGGATATATATCCTCGTGGGTTCAAACCCCACTCCTGGTAGTTTAGTTGCACAGTAAGATTACAAGATACATATATCCTGAGCATTTGCACCCCGCGTAGTTTGCATGTGGGTTTACTAAGTATATAGCACAAAACATGAAAACGGTACCAGGATGGCCGAGTGGTTAAGGCGTTGGACTTAAGATCCAATGGATATATATCCTCGTGGGTTCAAAACCCCACTCCTGGTAGTTTAGTTGCACATAAGATTACAAGATACATATATCCTGAGCATTTTGCACCCCCGCGTAGTTTGCATGTGGGCTTCACTAAGTATATAGCACAAACATGAAAATGGTACCAGGATGGCGAGTGGTTAAGGCGTTGGACTTAAGATCCAATGGATATATATCCTCGTGGGTTCAAACCCCACTCCTGGTAGTTTAGTTGCACTGCAAGATCACTAGATAATATATTACTGCTCAGATTTGACCCCACGTAGTTTGCATGTGACCTTTACTAATAAATAGCACAAAATGAAAATCGTACCAGGATGGCCGAGTGGTTAAGGCGTTGGACTTAAGATCCAATGGATATATATCCTCGTGGTTCAAACCCCACTCCTGGTAGTTTAGTTGCTGCAAGATCACTCTAGATAAATATATCATGGTCCAGGTTTGCATGTGGCCTTTACTAAAAATATAGCACAAAACATGAAAATGGCACCAGGATGGCCGAGTGGTTAAGGCGTTGGACTTAAGATCCAATGGATATATATCCTAGTGGGTTCAAACCCCACTCCTGGTAGTTTAGTTGCACTGCAAGATCACTAGAGAAATATATATGCTCAGATTTGACCCCCGTAGTTTGCATGTGACCTTTACTAAAAAATAGCACAAAAATCATGAAAATGTACCAGGATGGCCGAGTGGTTAAGGCGTTGGACTTAAGATCCAATGGATATATATCCTCGTGGTTCAAACCCAACTCCTGGTAGTTTAGTTGCACTGCAAGATCACTAGTAAATATATACTGCGCAGATTTGACCCCACGTAGTTTGCATGTGACCTTACTAAATAAACAGCACAAATCATGAAAAATGGCCCCAGGATGGGCCGAGTGGTTAAGGCGTTGGACTTAAGATCCAATGGATATATATCCTCGTCACCCCACGTAGTTTGCATGTGGCCTTTACTAAATACAATAGCACCAAATCATGAAATGGCACCAGGATGGCGAGTGGTTAAGGCGTTGAATTAAGATCCAATGGATATATATCCTCGTGGGTTCAAACCCCACTCCTGGTTAGTTTAGTTGAAATGCAAGATTCAAGAGCTAAAGGATACTCTCAGTTTTGAACACACGTAGTTTGCAGTGGAACTTTCTAAATAAACAGACAAATCATCGAAAATGGCCACCACGGATACGGTCCGAGTGGTTAGAGTGGTTATGGCGTGCTTGGAATTAAGATTA